>OX439393.1:356983-739241 GCA_949319315.1 Zelleria hepariella | reverse complement strand
TTAATTTCCGAAAAACAAAATTTGCTGAACAAAAATAGCTTATAAAGATTTTTATAAGGTTAAAAAATTCGCTCGGGACAGGATTTGAACCCGCAACCTTCTTGCATTCCGTGCAGGCCGCTCTTCCTGTCCCGAGCAAATTTTTTAACCTTATAAAAATCTTTGTAAAGTTCCCTAGCGCGGGTTAGTGCTTTAGAAAATAAAAAGTGGTTAAAAAAAGGTAGTGGCAAAATCAAATAAATTCCAATGAGCATGTCGTCTGTAATGATGAACGCATTAGGTAGTGTAGATAAGTGCAAACCATTACACTAGATGGCGCCCCATCGTGCGTAAGAGAGAGAGAGAGAGAGAGCTCGGAAGAGAGAGAGAAGGTCTTCAAGACAGGTTATGATCTTACTTGAGAGGATCCTTTAACCCATCATAGCAAGATAGTTTTCAGAGCCCTGTGTACTAATGTATTTTCTAAAGCACGAGCATGGCGCCCCATCGTGCGTAATACGAGTTTCAATAAAGTTAGAAAATTCGCAAAGACAGTACTTGACTCGGTAGCTCAATTGGTAAAGCGGCCTGCACGGAATGCAAGAAGGTTGCGGGTTCAAATCCTGTCCCGAGCGAATTTTTTAACTTTATAAAAATCTTAATAAAGTTCCCTAGCACGGGTAAGTGCTTTAGAAAATAAAAAAGGGGTTAAAAATAGCTTACTTTAGCTACAAAATTAAAAAAAACCTGTGCACTTCCCGCCACGCTACTTGATAATGAAAATTCCTCATGGTAAAAAAATTTTTGGAAACCTCGACCACTACTCGTTGTTTAGTTAAGTTTTTTTCCTAGCCTGTATTTATATTGGTGTACAATAAAGAATATTTTATCTTTATCTTTATCTTTACTCGAGTGCGAGATTCTAGACTCGTGTAGCACAGCCTCGGCACAGTGTTTTATTGAAAATCCTACTCGCTTTATGTTTGAAGTTCGCCATTATGATATTCGAGTCGGGCGAACGAAAAGCTAAGACCCATCTAGGTCGAGTACCGGAGCGAGTTTTTATGGAAAACTTTTTGATATAATATCTGCGCCAAGAAATGACTGTATCTACTTAGAAAAGTGCCTACAATACAGGCTGAGGTGCAATATTATATCCGCAAAAAGAAAATAGTAAGGACTTTACAATATTCAAAGCATAATACGATTTTTAAATCTGGACTACCCTTAGGACTGTAACGAAACGGCCAAGCCACATAATAATATTTTGACTAAGGTGTTGAGTTTGTGAAGTTAGGACTTGCAGAGTTAGAGCGTGTAGAGTTAAAATCTTGGCTCTACATGAGATCTGATAGCTTTTTGACAAAGCGAGGTGTATGGTCTCGTCTTGGCAACATTTTTTACATGAAAATGTTTTTGGTGGGATTGTTTTATTCCTGAAACACGTCACCGAATGTGATTTCGCGCGCTTTCGTGCCCCTCCACTCTCTACCACCTTTCCAGCCCCTCCTGCTCCTATTTGTTACTCTGCGCCAAAAAAATGTATGAAAAAAAAATGCATTTTAACCAAAGTCGTAGAACAAAAGTTCTTAGAAATCATATTTAGAGGTTGGGGTGTCTGAGGAATAAAGATTTGTCCTATATTATTATCGTTTTCCACAGATCAATATAAATCTGTGTGGTTTTCTATTAAATATTCTCTCGAAAGAGAGGGGTGGCTGGAAGAGATTTCTGCAGAAATTAGTTCAGTTTAATGTACATTATATTTTTTTTTTTTTGTAGAGTAGACTCGCCTAAAACGTAATGTTATCAGCTTGTTCGGAATGACCCTCAGGAAAAACAGTGTCAATACTTTCACTCGTTTTGGGTAATTGATGATACATGGCTTCTTCACCTATTGGAGGTGTCATTGTTTATTTTCAAAGTTACAAACAGTAGGTATTAGGTAATCGTATGAGATAGTGGTGAGATATTATCTCTACAACCGGGCGGAAGGAGTTGTATCCACCGATCCCGGGATCAGATGGATGTCTCCACGGATCCCGCCGAGTTGTCTCCACCGATCCCGGGATCAGTGGAAACATCAAAATTAAGTTAATGTTTGTATCCTGTGATCCCGGGATCGGTGGAGACAACAAAATAACAATATTTTTGTGGAAACTGATCACGCTGTACAGAAAGAAAAAAAATCACAGATGAACAAATATTCTCCCGCGAGTTTTTTCCCGAGTTTTGCAAGAAAATAATATACAAAACTAGGCTTGCATAAAGTCGCAGGCGTTTACATCTCTTACACTTCACATCATTCATTTCTTAAAAATAACTAACCATAGCCCAATAAGCGTTCAGATATTATTTCCACTAGTGGTCAGTTGGTCACCAATCAATGGACTGACCGCGCCCGATGTTGCTCTTTGCCAATCGATTAAGAATGGCTAGTACAACCAGGCTGTGAGGGCTTCATGAACATTTAATTTTGTGAATTTTCACAATTAATTATTGTTGTTTATGTACATCTACTACCTTCTCTATTTTTACTTTTCCAGTCCATCCGAAGGTTGTCTGGAAGAGATCGCTCTTAGCGATATGACCGCCGTCTGTACTATTAGGTTAAGAAAATTCTTGTAAATAATTAATTTCTGGTGTACAATAAAGTGTTTTCTATCCATCTATCTAATGCCACTCCCTTACGGCGAAGAAAAACCATGCGGGCTTCCTCACGATGTTTTCCTTCCAAGCTAACTCACCCTAACCATTCTTCGAATACTCCGAAAATAAACAGTGTTAAAGCTGATAAATCACTCATCCAACCTCGAATGCTCACAAACTCCTCCTCGACTCTATCGGTCAGTATTGTCGAGACAATGGGTCGGGCTCCGCCACTCGAGCACGTAGGGCTCCGCGGGGCTGCGGTCAGGGCCCGGGCGCTTCGCTGACGTCACACTGTGCCAAGGTTGCTGACGGAGGGAATGTTTTTTTTTGGCTGCTCTACAAAAAAACGGACAAGTGCGGGTGGGGCTCGCACACGAAGGGTTCCGTACTGACTTACCTCAGTAAACAATGTGACGCTAACGGTGAATAGGCGGAAAACCCGAACGAAAACATCGTAAGCAATAGAGGAGTGAGTCTATATTAGGTACTTATAAATTTTCCATTTTTCAGACTGCTCTTAGAAACAATCAATAGCTCTATTCTCTAGTCATAACAGGTTTAGTGACGTATCAGCTCAAAAGCGCTTAGTTCGAGCTCCCATCGAGCCCAAAACGCGTTGTGTAGCAAACAATTGCGGCGTCAAATTATACGGACGTCTACGGACTGCGGGCACGTTAGATTTAGACCCGTTAGAACATTATTTGCCTGCCCAAATCGAATGTCCTTCTACCATTTTCCTGATAGACAACAAAGAGTTTTCTATCAATCGTTCTTCTTCTTCTTAGGGTGCCTCTCCGACTCAACGAAAGTTGGCGGTCAGCTCCACATAATACGAGTATTTTTCTTTGTATTTCACGAGGTGAAATAGTTGGGCAGCATTCGCGATCCCAGTCCACCCCCGTAGATTTATTTTTTTTATTTATTTATCAATTTATTTCAGACGTACATCCATAATTGTGTTAGTGAAAGTGACTTAGCCTAATGTTAGTACTTACCTAACTATATGTACATTATATACAGATGGCAATTAAGTAGGCAGACGCCGCCATTTAATGCCATTTGATATGGCACAGCATCGGCTGATGTATGGGCAGTCTAGCCTCTCCGCGATCATATTTAGGATGCTGTTGGAGCTGGCGCGCACCCTGCGCACCAGGGACGCGCATCTCTTCCGCATAGTTGTATAAAAGCATTTATTAGCCAGGATTTTCTCCTTCGGCCGACGCGTCACACTTGCCAGCGACTTTTCCCAAAGTTGGCTGTATCTATCGTGTCTGAACACATATCCATCGTTAAAAGACAAAGATTCTTGCATGACATTCTAGTAGAAAATCCTTTGGTTCGCTGAGACAGCGTAATAGGTAAGTGTATTAACAGTAGACCCACCAAACACGTTCCCCACGAATAAATAAATACGACGCCATTACTTAGCCGCAGATAGGAAGTCTGCGCGGACGAAGTCGCGGGAAAAAGCTAGTATTTTATGAAAAAGTAGAAGCCAGTGTCCACCATTATGGATACAACAGCTAGGTACTTTGGGCCCGCACCCAGCGTTGCCCCCATAATACCCGTTTTCATTTCCGGGCGGCGCGGCGCAGCACAAATAATAATTACTTACCGTTGCATAAATTCCAAACTGCAATACAATATACAATTTGTGCCAGAATTATGCGCCCAGTAATGGACCATTCGTTACGTAGCTGCAACACGACGTCACGGGCCAAATGGGCCGATGGTCCAATTGGGAAATGGCCGGGAAAAGATTTGTTTTATTGTTCTCTAAATACAAAATGGGGACGGAATAGACATTGCATAGAAAGTGTCATTTATTATAGTTTTTTTTTTAATCGCGGGGTGCAAGGGGGGTGATGATTAAGCCCTGAAATAGTATGGGCACTTTTTAGTGTGAGTAGTTTAGAAAATGTGGTCCAATCAAAGCGCTGGTCCAATGATCGCAACCTTCCCCTAGTCCCACCAAAAATAGTGAAGATCTGATGAAGATGGAGTTCTCCTTAACAAATCACTCGGGATCCTATTGTATCTTCTCAACAGTGAAGTCAGTATTTTTTTAAATGTTGTTAACTTTGTATTATTTTGCATCCAATTACCAAATATTCGGAATTGCTGTGGTGCATACCAGGGGATGAAAGTATGTATCTTTTCCGAGATATTTTATTTCACTGTAACTTATTATAATTTGGTTCAATACACTTCATACCAAATGTTGTAATTAAAGCAAGTTAATAACTGCACTTAAGGGTCATAAATAAACGCATTGAAAACTAGCGTCATAAAATAAATTTAATAACATCATTATGCATCATTGTATTTCATTAAAATTTCACGGTTTTGTAACAATACAGTATCAATAACTCTGCACAGTTACGAAGTAGGTATCGCATGAATCGATAAGCAGCTGAACCGATTTTAATAAAACATATCTAAGAAAACTTGCTAGAAAACCTCCTTCAAATGAAAAAAACTGCATCCAAATCGGCTCACCTGTTTAAGAGCTACGTACGGTGGTGCCACAGACGAACAGACACACACACACACACACACACATAGCGGTCAAACTTATAACACCCCTTTTTTTGTGGTTGGGGGTTATAATTAACTTTACGCCACCTAGGTACAACAGCTCTATAGGTATTTCCTAAATAGGAGTGTTATGTAGCTTACGATTCGACAAGGTTCGTTTGCTATGCAGCTTGCATGCGCCATGGAAATTTAACCGCTCTAAAACAATCCATGTTGGCTAAATACACGTCGATTATAAAGAAATTACAGGCTGTAATCAAGTTGTGGACTTTCATGACGTGAGCGATAATTTCATAGCTCGCCGGTCGGTCGGTAAAAAGGTTTTCGCACTCACAAGGTAGATTGATTTTATGCTCTTTTTGAACGAGTGAGCGAAGCGAGAGAAGTTCTCCGAGTCTACTGGAACAATCAATAACTTGAGTAATTTTTGTCGGATTGTCATGATTTAGGTATTAGCCGGGTAAAGTAAATTCTAATAATTTTTAAGTTTAAACATGAGCCCAATCGGTCAAGGGGTTGCCGAGATATGGGGTTGTAAAGTTAATATGCAATGGTGTTAGCAAAAAGTTACACTTGCGAGTTCACAGTTCTGGGCCCTTAGCCTGTAACACAATGGTTCCAAAATGGGCTGTCAGGTGACGACTTCAATTACGATTTGCTAACGCTGTCTGTCCTTTTAATGTTTTTGTAGTACAGCAAATAATATTTTGATTCTAATTCTAGAGGATTAGTTCTCTGGTTGTAGGAGAAAAACGAGGAGAGCCCGGTTTTGTCCTTCTGCCGGGACGCCATTGACCCGCCATTGCGTTACAGGCTAAGGGCCCGGGGCGAACGACTAGTGTTTTTACAAACCACTGCTAGGCCGTGAGGTTTCCGCACATGTACACACGACAGCACGTCAGAGTGTACACTTTTGCTGGCGTGTGTACAATCGAAGGTACAATATCAAAATACCCGATAGATCGGTGAAAGACGGTACCTACCTGCCGATATTTTTTTTAATGAAACGCGCAGTAAACATCACTTTACTCGCCAAAGACACAAAACATTTTGTTTGTAAATGTGCTTTCCTTAAACTTTGCCCCATTTGTCTAGTGTTAAATCAACTGTTCAAATAAAGTAGTTTTTAAATCAACAGTAAACCAAAGCCACAAAAATTTGAGCCAGTATTTCTGCTCACGATATAAATAAATCGAAATAAATGCCGGGTCATCTCTTTTATACCACACAGGGTGCAATCCCCAGTGTCAGAGTTTGCGGCCACCGCTGACGTTTGACCCACATTCACATGCGGCTTGGATACCTGCCGCATGACATACAAGTTCCAATCTAGATTGTTTTTAAGGTTCCGTACCAAAGGGTAAGACGGGACCCTATTACTAAGAATCCGCTGTCCGTCTGTCCGTCCGTCATCAGGCCGTACACGAACCGTGATAGTTAGACAGTTGAAATTCTCACAGATGATGTATTTCTGTTGCCGCTATACGAAAATACGCAGTTTTTATAAATAATGGTACGGAACCCTTCGTGCGTAAGTCCGACGCACTTGGCCAGTTTTTTTTACCAAAATCTGAATGGTCGTAAGGAAACCAAACGCCCTGTATTTTCCTATTAAAATACTTAAGCCTTCGTATGTAGAGCAACTGATTTATACAATTACAGCGACCAGTAGCACCTTCATTCACACTAGATGGGTAAAGCGATCAGAGCCTCTATTAGCAAAAAAATCCAATCAATCGTTGAGCATCAAAACTCTAGAATATAGCCCTTCTAACAAAAATAACAGAACGTTACTATTGAACGTTTATTTTTACGGTGGATATTTTAAAGAATACAGGGGCAGTCAGACGGATAAGTATAGGTATGTCGGAGACGGAGTTATCATCCCTTCATGCCCAGAAGCTATTGCATCCTCCGAGTTTAGTTGGTCTAGTTAATAGGAAATACAAAGTCAATACGAGCGGAGCCAACTAATCCTTTCACCATTTTTTATGTCTGACTAGCTTTTGCCCGCGACTTTGTCCGCGTGAACTACAGAAAAAAGATATGTGGTTTACATTGCCCCTAAGTGTAATAGCGTGATAATATGTAGCCTATGTATTATTCTGATGTCTAAGCTATCTACATTCCAAATTTCATCCCAATCCGTCAAGCCGTTTCAGCGTGAAAGAGTAACAAACATTCATTCATCCATCCATCCATCCATACTTACAATCTAAGTAGTGGGATAGGATAGGAGGAAGTAGGATATTATGTTCTAGTAAATATGAACCCGTAATGACATTTTTGTCCCTGCATTTTAGTGGTTGGCCCTCTGCGACCGCCAAAATCCACTTCAATTAAACTGAAAGGGATCAATTCTTTCTAAATACAAAAGCAATTAAGCCATTAAAAGAGGAAAAGGGCATTTTCGAATATTCTCGATAAATTCGAGGCGAAATGTCCGCGGGGACGTCTATAATCAAACGAACCGTTGCTTCTAAGTGTACGGCTAAGGTTATTCCTAGAATCCCTAATATTTATTGGCTTATATTTTTTTGCCCTTCATTTTATTAAGTCTCTCCATGTTTTCCTATTATACAGAGCCTTTATACAAGGTGTTACAAAAGATGCTAACTCTTTTTACAGGGTCATGGTACCTGATGATAGGGATCACAACCAAAATATTTTTTTAGCTCTATTACGTTCCGTTGATTTTTAAATAATTAAAATGTAAGCGCTGTGACGGGAGAAAAGATTTTTTTAAATACTGTTTCCATAGACGTTCACTATGTTTTAACAGCCTGAAGCTATTAAAATACAGCTAAGCAAATAACCATATGTTTTAATTGGAGCTAAATCCAAAAACAAAAAAGTTTTGAAAAATTTTCAATTTTGAGGTTATAAAAATAAGTTGTGTTTTTCAACTTTTTTTTTGCAGATTATTCATTATGTTGACCAGCAGGTTACACCCTGTAAAATGAGTTAGTATCTTTTGTAACACGTTGTATAAGCACTGAGCAATTGAGCAGGTCTTGTGTAATAACATCCCCACCTGTGACTGCGACTTCTCCAGGTCAGAAAATATTCTTGAGCTAATAGAGCGAGGATACTAGGCACTAGACAGGTTAGTAAAATGAGTTTCCTTCTTTGCAAGTGACAGCTAGATGAGTGAAGTGAGTTCCTTTATTTCTATTCATACACGATGGGGCGTCGCGTTCCGAAGCGCGCAAAAATGCAGACAGTTTAAAACAGGCTTTTGCCTCATCGTAGGTATGTTACTAGAAACAGCGTACTTTCCGAGCCTGGGAGATGAAACTTAAATAACCTATTTTCGTCGGTCTGAAATAAACCTAAACCAAAAGTTACAAAAACAAAAGTTCCACTGAACTAGTTTCCACCTCTTCGAATTCGATTGGGAAACAGTTTTTTCGTGTTCCGAGAATCGCCCTTCGATAGTAATGGACCGAATTTTAATCTCATTAAGGCTCTATTCGGGCGTGGGATCTTTTGAAATGGGCTCTATTTCATAAGGCTGCTGATGACAATCTCTCCTTGCGTGTGGTTTCCGCCCTTTCACGGATTTGCCAGATGCGAAACCTTTGGTCGGGAAGTTTTCGAATAAGACTGGATTTTACAAAATGAAAGGGGATGCTTCTTAGTTTTCGTAATCCATACGAGTATTATTAGTGAACCACAGTTTGAGCCGAATCGATATCAATTAATTGCTCATGACAATAATTATAATAGACAAAAAGTGCCTAAGAACATAGAACGATTTTCTGGCGTAATTTTAAGTGTTATTTTTAATGTATTTTATGTACTGTTCTTGACATGTCTTTCCTGTGGGCTAGGCCAACTAAGCTGTCAGGATGGTATAGGTGCTGGGCAAGCCTACTCCATCTAACTAAAATAATGTCTCAGGCACTGCAGCGCCGAGTGGTCTCTTCACCCATTTAGCGTGAGTGAAGGTGCCACTGGTCGCTGTATAATTAATCATCACATTACGTAGATGTAAAGGACTTAGTTTCTATTATGTATTAATTTTGGACAAAAGTGCTCTGTGATTTTTTTTTTAACCTTAATATAGATTTTCGATTTCAGGCGACCCGAGGCCTTTTCGTGCGAAATCCCCAATTTCAGTTACCGGACCCAAAAACTGTAGCGGTAAAGCTGTCCCTTATTCCTCGCCTTCCTTTATTTGTTTACTTTCCCTCACGTAAATAATTAGTACCTAAATGTTGTTCTACAGGGTGTCCGAGGGTGTCAGGGTGACATAAAGGTCCTGTTACACTGGAAGGGGTCGCTTAAGAAGGAGGAGTTTAGGCACACTAGCGCCGCACTTTTGGCGATGAAAGATTTTATTCGTAGGTTTTATTCGTATGCATCCAAAAAGAAGATATGTTTTTTTTTCCATTGGCGGCGCTAGTTATGCCTAGGTTATGCCCACCTTATGAAGGAGGAGTTTAAGCACACTAGCGCTACCAAATAATAAAATTACCCGACTACGCGAAGCAAAAAGGAGGGTTATGATTTTAGCAGCGTATGTATGTATGTATGTATGTATGTATGTATGTATGTATGTATGTATGTATGTATGTATGTATGTATGTATGTATGTATGTATGTATGTTTGTGTGTTCATCTGTTCCCTCGCAGAGCCTAAACTACTCGTCCGATTTCAACAAATGAGGTGTCGTTGGATTCGTCTTAATCACCCAGGTAACATAGGATAGTTTATTTTGAAAAAAACCAAGATGGCGGCTGTGCTGCGCCCTAAAGAGGTGGACCTAAAAATAAAAATTATCGGATACCATCGTCATGGGTATCAAATGAAAGGGCTTTAAAAGACCTTTTCAAAAATGTATAACACACGTAGCGTCAACATAACAAATAGAACAAAAAATTCCAAAATGTGTCAACATAACGATCCGACTAAATTTACTCAAGTTATCGTCGAACGAACATTCATACATACATACATACATACATACATACATACATACATACATACATACATACATACATACATACATACATACATACATACATACATACATACATACATACATACATACATACATACGCTGCTAAAATCATAACCCTCCTTTTTGCTTCGCGTAGTCGGGTAAAAAAACAGATCTTCTTTTCGGATGCGTTTTTTGCTAAAAACGAGCCGTTAAATGAGAATCCCTTGGGCTTAACTATTTTTAGGACCTAAGGCCTAGAGTCCAGATTCTAGAACCTACGAATAAATCCCGCACAAAAACGCATCCAAAAAGAAGATAATTGAACGAGCGAGCGAAGCGAGCGAAGTTCTCCGAGTCTACTGGAACAATCCGGCGTTTGTATGTATGTATGTATGTATGTATGTATGTATGTATGTATGTATGAATGTTCGTTCGACGATAACTTGAGTAAATTTAGTCGGATCGTTATGTTTGGTAGGCGGGTAAATGAAATTAAAAGAATTTTTAAGTTCGAACATGAGCCAAATCGGTCGAGGGGTTGCCGAGATATGGGGTTGTTAAGTTTATATGGGGTCGCGAGTTCACAGTTCGGGGCGAACCACTAGTTATTATGTATTGTTTTGCAAGAACCATACTAAAAAATGCAAGAACCATTTTTTTGTATGGGGCCAAGTGCGAAATCTCGATATCAGCTGTTCCAAGATCAACGAAGTTTAGTATGGAACAAAAGTTGTTGGAAATCACATTTAGGAGTTGGGGTGTTTGAGAAAAAAAGCTATTTAAAAATTACTTTGTAGGTTTTTTCTTTCTGTAATACCCTGTATACTCACCGGCAGGAAGGACTCGCCTGGTAATAGTCTATTAGTCGGTGGTTAGCCGTCTTACGTTTAGATTAGACGATACATCCGGCCCTGATGAACAGATTTATACCGCGACCGCTGCCGTCCCAGTGCACTACTGAATGAACACGTAAATGGGATTGACTTTGACT
Source organism: Zelleria hepariella (assembly GCA_949319315.1). NCBI lineage: Eukaryota > Metazoa > Arthropoda > Insecta > Lepidoptera > Yponomeutidae > Zelleria > Zelleria hepariella. The sequence goes on along the minus strand of OX439393.1, from coordinate 728,129 downwards.
TTACGTTATACAAGAGCTATGCTTGAATATAAAACAAACACAAAAAAACAAAAACACATCACTGGTGAAAAGCTATTGCATTGATTCCGAGTGATTTGCTGAATCAAAAAAGCTGAGTTCCTTAAGTACTCCATCTCCGAAATTCTTCATGAGATCTTCACACATTTTTATGGCACCACATGGGATTTAACTGCATTAAATTACTACTCAAAATAAAGGCGAATCCATGAAAACCACCCAAAATAAACCCCTTTGCTTTCTTTTCAGGGATCAAAAACATTGTATTTTGCGCAAACCCGCAAGTTTTCCGCCGTTTTCCCACGACGCCGCGGCATTAGAGGTACCCACCTACCGAAATCATTTCACTGTATTAAAATAATTAGTACTTAAAATAAAGACGTATTCATGAAAACCACCAAAATAAACCCCTTTGCTTTCTTTTCAGAGATCAAAAACAATGTTCAACGTATTTTCAGCCAACCCGCGGGTTTTCCGCCGTTTTCCCACGACGCCGCGGCGCTAGAGGTACTCACCTACCGAAATCATTTCACTGCATTAAAATAATTAGTACTTAAAATAAAGACGAATTCATGAAAACCACCAAAATAAAAACAATGTACCTACAACATATTTTTGCGCCAACCCGCGGGTTTTCCGCCGTTTTCCCACGACGCCGCGGCGGCAGAGGTACCCACCTACCGAAATAATTTCACTGCATTAAAATAATTAGTACTTAAACAAAAGACGAATTCATGAAAACCACCAAAATAAACCCCTTTGCTTTCTTTTCAGGGATCAAAAACAATGTACCTGCAACGTGTTTTCCGCCAACCCGCGGGTTTTCCGCCGTTTTCCCACGACGCCGCGGCGGTAGAGATACCCACCTACCGAAATAATTTCACTGCATTAAAATAATTAGTAGGTACTTAAAATAAAGACGAATTCATGAAAACCACCAAAATAAACCCCTTTGCTTTCTTTTCAGGGATCAAAAACAATGTACCTACAACGTATTTTCCGCCAACCCGCGGGTCTTCCGCCGTTTTCCCACGACGCCGCGGCAGTAGAGGTGGGCGCTCAGCTAAAATTACACGCATAAAATATGAGTTGTCTCTCTTACTTTTATTTAAAAAAAGGAGCGGCGAAAAATAGAAAGACACAAAAGGAACCCTTTGGGTAGGACGATAGCAACGTGGCGGGAAATTTAAAATTTTCACAGTTTTTTACAACTTTTTGTTTTTTCTAAAGCACTAACCCGTGCTAGGGAATAATTTAAACATTTATAATAAGTTGAAAAAATTCACTCGGGACAGGACTTGAACCCGCAACCTCAATTGGTAGAGCGCCTGCACGGTATGCGGAAGGTTGCGGGTTCAAGTCCTGTCCCGAGTGAATTTTTTCAACTTATTATAAATGTTTAAGTTTTTTACAATTTGTAGCTAAATTGCAATTTTTGTTCAGCGATTTTTCGTTCGCGGCAATAATATAGGTAGTATTCTTTTCATTATTGTAAACAACAGAACAACAATAATTCAGCCGATTGTGATTGTGTTCTGGTCTACGACAAGTTTTTTGGGCAGTGCCACTGCTTCGTAGACAAGAACACATAATCAGCTGAATTATTGTTGTTCTGTTTTTTACAATAATGAAAAGAATACTGTTTTATTGCCGCGAACGAAAAATCGCTGAACAAAAATAGCTCAGTTTAGCTACAAAATGTAAAAAAAATAGAAAATTTTAAATTTCTCGCCACGTTGCTATCGTCCCACCTTAACTCAAAGGGTTCCTTTTGTGCCGAATTTCCCGCCACGTTGCTATCATCTACCCTTAAGGTGATGGTCAAGGAACACTAGCACCATTAATAAAAATAAAAAAACATATCTTCTTTTTGGATGCGTTTTTTGCTCAAAAATCGCCGTATCGTATTCGTAGGTTCTAGGATCTGGAATTAAGTATTAAGTTAAATTAAGTGTTAAGTTGGAATTAAGTTTGGTATTAAGTCCTAAACCTAGAGATTTTTATTTGACGCTCCCTTTTTTTTTTAAGCAAAAAACGCATCTCAAAAGATGTTTTTTTATTCCTCGAATTGGAAAAATCATCTAACACTAACTTTTGCCATGTCAGAGGCCCTATTACTACCTTTTCCCGCAACTGCGTCCGCATGGACTACAGAAGAAGGACAATAGTAGGTAGTATTGTCTGCCTGTGGCACGGTAGCTCTTAAACGGGTGAACCAATTTTGATGCGTTTATTTAATTTGAAAGAAGGTTTTCTAGCGAGTGTATTTAAACAAGTTCCATCAAAATCGGTTCAGCCGTTTATGATAAATATGCTAGTAATTTGAAGCTAAAATGTAGGGGGTATTTAAAAAAAAAAAATTATTACCTAGTTATTAGCTTTTAGACGGCTTGGACCCTCTGTCCCTAGGCACATCGAGTAGGTACGGACGTGGCGAGTCGAAGTAATCTCGGGGGTTCTCTCGGAAATTGATTCCGCGCTCACGGGCCGCCCTGTATATTGCGAATTATTATTAAAAACCTGGGCCACGCTATGACAATATTAAAAGTTTGGTCGGAAGAGATATTCATTACCACTCCTCCCAGAAAAAATAAGAGGGTTACCCTTGATTTTATTGAGACCGTAAAAAAAATACGAAATACATTAATACAGATTTTTAAAGATTTTTATAAGGTTGAAAAAATTCGCTCGGGACAGGATTTGAACCCGCAACCTTCTTGCATTCCGTGCGGGCGCTCTACCAATTGAGCTACCGAGTCAAGTACTGTCTTTGCAAATTTTCTAACCTGATTGAAACTCGTCTTATGGACGATGGGGCGCCATCTAGTGTAATACTTTGCACTTATCTACACTACCCAATGCGTTCATCATTACAGACGAAATGCTCATTGGAATTTTATTTGATTAGTGAAAAAAAAAAGTCGTACATTCTAGTGGTTAGGTTGCGGGTTCATATCCTGTCCCAAGAGATTTTTTATTTTTTTGTACTTATCCTCGGTGTTAGTGTCCCACTGCTGGGCAAAGGCCTGGACTGAAGTGGGGGCCACTTCAGTCCAGACTTTTCGGTCCTGGGCCACCTCAGACCACTCCGGCATGTATTTGACGAGATCGTCCCGAGGTTTTTTTTAACCTTTTAAAATCTTTATAAAGTTCCCTAGCACGGGTTAGTGCTTTAGAAAATACATTAGTACTACGATGCCACAGACATACACACAGATAGGTACACAGACTTCAAGCTAATAACACCCCTCTTTTTGCACAATGGGTTACAAAACATGGCCAGTTTAGCCAGCCAATGCCGTATGGATTGGTCTAAAAGCAACAAGATATAGTGGGTGCCTTAGTCAAGACTACACTATGTCCATTACGGGGGTTTTTAGCCCGATCGACGTAAATAAATCTGCCCTTACGATACCCCTAAGGCAAAACACTGTACTGTAAAACTATTTGTAATAAAAAAATTGTCCAAGCCGGCATCACTTCACCCGGAAGTTTGTATTGATGAATGGATGTTTATGTGTTTGTTACTCTTTCACGCTGAAACGGCTTGACGCGTTTGGATGATATTTGTAATGGAGGTAAATTATGCACTAGAATAATTGACATGAGCGATAAATTACTAGCTTTTTTTCCGAAATCGTCGATGGCGGGATAGCGGGGAAAAAATATACAGGCGACGTTTTATCTAAGTGACTTCTGACGGAACACCAGCGCTGTAGTGGTCCGCCTCTCCAGCACATGCTGAGTCAGAGCCCCTTTGCATTTGCCACATCCACATTCCTCTCCTGTACTTACTTCGTATATTGTATTTTGCTCAAATTATTTTTGTGCCTTTTTTTTGCTGCATGTGTAAAATATTTTTTCTTTCTTTGTGCTCTCTGTATACGTGTGTGTGTGTGTGGTTTATGTAAATAAATGTTTTTCAAATTCAAATTCAAAAATAAGTCAGGGCGGCCGAAGTCGCGGGCAAAAGCTAGTCTTTAACATAATGTCACTACACAATTAAGTACATCTAAGTGTAGAGTACATACACAATTAGGTATCTATGTATAGTGTACTAAGAGTTTAATTACAGTGTGTGGCTGAAATAATTATATTCACCCGACTCTTCGTTGTTGTTGTTTTTTGGCTACTCACTGTCTATTCTTTTCATCGCCGAATTATGTGTTATTTTGGTCCCGGAAAGAGAATGTAATTTTGTAGTTTGTTGCGTTGAGACATGCCTGTCGTAGAATAGTCGTAGTGTTTCGACATGGCGTACGGAATCCGGCCTGAGGTTGTCATGTTATAATAACTACATAGGTGCACTTGTGTAAGGCTGCATCCATACAAGGGCCCTCTGGTAGCCTAAGTAATGTCGACTGACCACTAGGCTGCTGGCCTGCCTATTGCCCAAAGTTTTTTTTTAGTTAGCCTGGATGTTAGTGTCCCACTGCTGGGCAAAGGCCTCCCCTCCTGTCTTCCACACATCTCTATCCTGTGCCACCTCTGGCCATCCGTGCAAGAACTTATTCAGGTCATCTTGCCATCGTCGCATAGGCCTGCCGCGCCTTTGTTGTCCGTCATGTGTGACCCGGTCAGTGGCGATCTTTGCCCACCTGTCTTGGCTCATGCGACAGACGTGGCCAGCCCAGTTCCATTTGAGCCTAGCGGACGCAACTCCAACGTCAATAATTATTTTGGTTTTAGAGCCCAAAGGTAGAAAAAATAAAATAAAAATCCTAACAGGCAGTAGTCCGATACCGGGTCTGAGAGCTCGGCAGCGGCTCTGATTGAATTTGGTTTGCTTTCTGTGCAGATTGAATAATTTCGAGCTACGTCCGTACCTCCCTCTTACGCTTCGGGCTACTAGATGTAACATAGAAGGACTAGCTTATTAACTCGTTTTACTTTGCATTGTCTCTGGCATCTTAGTTCCCATAAAGCGTGAAGCGATTTTGATTTAGTTTTTCATCTGAAAGGTGACTTGATCGAAAGTCTATTTATCTAGCTATGTTTCAGCAACTGTTTAGCCATTAGAAGATCATTACCTTTTTACTCATTCTTGAAGAGATATGAGCAACTTCGAGAGGTCTGAGTTTAGTTTTTAATAGAGCCCAAAAAGATATTTTGTCGTGTAAACCACAAAGGTTCCCCTTTTCTATCAAAGCCAAAAAAGTCGGCGGGTCATAAGAAGAAGTGTCTTTGGCATTCTGTGTTTGATAAGATGTCTTTTTCACCTGCCACGTCCATTGCCTGCCTATATTTCTGCGTCCCATTCTACAGGGTGCACTTTAAGTCGATAGCGGAACTTTAAGGAGTCTACTGATCAATACAAACAACTTATACTAGGTGGCAAAAAAAATGGAGGGAAAAAAATATCAGCTGTTTCATACATTTGGCGCAGTACTGAGTCGACCTTTTGTATGGAACAGCTGATATTTTTTAGCTCCATTTTTTTCGCCACCTAGTACAAACTGTTTGTATTGATAAATAGACAGCCTACTTAAAGTTCCGCTATTGACTTAGAGTGCACCCTGTAGGTCTCATCTGTAGGTCCATTTGTCCTCATCTGTAGTGAGTTGAATAGTACATAAAAGCTAACCTTTTGTCTGTTTTAATTTAGCTCTCTCCGTTTCCCCTAGCTGCCTTGGTGCCCGTTAATTCGATTTGGCCTGCAGCGCCGCGGTGCTGTTTTTGTTTCAAGCTAACTGTTACTGCACTGAGACAAGTTTTTGTATCTATCTCGACTATTAAGACGCCGTACGTCTGACAACTAGCGCCGCTAATGGAAAAAAAACATATCTTTTTTTTGATACGTTTTTAGCAAAAAACTATCCTGCGATTTCTCAACGCGAGGCTTAACTATTTTTAGGACCTAAGGTTTGGATTTCAGGATTGGATTTACTACGAACGCAATCGACTTTTGGCGAGAATCGATTGCATTCTTAAGTTCTAGGATCTGGAATCCAAACCTTAGGTCCTAAAAATAGTTAAGCCTCGCGTTGAGAAATCGCAGGAGCGTTTTTTGCTAAAAACGCATCCAAAAAAAAAGATATGATTTTTTTTCCATTGGCGGCGCCAGTTGTGAGACGTATTTCACCTTAATGCCACCCTAGATCGTGCAATGCAGTTGAAATGGTTGCCGAATGATAAACTTGATAAAACTGTGATTTAGAAACATCTTAAAGAAACTATTTCTTCAGTTGCAATTGTTTGCAGTAAATTGTCTGTTATGGACTCAAAGGCCAACGACGATTATAGTGAAGACAAAAAATCTTTGATTGCAATTTACGACAGCAGTAAGTAAGCCACTGTGGTGATGTAGCGTAATAAATTATGATAGCTAGATAGAAAATGTTTTAACAACGTACTAATATTCGCTGCTCTTCTGAACTCCAAAGTTAAGTTGCGTATTTTATTATTCAAATCGAATGACTTTGAATGCTAACTTAAAATAAGGAGGATGTCTCTGCTTAGTTATTACAGAGCGAGAATGGCCCGGTTTTTGAGTTGAGAATTTTACTAAGCACATACTTACGTATCGCTCTGTCACGCTCTTTTGTGATAAATCTGCAGAGACAGGATGATACTTACCCATTTGCTTAGCAAAATTCTCAACTCAAAAACCGGGGCCAAAGTGTATTATATTATAATACCTAGTTTTGAGGATATGTCTTAAAAATTACTGCATGTGATTTTATGCAATTGAATTGCAGTTGCCGAATCGCGCCTCAAAAGTATCCAGTGTGTAGGGCAACCTAACCGGTAATAAGGCAGACATGTCCGCTACAGCTCTTCTATTTACAAGAGATAAATTGTTAGCTCTTTCTCTACATTTATTTACTTAGTTTCTTAACAATGTCAAGCCTCTTGTTAGTTGGGGCCACCTAGGCTTATTTTTATGCGTGGATTTTTGTTATTTCAACAAATTGGTATGTGCCTATATAAAATCCGATCTCTTTATTTCTTCCAGAGGATTTAAAAAACACCCAAGACTCGGGAGCTTATGCCTCAGGAAAAGACGCACGGGACAAGAATACCACCACTGAACCCGCACCCGTCACCCAGGCAGCAGCAGTATGCTTAGCATGGTCGTTTTGACACTCTCTCGAACTCGAGTGACAGACGTGCCATGTCTATTGTGCGAGCATGGCAGGCGGAACTCGAGATGGCAATAGATTAGGGTCATGTCGAGCAGAAAGTAGATATTGCCATTTTTTATAAAAATGTTATATTTTTGTCTCCATCGCCATGTTGGCGTAGAGCCAACTCGAGCCCGACCGACAAGTTGACAGTTTTGCATAGAGAAGGGCCTATCTCGGGCTTACCATGCTGCACGTACAGACGGCAACTCATGATCTAGAATAGAGGATTAACCAGTGAAATGTAAAATTATGAAAAAGTCGTGCAAATTATCAAAAAATTTACTTCATCATGAAGATTTGTGTACGAGTTAGCTCCCTCGCTCTAAAGTTTATTTTAGCTTTAAAGTTGCTGTATTGCTCATAATATTGTGTTCACTTAAAGCGGAACTGACATCAAATCTAGCTTCAAATACGATCCTTCCATCACAAACTGCCAAGTTACATTATTATAAAGCCCTCACCAAAAATAAGACTTTTCTAATAATATTACTGCAAACCTTGAGTATTATTTGAATAAATTGTTGCCCCTGCCCACCCCTTCAGGGAATTAAGTTAAGAGGGTCTTTCACGAGCGAAACTTAATTAAAAAGCAGCTATCTCAGGCCGCCTCAAAAGAAACATCCGGTTAATCGTTCCTTTAACAGTTTTTCTCTCCTAAAAGGGCAGGAGAAGTTGTTTCACCGACAAACGAGCTTTACATTAGTGTGTAGCTTATTAAATAAATGACGATGTCATCGACCCATCGAACTTTCGGTCTACCCACCGACCATCGACCCGTTCTAGGCCACCATTCCGTGACTGCTCTAGTCCACCGTCCGTCCTCCCGCCTAGCCAGATGCCCTGCCCATCTCCACTTAAATCTTAAGATTCGCGCGCCCACATCTTCGACTTTGGTCTTCTGCAGAATGTGAACGTTGCGCGTACGATCAAGGAGTGAGATGCCTAGCATGGCCCGCTCCATAGCTGTTTGTGCAATTTTGATCTTTTCCATATTAGCTTTGGTAAGCGACCATGTTTCGGCTCCATATTATGTGAAGATGGGCAGTATGCATTGGTTGAAAGCCTTGGTCTTTAGGCTTGGCGGGATTCTGGCTTTAAAGACATCATCCAAATTCTTAAAGGCATCCCTACTACATCTTAGCCTGCTTGCTGGCAAATGTTAGAAACGATGCAAAGTACCAACACTTCCCAACAAAAGGGCTTTTATTATTAGAATGCCATGAATATTCAATAAGTGCACCCTCAGGCTCGCGGCGGAATTATCTCAACCCTTAATAACTTTTAATAGCATTAACGCTACCTTTTTCTTTCAACTCTTTTGCCGTGGTGCATTTACACACTGTGATCGATGGTGAAGAAGAAGTTAGCGTACTTTAAATAAAGGCCTTTGTATCTACGCAATGAGATGATTTATACAGCGTCCATTGGTACCGTCACTCACACTAGATGTGTGAAGAGACCACTCGGCGCTGCAGTGCCCGGGACATTATTATTGTTTTTTGTTTTTTTATTATTGTTTTTTACGCTCTTTACAGCTTTACTTTTAATGTAGAAGTAGTAGTCTGCTTCTCGGACGTTCCAAGCAAGGATTCGAGCTTTGGCGTTCTCCATTTTCACCGGCGCCGAGACATGGTGTGTGGAAAGCCGCGAGTGTGATAAAATCGATCCTTTCCAGATGTGGTATTGGAAGAAAATGCTCAGAATCCAGTGGATCGTCTTCGTAACCAATGTTTCCATCCTAAACGAGCTTAGAATAACCAATCGACTGTCAACAGTCTTTCGCCAGAGGGCTCTCAGCTTTTTTGGCGGTCATCACCTCATACCCTGGAAGAACTGATCATTTTGGGGCCGATGGAAAGCAGACGGGCGAGAGGCAGAACACCAATGCGCCGATGTCCTAAAAAGGGGACATCATGCATTCCATCGCGCCCACCATGACCGTGATGAGACGAGAACCATTGTATATGGTCACAATCCTCAGAATTGAGGGACCGATCCAGAAGAAGCTGGGATCGAACCGGCATTCTTCGAATTGCGGGCGGCGGCGAGCGGCGACAGTTCCAGCACCTTCTATGGCGTGTCGATGGCGTCCCAGTAGATAGAGAACACTTTATTGTACACCAGAAATTAATTATTTACAAGAATCTAACCTAATAGTACAGACGGCGGTCTTATCGCTAAGAGCGATCTCTTCCAGATAACCTTAGGATGGACTGGAAAAGTAAAAATAGAGAAGGTAGATATAGAAAATGAAAAACAAAACGGGGGTTTCCTAATTTTTCTCCCATTAGATGAAAAGCCCCAAGGTGCGCCTGGTCTAAATGCACTGTTACAGCAAAGTATTAGGCTGGTATAAAAAAAATGCCATTAAGTTTGAGTATTCGACAGAGACGGCTATGGCCGATAGCTATAGTTATGTCTGAGTAATTCGATTGCCAAAGATAATTACTTTTCGCGGAATTTTCCGCTCGAGCTTATTCTTTTTGGCGGCTTTTCTGTAGTACCTTCTAAATTACGAGTATAATGAAAGAATAAAGCCCCTGTTCTACGAAATACTCAGTAATAATCTGTTACGAGGAAGTTTATTTTCTGTGTAATTTTTGGTAATATTACGTGATGATTTTTTTATTAATCTCTTTCAGCAAGAAACTAACAGGAAACTTGCGGATTATCGATGAAAGTCTTATTTTATTATACAGGGTAATTTTAAATAGCTTTATTCCTGAAACACGCCAAAAGTGATTTCCGACATCTTTTGTTCTACGACTTTTCGAATAGGTCAATACTTTTTACCCGACTGAACCAGAAGGAGGGTTATATTTTTCGAATGTATCTATGTATGTTTGTTAGGGTGTATGTATGTTTGTATATTTCTTTGGCACGCTCTGTAGCCTAAACGGCTTGATGGATTTGAGCTTGCGAGATTTCGTTAAATTCGTCTTGATTTCAGCGCTGCCTGCGCGGAGAGATTTCGTTCCCCTCAACTCCTGCCACCTCATATTTAAGGGTTGAATTGAATACCTCCTCCTTTTTTGAAGTCGGTTAGAAAGGTGGCTCCCACGTTAGCTTACCCCAAGTAGCTCTTATAGCGCGCAGCATAAGTGCGCCAATCGAACAAAAAGGAGTACCTTTGCGTGTCGTTTACTGAACAAACATCATCAGTTCGGATAGCTTTCCTCTCGGCCATCCTTGGCGAGCTCATTATTCATCCAAATATACATATGGAGGGTATTGATTGAGTTCGATCCCTTGAAATACTTAACAGATTGACACAGAAGAACCACGCGGCCATTGATTGCGCCATGACACTACGCAATAAAAAGATGAGTATTAAGTATGATACAAAAAAAAACCTTTATTATGACACACTTTCTACCTTGCCTTGACTGTATGGGTAAATGTACGCCGCACGGCGTACTGGCATTAAAATGAATTAAATACGCCCATAGGCGTACCTACTGGCATTTTTAAACTTCCGTTTTTTAGGCGTACCGCCCGCCAACACCAATAGGCCTTTTTCCAAGTGACATAACATCGTGTCGTGTCGTGTCGATGCGGTGGACAAGCAGACTTACTCGTATTCTACTAGAAAAATTAATCGTCAGCTAGCCAGGCCCAATCGCCAGTTATTATCCTTTTTTTATCTGTTGCTAATAAAATTTCACAGATTCCACAGATTAAGGCGCTGGGCATAGTGAATTAGCCCGCGCGCAAAGAAAAATGCACAAAATCGATTCCTGTATCAAATACACTATATATATATATATATATATATATCTATCCTCCTAGCCATGTTCGGCCATAGCGACTGCATACAGGACTCCCATTTCTTTATGGTTGAGGGTTTCGTTGGTGTGCCCTCAGGTGACTGGTGTAGCCGATCTAGGCTCGGAAAGTGCGAGCACATTGGGCGCACGTCAAGACACCATTGACGTAATTATATTGTATGGCCGCCGGTGGTCGGGCCTTTAAAATACACTAAAATCAAATACACTAAAAAAATCGAAAATGTTCACTTATCAAACCCTAGAATTAGGTGAGACCTATTTAAAACAGCCAGTTTTGTGTTGATATCCGTAACAGATTGCAAGATATTTTGCTTGAAAAAAAGTGCGTCGCCTATTTTTTTTCAAGCAAAATATCTTCAAAACGTTTATGAATGTCAACACGAAACTGGCTGTTTTAGATAGGTCTCACCTTATTGTAGGGTTTGATATGTGAACATTTTCAATTTGTTTAGTGTATTTGATACAGGAATCGATTTTGTGCATTTTTCTTTGGGCCCGGCTGGACACCGTCCTTCTGTATTTCCCCCCCTTCCTAGGCAGCCTACGCACACAAACAAACAAACTATTATCAGTGACCCCGCTAAATAATAGCGGCTAATAATTTTCTATTGAATTCCGGTCGCGCCTGGCGCCGGGCCAGCCGGCCGTCTGCCAAAACGGCCGATAGCGGCGCTGTACCGCAACATTATGCGTGATATTGTACCTATAACAGTTAAGTTACTGTGCAACGCCGCACCGTATATCTCTTGAGAATGCCTAATGCGAGTTCATGGTTATTGCATCAAATTATACGGTGCGGTTCAGTAGCAGATTTAGGGGGGGGGCTAAGGGAGTCAAGCCCCCAAAGCAGCTTTTCTATAAAAATAAAGTTTTATACTTTTTTATCTTGAAAACCTACGCCTAATGGGTTCAAGCCCCCCAAACCAAAATCCTGGATTCCCCACTGGTGCGGTGGGTGGTAATATGCCGGTCACTAGTCTAGCAAAAGAATGCGCATAATTTCAGTTCCCCGTGTATAAAATGTATGTAAAACAATAACAGTTACGCCTGTGCGTATTTCACTCGAGCACCGCAACCGAGAGGCCTATTAGCGGAGGCCTAAATCAACAATCCCGACAACGAAGTTCAAATGGACCCCTAAAAATATAAAGGCAAACACAGACGGCACGTGTATTTGCAAGAGCGAACGATTTTGCAAATAAAACAAGCTATGTTGCAATGCGCTTGAAAAAAAGTTTTTGCCCTAATCACGCCATGGGCTAGTATAATAATATTGGGCTTTGATTCTGCTTGTTAAGCATGAGTGCTATATCTATCATACCCGAATAAATTACGAGGGTTTTCCTCCTATTCTTTTGATCAATATAGAGCATTTTTTCCGGCCACATAGGCCGCATTTATGTGTAGATAGCCTTCATAAAGTTCTACTATTGAATGTTAGTGCACCCTGTAGATATATTAGATTTAAATTGTGCAAAACGGTAAACTTGCTAAATGAGTTAGTGATCGTACCAAAGTGTTCCAAGTCTACACCTCCCTTAACATCAACTTCAAAACAAACAATAACGAAGGTCCGTAGGTACGGGCGGGGGCAAAAAATCGCAATGCAAATGAAACAACAAATCATCTGGGCACGTATCGTATCGGTGTTTCAATTGTGCCACAAAACAAATACAATAAAAGTACAGTCGTACGCACCAAGTGCCATAGAGTTGGATGGAAAAGAAGTTTATTTATTTACTAGACAGACAGTTTCCACTGGACAATTCTAAACTTTTAATCAAACATACAAATATTCGTCACAATACTTCATCATCATCATCACCATCATCAGCCCACCTCTGCCCACTGTTGGGTATAGGCCCTTTTCCCTCGCGCCACCTCTCACTGTCCATGGCCATCCGCATCCATGGACCCTCCGCCGCAATAAGGATGTCATTCGACCATCGGGCCACGGTCTTCCCACTGATCGCCGTCCAGTTCTCGGCCTCAACTCTGTCAAGGCCCTTGTCCACCGGCCATCTTCCCACTTCGCCAGATGTCCTGCCCATTTCCACTTGAGACCTGAGACTTGATCACCAATATCTTACACAATACTTATTCCGGGCTAATTATTTTCTTGCAGCAGAAACCCAGAACACTGGCAAACGCGGTCTATACCAAACGTTAAACTCTGGATGCTGAAAAGGCAATAAGGAGTTACAATAAAGAGTTTTCTATCTATCTATCTAAGGCTGAGAAGGCAATAAAGGTGAAATCCTCCTTAGAATGCGGGGCTCGAGCACACATTGAGAGGACATGACACCTCCCTAACCAAGCAAGCCCTATCCTGGCTACCCAATGGCAAACTAGCAAACAAAATGGGTAGCCCCAAATCCACGTGGCGCTGATCTGTCAACAGTAGAAAGTCGGTCTTGACTGGAACGACCTCGAATCAGCTGCGCAAGATCTTCCCAAGAAGATAAAGACTCTTCGAGCCCTATGTGCCTCTTGAGGGACAACAGTCAAGTCACTACCAGAGACATACGTTCAGGACTGACCACAAGAGTTTGGATACGCTTGCTGTGGATAGAGATGCCTGGAGGAACAAAATCAGGGTTGGACGCAAGACCTGCGATAAAGCATGGTGCTCCAGACTGGCCGACAAAAGAGCCAGGAGGCACCAAGGACCTATCAATCCATCATGAGGGGGTACTCATGTGTGCTCGGTATGCGGCAGGGCCTGCCGCTCCCAAATCGGACTATATAGCCACTTTAAAAAGTGCTTCATCAATACACACGCAGTAAATCGTCCGTAATGGACGCAAAGGCCAATGATGATGGCCAGAGACATGCCTTCTGTAGTACCTCGTGGTCTGGGTGTTCCAACGGTCACAGTGTCGGCGGCACAAGAACTGTAAATTTATAACGCGACTCCCGGGGCGGCCAGCGCGGAAATATTAACATTTTCAACCATTTGTGAGACAGCATACGGGCGTTTATTAAACGATCCTTCGACGCCTTGGTGCATAGTGAATTAGTGAATAAGGGTTTTTTACATTTTGTAGCTAAACTTAGCTATTTTTCGTTCGCGGAAATAACAAAGTATTCTTTTCAGTGCCACTGCTTCGTAGACCAGAACACATAATCGGCTGAATTATTGTTGTTCTGGTGTTTACAATAATGAAAAGAATACTTTGTTATTTCCGCGAACGAAAAATCGCTGAACAAAAATAGCTCAGTTTAGCTACAAAATGTAAAAAACTGTGAACATTTTGAATTTCCCGCTACGTTCCTATCTTCCAGCCTTAAACTGAGTTTAATCAGAGTTCAGACTTTCGATAAAACAGTGCATGTTTTGATATGAAGGGAGGGATATTCAAATCAAAACATGCACTGTTTTATCGACAGTCGATACTACTAAACTCTACTTAAACTGAGTTTAAACAGAGTTCAAGGAGCGTTCTAGTTTGAACTGAGTGTAAACAGAGTTTAAGTAGCGTTCTAGTTTGAACTGAGTTTAAGTAACGTTCTAGAATACTACCCGTAATTTTACCGTGGAGCAGCTAAAACGCCCGTATGCGGCGCCGGCGGTCCGGGGCGGGTTTAATTGGACCGTCGTAATTTATCGGCGCCGGATCCGCGCAGTTATCGGATTACCGCCCGATCGGAATTACTTATATTCCGGGCCCCGACCGACCGTCTAAATTAATTTACAAACGGTGTCTTGCATAGGACAGCCAAGTAATTGGGTTACTTTAGAGGATGAATCCACCTTCTTTTTTTCTTAATTTTTTATTTTTTCCTGTCCATATGTTTATGAAGATCAAAATTCTGAGGGTGAGACATTTTTTTTATTATTAAAACATTTATTTCAAATTTTAAAAATTCATACATTTTGTTAGTAGCCAAATATGTGTTAGTAGATGAAATTTTTGATAAAATTTAGATATTTAAATTCAAATACAATTCAGCTTTACATGCGTACATGCGTACATGCGTATATTTGTTCCTACGAGTATATTCGAGATTTCGAGCCACATATTTTGACTAAGGTGTAGAGTTTGGAAAGTTAGGGCTTGTAGAGTTAGGGTGTGTAGAGTTAGAAGCTTATCTCTACGTAAGATCTGATAGCTGTTTGACAGTGCGAGGTGTATGGTCTCGTCTTGGCAACATTTTTTACATAAAAATGTTTTTGATGCGATCTCATTTTGTACACACGATAGCACTTTAGTAAACGCTTACACTTTTTTTGCAAAGTCACCCGTATTGTAAGTGAATACAGTGCATGCGTGTACGTGCACGCGATTACGGGCCACACAACATGCAATGCAACATTTTTCGTACATTTAGTATAACCCGTGTCATTAAAGAAAACATTTAGGACGGAGTTAAAAACCTAGCGTTGTCTCGCTTTGACTGTATTAATCAGAGCGAGAGGGCGAGTGTTTTGAAGTCCATCCTAAATGTTTTCTTTAATGACACGGGTTATATTATGTTCGCGAGCGCACTGCGTGCACTAAAATGTATGAAAAATGTTGCATTGCATGTTGCATTACATGTTGTGTTGCACATAATCTTTACCCAGCATAAGGTATTTCTTTGGGTGAGTCCATAGGTTTAAAATTTGTGCGTGGGTCTGTTATTTTTCTTTAGAAACAAATGGCACTTATCTTATTTAATTTTAACAACATGACCTTTAACATGTAAATAAGACATAGATAGATACAAATATTATTAATAATAATAGAAGTTGACCTTCCAGACAAAATAAGTGGTTGGTTGGACTTATACTAATAAAAACACCGTCGACACCAAAAAAGTACAGAAGATTTGTAAGTTGAAACAAAATAAAGTCGTACTATAATTCGACAAATCTACACTAATATTATAAAGAGGAAAAGTTTCTAAGTATGTATGTATGTAGGGGGTAATCTCCAAAACTACTCATCAGATTTAAAAAATTCTTACACTAATGGGTTTGAAGTTTCAACATATAAAAAAAAAAAAAATTGTATGGAGATTGTCCCACCTTAAAAACCAATTCTACGAGTATTTACTTTTTGATTTTACAATTACCAGATTCTTTTTATTTATATTTAAGACTAAACTTCTGATTCATTCTATGTTCTAATACCGGCACTTTTGCACTAAGCGGTTATTAACTTATTACCTACTAAATGATAACGCAAAATCCTTGGCACTTACTTGAGATGAGTAAACAAAAATAATAATTAGGCTGTATCGCATTATCTGAATCAGTTTCGTCTCGGGTCGCATTAAAACCGGTGTAGTGCATACGTACAAGTTTTTATGTGTTTTGTGAATAACTAAGTAAGAACCTTTTATATTACAGTGTTAATGATTTGTAATTACTTGAGGTTTGTCTAAAGCCATTAAGGCGCTGGGCATAGTGAATTAGCCCGCGCGCAAAGAAAAATGCACAAAATCGATTCCTGTGTCAAATACACAAAAAAAAAAAAACGAAAATGTTCACATATCAAACCCTCGAAATAGTTAAGACCTATCGAACACAGTCAGTTTCATGTTGATATCCATAACAGATTGCAAGATATTTTGCTTGAAAAAAATGTGCGCCGCCTATTTTTTTTGAAGCAAAATATCTTCAAAACGTTTATGAATGTCAACACGAAACTGGCTGTTTTAGACCTAATTCTAGGGTTTGATATGTGAACATTTTCAAATTGTTCAGTGTATTTGATACAGGAATCGATTTTGTGCATTTTACTTTGCGCGCGGGCGATTCACTATGCACGGCGCCTTAAATAGTAAATATTAGCCTAAAAATTGTTTTAGTAAAAGTGGCCACTTTTGGCGAGAATAGTTTACATTCGTAGGTTCTAGGATCTGGAATCCAAACCTTAGGTCCTAAAAATAGTTAAGACTCGCGTTGAGATTTTGCAGGATAGTTTTTAGCAAAAAACGCATCCACAAAGAAGATATGTTTTTTTTTTTACTGTGACTTAAAAACGTAACGAACGAACGGAACAAGAACTAAAATCTATCTCTCCATCAGAGTTTGTTTGAAATAAAAAATAAATGTACAGAAATAATTTTCAATACTGCCTAGGTACATTTGTGAAATTGTAGTAATACTTATCGCAAACGTAGGTACCTACTCGAAAACATCGTGAGAAAACCTGCGCTTGAGGGTAGGCATTATACCTACCCTCAACGCGGAAATCGCCAATACGCTACAACTTACAACGTACAATTATTATTGTACAGGCTACAACTTACCTTTTTTGTTTTTTAGAATGCTGACAGTTATCCTGGTGGGTATCGTCGTGGGCCTGGCTGGCTGGGTGTGGTTGCTGTGGAGGAACCGTCGCCAGTACTGGGCCAAACGAGGAGTTCCACATTCAGCTCCGCACCCCGTGCTTGGGAGCTTGACCTTTCTGACGAAGGAAAACCCGGTTTGTAAAAATACCTATACTAATGAAACGTAACAATGGGGAGAAAGTCTTTTTTATCAGAAGTGAAGTAGAAAAGACTTAATTAAATGTATGCAAAATTAGATTATGAAAAAAAAAAATCTAATAGGAAACATTTAAACTCACTTGTTTGTGTCAGTATAGCCGACTGTTTATGAATAATCAAATCATGATGAACATACAATTGTTTATTAAAAGTCGAATGAATTGCATTCTCATCTCTCTTATCTAAATGAACGTGACCTTGTTGAGTCGATAACTCCATCTCAAAATGTGTTTTTCGAATAACTCCATTCGGAATGAACGCCATTTCGAAAAACGCAACAGTTACTAAACTCTAATTTTTAATTCGAGTCCACGGAATGACAGTTGCTAGTATGCAACAGTCAGATATATCCTTTGTAGCAACTGTCATTCCGTGGACTCGAATTAAAAATTAGAGTTTAGTAAAGTTCTTCATTGAAACTTTAGAATCACAAATTCCAATTAATAAACGACAATATTCTTTCCTTTATTTTCCAGATCGTATGGCTTCGCCGCATCTACGAGCAGTTTTCCCCAGCCCCATACATCGGCATGTGGCTATTCTGGAGGCCCGGCCTGGTGGTGCTGTCTCCGGAGATAGCCCGGAACATCCTCGTGAAGGACTCGGATGCCTTCCGGAATAGGCTCGTCGGGGGCGGCGAAAATGACCCCATAGGGTCGCTCAATGTTTTTACGGTTAATGTGAGTACATCATCATCATCAGTCCGTTAACACCCACTGCTGAGTAAAGGCCTCTTCATGCTCACGCCACCTCTCACAATCCTGTGCCAGGCGCAATGTGAGTACATAATATGTATTAATAAAATTAGGACCGTTTTGACTTCGACTCTCTCTCTTCCATGCTTTAGACTCACATGGTGGTGGGGTCAGCCTTCCTAATTTTCTCTCTTCACTTTGCCCTGTTCTTGGTCTTCGGAGGATCCGCATTCGAAGTCAAAACGGTAACGGAAACAAGGCGCTTCATCTGTCTGTACCCGGGCGGAGATCCATCAGAAGACCGAAATCTAGGTGGGTGGACGTGGTCAAGAAAGACGGCTTCAATGAAATAAATCCTACTAATATTATAAACGCGAAATACTGTTCCGTCTCAACATTCCATATCTTGCCCTATTTTACTCCTCTATGCCGTGCTTATGGTGGTCGGCTTTTGCAATGTACAGCCTATTTAGTTAATGTTAGGAGGTAGGATCTGGCAGAATACCAGCGTTGAGGGTATCCTTAAGGTGTCTTTAGAGTACCCGTAACTCTATGCTGAGCCAGATCATCTTTACAGCCAACTCACACATGACTGTTTGTAACGTGTTAATATCTATGTTTTGTTATAGTCTTAGCAGCTATGAAAAAAAAGCTGCATTTTATGATGAAAGCAAGCCGCTTTGCCCAGTGATAGAAGGGACAAAAATAAGCGATTTGACCCGCAGCAGCACAAGTTTCATCCCTTAGGAACAGAGAGGGCGCCACTTCTAAAAATAAACTTTGAAAATTTCTAACAGCCTAACGGGTGAACCGATTTCAATGATTAATATCTTAATCGATAGAAAATTATTTATTGTACAACCAAAAAAATTAAATTAAAAAAAAAACTATGCTGGCTGCCGTAAATCCTACGTTTTCTAATTTTTTATTTTTTATTTGTGTATTTTTACTGAACTATGCAAAAAACTTGTATGAAAAGGGTATATTTTTTGTAAGTAATATCGTTACTAATTTAATAATAAATTTAATAAAAAAAATTGCATGCCAATATCTTTAGTAGTTTAGGAAATATTTAGGTTTACGTGTGCTGGAAAAGCGGGGTATTGCCCTCGCGTCATAGTAACTAAGTAGAGAAATAAACTTATTTTTGTGATGGAATCTAGCCATTTTGCACAGTGATAGTGGATACTAAAATAAGCAATTTTACCCGCAGCAGCAACATTTTCATCCCTTAGGAACACAGATGGCGCCACTTATTTAACAAAACTTCAAAGTTTTGTATAAAATAAACGGCTCTACCGATTTTCATTATTTAAACGCCCAATGGTTGGTTTTTATACCATAATACATATGAAATATAAATAAGTCAAAAAAGTATTGGAAATAAAAATAATAAAAAATAATTTGTAAAATAAAAGTGTTTCCATTGAGGATGATGAATCTTGTATTTATTCTTTCTAGTTTTTGACAAATACTTACACATCATTTCTCGTTTGCCTTCTCACAGATGTGTACAATAAGGTAATGCCTAACAGTTCACGAGTTTCCTTATTTTATTTGGAATACTACATTGAATACATTGAATACAGTTTACTCAGAATAAGCGACTAAAAATTTACGTATACCAAATAAAATAAGGAAACTCGTGAACCGTTAGGCATTAACGTTGTTGTACACATCTGTGACAAGGCAAACGAGAAATGATGTGTAAGTATTTGTCAAAAACCAAAAAGAATAAATACTTGATTCATCATCCTCAGTGAAAACACTTTTATTTTACAAAATATTTTTTATAATTTTTATTTCCAGTACGTTTTTGACTTATTTATATTTTATATGTATTATGGTATAAAAACCAACCATTGGGCGTTTAAATCATGAAAATCGGTAGAGCCGTTTACTTTATACAAAATTTTGAAGTTTGGTCAAATAAGTGGCGCCATCTGTGTCCCTAAGGGATGAAAATGTTGCTGCTGCGGGTAAAATTGATTATTTTACTCTCCACTATCACTGTGCAAAATGGCTAGCTTTCATCACAAATAGAAGTTTTTTTCTCTACACAGTTACTATGACGCGAGGGCAATGCCCCGCTTTTCCAGCACATGTAAACCTTAATATTTCCTAAACTACTAAAGATATTGGCATGCATTTTTTTTTATTAAATTCACTATTAAATTAGTAACAATATGAATTATAAAAAATATACCTTCATCATACAATTTATTTGCATAATTGAGTAAAAACTGAGAAATAAAAAAATAAAAAAAATACAAAACGTTGGATTTAGGGCAGCCATTATAGTTTTTTTTTTAATCTTATTTTTTAGGTTGTACAATAAGTGATTTTCTTTCGATTAAGATATTAATTATTGAAATCGGTTCACCCGTTAGGCTGTTAGAATTTTTCAAAGTGTATTTTTAGAAGTGGCGCCCTCTCTATTCCTAAGGGATGAAACTTGTGCTGCTGCGGGTCAAATCACTTATTTTTGCCCCTTCTATCACTGTGCAAAGCGGCTTGCTTTCATCATAAAAAGCAGCGTTTCGGTAAAAAATGGCCGTAGCTGCTATGGCTATTATACCTAATGTGTGTTTTGGATTATGAATAAATATTTTTCTTATTGTATTCGAAACGGGTCGAATCGTGATTGGTTTTTAGGCAAATTAATTACCTTATTTATCTCGACGTTTCGGCCGCGTTACAGCTGCCGTGGTCGCGGGTAGACTGGAGCGGAGAGTGTTTTAATTGTTTTAGTTGGGTAATTAATTTGTCTAAAAACCAATCGCGATTCGACCCGTTTCGAATACAATAATGTTTAAATATCGCGAATCATTAAAAGTGAAAATATTTTTCTATTCTATTTTACCATCGTGCTGACCTTTGTTGTTCCAACAGGACCCTCTGTGGTCGACGTTCAGACGGCGCCTGACTCCTGTCTTCACGGCAGCCAAGCTCCGGGGGCTCTACCCGCTCATGATGCAGAAGTCCAAGGATTTGGTGCAGAGGATCAAGCTTGAGAAGGAGCGGAAGAATGATAATATTGACTTGAGGGTGAGAGAATTAGATTTGTCACTCCGTTGACTCGTCAAGAGGACAGACTTGTCCACGCGCCTTTTTGTAGCTTGTTTTTCCTTGCACCGTATTTTCTTCTCCTTACTTCCTAGGATCCTCCAAGAAGATCGAAAGATGATATAAAGCCTAGGATACATGAGGTGTATAATTGCCTTCAGTTTTGCCCTTCTGACCTGACATAAAACCGTATTACTGGATATTACGGCTTCAAGAACAATGTGGATACTGAAGCAATTCAATCCATCGTGTAGCTAGTCTGCCCACAATTCGCGTCCTGTTGACTCTATGTCATGACTATTTGGCTGAATTTTCCATTTCTCAGTAATGTTTTCACCTTCCAGAACATCTACACGGACTACACCACCGACGTAATTGGCATCGCTTCCTTCGGCATCAACAGCGACGCGACGCTCACCGGGGACTCCCCCATTAGGAGGGTCACCAAGGAATTCATGCAGTACTCCCTCTGGAGGAGCTTCGGCTGGTGCTTCATCTTCTTCTTGCCTGAAGTCGTGAGATTCTTTAGGTTGGTATTTTATCATCCCTCAGTCGTCGACTTTTATCAGAGGAGAAGAGTTAATTTGCGGTCAGATTTACAGAACATTATCAATAGAACCGCTTATAATCTACCTTCACTAGTAAACTGGTAAAGTCCGTAGCAGTCAGTGGGTGACCGGACAGCTAGTGGTAAAATCAGAATGGGCGCATACATCGAAAAGCATACACGCTGATCCAAGATTTTATTCATTTAGACACTTGACAAAACTTAAGCAAAACTGAATCACAGAAAATATGTATTGTTTAATCCCACAGGTTCACCTTCTTTCCGAAGAGTAGTACCGATTACTTCAGGCGTGTATTCTCGGCGGTTGTGCAGCAACGCGGCGGCTGGCAGCGAGAGAGCGAGAATAGGGACCTGCTCGATGCACTCGTCAGGATTAAGAAGGAGGCTTCTGCTGATGGAGAAAGTAAGATCTTATTACACACTTCTTCTTCTTAGGGTGCCTCTCCGACTCAGGGAAGGTTGGGGGTCAGCTCCGCATATTTATGTTTGTTTCTCGCGAGTTGAATAGCTGGGCAACACCCGCTATCCCAGTCCACTTCCATAGGTTTCTTAGCCAAGATTTCCTCCTTTGGCCGACAGGTCTCTTGACACACTAGTTAGTGTATCAGACTTTCTAAGGACTCCGTTCATCGACCAGCTCTTTCATAACCTGGTATGAAACGACATACATCTTTTCTTTAATTTGGTTGAGACAGCATTTCAGAAGGTCTTTACCAATATTAAATTTCCTCCAAATGTTAATATTTGGATGTGTCAGATCAATCAAGTCTATTGTAATTGCACGAAGGAGGTGATTTGAAAGCATGCTTGCTCGGATCTTCTCCATGACACCTTTAGTAAGGAATCTTTTCAAACAAGAAAACGACCATGTTTCAGAAATAACAGAAGACATGTTAGTGGCCCAGGCTGCAGTATTCCTTCAAGGTGGATTTGACACCAGTGCTAACGCTTTGACCTTCACAACCTACGAATTGGCTTTCAACTCTGACGTGCAGGTAAGGTACAAATTCTTATTTATCTTCTGGTGCCTCTCCACTGGCCCTTTATTCAGCTCTTTATTAGCTGTTCTTAGTCAGATGAAACAGATCTTCTACACCGATCAATCCTGTCTATATTTTATTTTCAGCCAACATTTTCTCTTCTGCCAACGCTTCTGCCATCTTGCTCATCTTGATATATTGACGAAGTCTATATTTCTGTCGTGTCTAAACACAATATGCCCTAAATGTCACAATTGGTGGTTGTTGATGATGATGATGATGATGATAGTGATGATGAGGATAATGTTGTTGTTTCACAGGAAAAGCTGTACGCTGAACTAAAAGAAGCAAAGGAGAAACAAGGCACCGCTGACTTTGATTCATCAGCTCTGTCTGAACTGACATATCTCAATTGCGTCATAAAAGGTGAGCAGCATCTGTAGATAATTTATATATTTTGTTTATACGTCACCAAACAAAACGTAATAAAATATGAGTTTATCAAGATGATAAGTTTCAATTTCGAAAGCGGCACGATCTTTTTCAGTGACTGCGCTGAAAAGAGACGATGGCAACCAATTAATGTAGAGATATTTAATTTTGATTAATATGTAGAAAAAAGTACGGCTGCCATCTTACACCGATAGAATTCGTCTATTACCCGTTACATTTCTGATGCTGTCTTTCTTTGCGACTATTTTTGAAACATCACTGTTTTTTCTTAAGAGTCCCTCCGCAAGTACCCAGCGATGGGGTGGCTGGACCGCGTCGCGAGTCGCCGGTACAAAGTCGACGAGCATCTCACCATCGAAGCGGGGACTCCCGTCTATGTCTGCGCCGCGGGGATGCAGTCTGACCCACGGTAACCTACTTATTTACTACCCCGTTTTTCTCTCTAGGGATATGGTATGCCCGACTCCCCTGGGGATTTCTCCGAGGTACCTATGGACTAAAACCTCCTTCCTCTCTCTACTTTGCCTCTGCCATTATCATCATTGGCCCGCTATTTCTCCTAATCGTCTGTCAGACGCCTTTCCAATCACTTGAGCTATGTCTCTGGCCGAGGTTACGGCGACTGATCCCTTTTTCTTTACTTTGTAACTGTTCATCCATCAGTGCACTCACGAGAAAAATAGACCACTGAATATTTTTATTCAATTTTGGTTCAGGTACTTCCCCGAGCCTGAGAAATACCGTCCAGAAAGATTTTTACCAGAAAATGAGGCGCGGATACAACCCTTCACTTACATGCCATTTGGAGAAGGTCCCAGGAACTGTATAGGTAAGAGGATCTCCATTTGGAGTACAGTACACCTGCAATCCTATCTCTTCCAGACATCCTTTGGATAAATATTTAAAATTTTCCAGGCATGCGGTTTGCCCAGCAGTCTCTTCGCAGCGTGCTGGCTCACGTGGTACTGAACTACAAGCTCAAGATGCTGCCCGGAGCTCTCGCCCCGACGGATGTGCCCTTCGACCGGCGAGGGCTGTTTCTATCACCTGAAAGACAGCTCTCGGTAGAGTTTGTGCCGAGGGAATAGAGTTTATAATCCAAATAGGGATTGGCCTAGGACAAACATCGTTGGCAACTGTCCAAAACTTCCCTCCGGACCATTTCTTTGCTGAGTGACGAAAAAATGTGACAAAGAATGAGAACCGAAACTCGAAATATACCTCGATAGAGTTAATGCCTTTTGTAATATTGTGATTAAAGTTAAAGTGCAATCAAATAAAAGTTTTATTGATGTATACTTCATTACAAAGAGTTACTATAACAGAGACCATTTTGACGTCCCGGTCAGTCCAAATTTACTTTGTATTATTACCCTCTAATCAGTTTACCATCTGATTAACAGTTCAAAAGTTCAAGTTGGAGCTTTAATAATGAATTTACAATTTATCGGATCGAAAACAGAGCGTAGCTACTTAAAAAAATATAGCTGCATAAACTGCATAAAATGTGATTGCAATCCAAATAGTTAATTTTATATTTTTGTTTGTTTTAACGTTAAAACTTCACGGAAACAATTCAACCAGATAAACGCCACGGTGTTTGATCCAATCGTTCTCCCAAGGCACTAGGACAAACAAACACAAAAACACGCCACAACACAAATATTGGGCCGCGGAAGACACCTCGAGCGCCGAAAACCAGCGAGAAGAAAAACAGAAACAAAGTCGGCAGTTTGAGAGCAAAACCAAAACCAATATTCGTAGAGACACGACAGAAGGTCTGTAGGTAGGTAGTACTATCATAGTGCATGCTTTTCTAAGCTCTGAGAAGTCAAAATTGTATAATGTCGACACAGTACAGAAGAAGAATCTATTTGGAATTTACCTGTTGAAACCTGTCCTGAACTCCTGACGCTCTTCTTTTCTTTTTTTTTAAATTTTATTTACTCAAACGTTTTACAAACTTAAATAACAAAATATTCGCCAAACTGCTATACAGTTTGTTGGCGAAAAGTGCACTCTTATATTAACTTTAATTTATATTCTTAACCTATAATACCTAAAATTATTTGTTATGTTTATTTTAACAAAAACCAACTATTTTATCATATATTTTTATCATAAAGGTTGCGTTTTAGTGTTGGCCAGAATAACAGAATAACCTAACTTATTCCGCTATTCTGTCCAGCACCAGAGCTTTCAATTTTGCTTTAAAAATGGGCTTACTTATTTTGTCGACTTGAAGTTGTAGAGGAATCGCATTATTATGTAATTCGGAGCGGTGACGTAAAACAGTAGGCAATTTTTTCCGGATTTTTTGTCTATATCTGGAGGACTCTACTGAACTGAATAGGATTATTTAATTTCTTGCTATTCTGTGTCCTAGACTAACTGTCGATTTCTGAATTGAGAAATTCACTAAGTATCGTTTTGTCTCTGCAGATTTCTCACGAAAGAGCGTGACAGAACGATACTTAAGTATTTACTTAGTAAAATTCTCAATTCAGAAACCGGGCCTTGGCCAAGAACATTTCAAAATAGTAGTGTTATCGAATCAACGTCCGTCATTAGCTAACACTGTTTCAAAATGCAAACAGAAGCGTAACAAGGCACCGTCGTCGTCGCTCGATGTTAAAAAAACACAGTGGAAATGCAAAACAGTAACTTTATTTCCGCATCACCAATTAACTTAACGAGTGAACTCACTGGATAAGAATAGAATAAGAAGGCGCAAATGGTTTAAACGTAAGCTTTTCATCAATATCAGCGCAAGTCTGCCCATGAAAGTAGCGTGGCGAGAAATGCACAATTTTCACAGCTTTCTTTTTCAATGTACCCTTGCCCTTGCTGTAATACTTGGAGCATGTTTAGAAAGAATAATATACTTGCCTACCACCTATCATCCTATGAGATTGAGATGAGAACGATCAGAGCTAGTGAAGCTGGAGAAAAAAAAGTAGCTAGATACTTAGTATTAGATACTAATAAGTATCTGATTTATATACTTCTTTTTACTTTAGATAACATTTTGACGTTCAATGTAAATAATTTATTTATGGCATATTTAATAAAAACAATTGATTTCTGGAACATTTCTGGAAGCGCGACGTGTGACGCTTTCGATACGAGAGAAGAAGGAGATTTATTTTACACAATCAAAATACAAAATACGGCATAAAATTATTGTCGATGTAAAATATGCGGACGAAGGTGTCGAGGTAGAGTAGGACCAAATTGGTTGTTGTAACATCGTTCGCCTCCAGGAGATCCTGCCAGCAGCACCGTGGAGCATCAGGGCTGGTGTGAAGATGCGACGTTGTCTGTGCGGCTCCACATCGGCACGAAACATCTCCATATTCCGGTAGTATCCCCCACTAAAACAAATAAAATATATATATCCCCCAATCCTTTGAAAAATTGACGTGCCAATTTATAAAGTTCAAAGCAGGCCTTTTGTGTATTTGGGGCAAAGTCCTCGCAGCGCATGGCTCGGGCCAAAAATGTACATTTTATTTCAATAACACTGGCTTTTTGCAAGCCTCTTGCTTCGTTTTTGTGTAACACATTTATGTCCTTGGGGACTTAACAATACAAGGAGAAAATATGCATTTTTGTGGGAGCAAAAATGGGAAAGGTAAGAGCTAAGTGGATTGACACAACGTAATTATTATTACTGTGGGGAACTAAATATGTACCGTATGCAAAATAAAGGTAGAATACAAGCAACTTTTACCATGGGGCCAAGTACGAAATCTCGAGAAAAATATTGGCTGCTGCATACATTTGGTGCAGTAGGTATCGAATTTTATTATGGAACACCTGATTTTTTTTCGTTAGTATCCGACAACTTAAATTAGGTTATCCATTTAAGAATCCCCTTCAGCTCTGCAGCCCTCTCGCTCGCACTTTTCAACATTTTAATTTATTGTAAGAGAATGATTCAACTTTGGGCGATGAAATATAGTTGCAGACACAGATAATTAAGCTTTCGACATGTGGACTAACTTTTGATTGTATATTCCTAGTAATAAAAAAACTATCGCGGAACTTCGTTTAAAAGTAGTAGTTCCGTGATATTTTTTTTATTACTAGGAATATGAAATTAAAAGTTAGTCCACATGTCGATAGGTTAATTATCTGTGTCTGCAACTATATTTCATCGGCCAAAGTTGAATCATTCTCTTACAATAAATTAAAATGTTGAAAAGTGCGAGCGAGAGGGCTGCAGAGCTGAAGGGGATTCTTAAGGCAAAGTGGCCATTTCACATTTTTCGAAAAATAAACAATAATGGTTACGTAATTCAGGAGGAACATTATCAAAATACAAACATACCTACAATCATACGCTGCTGCAATCCTACAACATGCATAGCTAATTCTAGTTTTTGCTTCGCGTAGGTAGTCTGATCAAAAGGATAACAGAACTTTTTTTCTAGCGCCCTGTCGGCCAAATAGTGATGAAGCACGTTATCAAATACCTGCCAAATAACCCGGAACGACGCAAAAAGTCTACTGAAAAAATCGTATCAGCTTTTCGCTTTCCAATTTCACCAATCGATCCCCCAACGCATTGATCACTCCAATATACTAACTCTGTTAACAGCTAGGCTGCATTTTTAACAAGCCTACTCCGACGTCAAATATATATTTTTCATCTCCCACGCTCGATAAAAAGTACTCGCTGTAAACAACAATTTTGCATCCTTGCCTAACAAATAACCTATTGCACACATTGTTCGGCTGATTTTCAAAGTGCCGGTCAAATAATATTATTATGTTTATAATAAGCTACCACAAGTTGATTGAAAGCCTGTGGGGGAAAAAAAAATTATAACCTAAAAAACCAAAATCATTTCCCAGCAATAATTTTTCGAAAAAGTACTTTGTTTTGGTATCTAGTATGCGTGGCTTTCGGGTCTGTTAGCGGTCTTTTAACAGCCGTATAGATTGGGGCGCTTGCGTGTAGCTAGACACTTTAATAATTTATCTGACCAAGTATCTAAGGTGTCTGCAGCAACTTAGCACGGAGTTAAATTTTAATAGCCCAATAACGCTTTGTGCTACCAAGAATATTGCAGCGCTAACCACGCTGTAGGATGTCGTCTGCTATAAAATTCCAAAGCAAAGCCGTGTGCTGCCTCTGTCGAAAGGTAAAGTGCTGGATTATCGTTGTAAGAGAGGCTGGATATAATACAGTATGTCCACGGACTGCACCGCGCCACTTAATTCTGTGGTAAAGCATCATTAGTGGAACACGAATAGCATAAAATAAAAATTAAAAAAAAATAAAAAAACTCAGTATTCGAAATAAACATTAGCAAATTTAATTCATAATGCATCAACCTGTGTATCGCTGACGCCGAATTATCGAAATTAGATCGCGTAGATGAAAGTGGTTGCCGCTTTTGGCGCTATTCCGCTGAACCGCCCGCTGAAGTCACAAAGTCCGTTAAGTAGAGGCCAAGGCGGCACAAAGGGCGGACTAGCGCGCGCCCGCGGCTCCGGTTGCATCGGCCTGTAATTACCTGCTCAGCTTGCTTGTGCTGGCTTCCTTTCTGTTTGTTTGTTTCGTTTTGTTCTCTGATATCGACGCATACCGCCTCGACGGTAAAGTATGTAGTGAACATATTATTATGGTATTTTTTTTTATTATTTAGATTTTTTATTTTTAAAGTTCGTTATTTATATTTAAAATAATTACAAAACATGCAAGAGCTGACACAGTCAACACATACACTAATCGGACAATGTACACTTAGTTTTATGAGGTTAAATCACCTTTCAAAACCGTCAAAACATGAGTGGTAAAATAATTATTACACTGGGATGATCACTACATTCGTTTTGTTACAAAATTATAAACAACTTGAGGAGTTGCGTATTGGTTGCAGAAACACCGAGTACCTAAAACCTAGAGGATACTAAAAGTATCAGTGTATATGCACTTTACGAGTCCACACAGTATGTATTTTTACTATTCAAAGTATATATATTCAAAGTATGGAATGAATAAACAATTTTTAGGGTAGATGTAAAACATGTTGGAATGCAGACGGAACGGTCAGTCTTCGTCAGTATTGCCGAGTACGTAGTGATGGGGCAATTTAAAAGTTTTATAAGTATCGATATACGGCAAATCTTTATACCGAGTACGGCCAGTAGCTGAGACTAGTTTGTTGCTGAACGTTTGTTGTAGAACGATTATTATTAATCAGTAACAACCGAGACCAACTGTTTGACGTGCCTTTCGAAGAACAGAAGCGCTCAAACATTATTGCCACTAGCTGTCACCCATCCATGGACTGACCGCGCCCGATGTTGCTTAACCTCGCCAATCGATTAGGAATGGCTAGACCAACAAGGCTGTGTGTGTGTGAGTTGTTGTTCATGCTTGGCCTGTAGAGTGTTATCTATCTCTGAGAGCTGGCAGAATTTCACCAACCAAAAATATTTTCCCCCTTCTGTGGCTGGGTTTTAATAAAATAATAATCGGTAGGCTTTTCCGATCGCGCACGCTTTTGGATGAGATTGGAATATTTCCTAATCTTTTGGGGGAAATTCCAAACAAATTGGCCGCGGGCTCAAATTGGATTTGCGGTTTTTTTTTTTTGGATAAATACAGTCAGCGCTCACTTAAAATTACTTACATTTTGTTGCTTTACTAGACTACGCTAAATATAATGGAGATGGAGATAAAAGAAAGAGTATTTTGGACACAAAGAACTGTCTATCTATTCAGCCTGTAAGAAAAGGCCACAGCTAGGCATAGGCCACTTTCTTTTCACGCCTATCCTCTCGGTCGAATGGTCCATTGTCCTCTCGCTGCCATCACAATATCATCGACCCATCGAACTATAGGTCTACTAACTGACCGTCGACCCATTCTACCATTCCCACCATTCCGTGAATGCCATAGTTCACCGATAGTCCCATAAGTATTCACTATTGTACCTATGTATACTCCGTGCAATTTTAGTGGTTTTAAAGCCGAAGGTATTTTGTTGCACTGGCGATTCTGAGCCAAATTACAAAATTTCATTCCAAAACGCGCGAAAAAAAAATTCACTTCTCCATACAAATTGTGTCGATTGGCGATAGCCGTTTGTATTGGGAAGTGTTTTTTTTTTTCGCTCGTTTTGAAGTAAAATTTTGGAATTTGGCTCAGAATCACGAGTGCAACTAAATACCTTCGGCTTTAAAAACACTAAAATTCCACGGGGTATTGTATTGTGGCACTTGTAACGCGGCCGAAACGTCGGAATGATAATTTAATTTTACGTAAAACCAACCGCAATTCGACCCGTTTCCAATATAATAAAATAAAATAAAAATGCCTTTACTATTTTACATAATTTAAAACTTGTAGTTGAAACATGTAAAAGACATGCTAAAAATCATTATATGAATTTCCGTTTCCAATACACCGTGGAATTTTAGTGGTCTTAACTTAACGCAGAAGTTATACAGGGTGTTAAAAGACGGCCAACAAAGCCGTAAAGCATACATTCCTGACACCAAGTTAAGTTAATTTAACTTTATGATATCGCTGGGAAATGAAATTATTTTTTTGGGTATAAAAAAAAATACTTTCGACTAGCGCGCAATGTACGGCGGCAATCCGGGGCGGTCTACGAGTTCTACGACACACAAAACGCTTCGCGGGCCGCTTCTCACATTGTACAGCTCACGCAAGCTCGATCGGAAGATATTGTGGTGTGTGTGACCGTACCGTGTGTGTGGTACACTAAGGCACAGTCAGCCACACGCTGGGATACCCTTTTTGTTCCATTGGCGCCCTCATGCCGCGCGCAGTAAGAGCTAGCATGGGGTATCCTAGACAGTGGCCGACTGTACTACGTAGTTAAAACCTGCTTGCCGTAGGTACATACACGTGGGATAACAATACTAGATGTGTCTGCATTGATATTGGATAGAGACAATGGCCAACCGAAACCACTACCTTACACTTTCGTTCCCGCTCTCGCGTGTGGTTGGTGGGTCAAGTTGGACTACTTACCTTCTTGCCACCGGTGTTATCGTTCAGCAGAATAGCAGATCCGACGTGCGAGTCGACATGCACTCACGCGCGACCGACCTTGCCGCCAGTCACCAGCGGCGCCGGTGGGCGCACCGACTACGGCGAGCTGGGCGAGGATATTAGCCTTCTACCCTGAATAGCACATACACTGATACACACGGACAGCACAAAGCCAACCCACAAAACCAAACTCCGTACGCCACGGTTTAAAATTTTGCTATCACAGTTTTATTTACAATTCACCCAGCACTACCTACAGTTTATTCACAGAAACATGGGTTGGTGGGTCAATTTAACAAGCAATAAACGATAACATGGTTACTTAGGAACTGAGTAAGTCATTCGCGCGCGTGGTTAGAAGCAGCAGCGTGCGCTTCCGACGAGCGTGCGCTCCGCATGACCGACTATGTTCAACTGGCAGCCGCGCGGCTCAGACCGCCGCAGACGCAGCCGGGGCGAGAAACGGGGAGTGCGGCGGGCGGGTAGTAAGGGCCGGAGCTAGGGGCCGCCGGGGGCCGGCCGTCGCCGATGATGATCGTATGACGCCCGACTTGCACTTGTTTTCACAAAGGGGTAGGAAGAGATGCGATAATATTTCAGTAGAACACGGTAGCGAGATTGATTGGTGTCGTGGATCTAAGTTTGTGTGTAAAGGTCGTCGTGCTTTTGCCTTTACTTCGCGATTTTTTAATTAGGGACTGATTGCTATTGTTATCGATCTATCAAACAGATTTACAAAATCTCTACCCTCGGTTGTATTAGGTAGGTATGGTCGGTCGGCCACAATCACAGACACAGATACCCCATGGTAGCTCTTACTGCGTGTGGCATAAGGGCGCCAATCGGACACAACAAAAAAGGGGTATCCTAGCGTGTGGCCGACTGTACCTTCCTACTGAATGCCGCTTTCTTGCAATTCTCTTTCAATTTTATGGTTTTAGGGTTAAAATGCTTTTTTTTCTGGCTAGTTATTTTAATAACAATTTAAATAAGAGGCTAAAAAAAGGTAATTTACGCGCACGCCCTACGAATTACCTACAAAAAGTCAGGTGGGTTAAACCCGCCCCAAACTAAAATCCTGTATCCGCCACTGGGCGGTCGGCTTGACTTTGCTTCATGATTTCGAAGCTGAACTCAACAGCTGTTTGGCGCGCGATCGTACCTAGCTATGTTTATGTTATGCGGTGTTCGGCGGGCGATGTTTGATTTCCATCGGTGCAGGGAAATTTAAATGTCGTTTTTTGTTGTGAAATGTTAATTTTTCACATAAGGTCTCTTTGGGAAAAATGTTTATTATACGATTCTGGTTTTATTAATGCAAAAAAAAACAAAAATTGTGTCCAACTTTAGACCTCATTATCTCGGAAACCGTTGATTTCCCAGGCATGGTTCCTTGGGCAAAAATGTTCGTTATGATGCAGGCAATCAGTGGGTTCCCGCTTTGTTGGCGGTCTTTTAACACCCTGTATAGTTGCACTCGTGATACTGAGCCAAATTTCAAAATTTTACTTCAAAACGAGCGAGAAAAATAACACTTCCCAATACAAACGGCTATCGCCAATCGACACCATTTGTATGAAGAAGTGAATTTTTTTTTTCCCGCGTTTTGGAATAAAATTTTGTAATTTGGCTCAGAATCACCAGTGCAACAAAATACCTTCAGCTTTAAAACCACTAAAATTGCACGGAGTATGCTACTTAATTATGTTGCTGATTGTACTTCTGCGCTATCGAACCCTTGAAACCGAATTAAGAAAACATCATCTATCAACATGGCAGCATTCAGCTGCGGAGTGTCTGGTAGCCGCGAGTGACCTTTAGAAATTCTCAGCAAAAAATGGTCTCAGATCAATATCAGCATCCTAGACAGACTTTGATGGGTCTTTATTTTGATGTAGGTGGCCTACTCTAACATTACCACCGTAAGAAAACTTGTGTCAATTTGGTGTAGGTAAATTATGACAATTACGATCTATTTTATAACGAAAATTTTAAGTTAACTGCATACCTATCCATACCTTGTGGTGTGCATTGCATAATATACAGGTTTTTCGCCTAACATTGAGATAAAAAAATATAAGGTGCCAGTTTCATAAATCTACAATTCATAGTATATTATTACAATTGGATGTACATTGACTAGTACATCCAGTACATTGACTAACCGATTAGACAAAAAGGTTAGCTTACGATCCGACTACTCAATGTAAGTACATCGAATTATCATAATAAATATTTTGAATTATAGTTTTATGAAACAGGCCCCAGGAAGTGATTGTTTCAAATGCCTGGGATAAAAATGGTAATACTGACGGACGCTGATCACATTAAGAAAAATTTGAAGAAGTGTTGAAGAAGTTAAATATCTTACATTATAACTATACAGGGTGTTAAAAGACCGCCAACAAAGCGGGAAACCACGTATTATCCTCATCATAAGGAACATTTTTGCCCAAGGAACTATGCCTGGGAAATCAACGGTTTCCGAGATAATGAGGTTCAAAGTCGGACTTTCAAAACTTTTTTTTTGCAGAAATGCATTCAGTGTCTAGTTCTTAACATACCTTCTCAAGAAGCCATATAAAAATTATGAATATTTCTAACAAAAAACGACGTTAAAATTGCAACCCGCAATGTATTCTAAACATCGGCACTTCAAGCTTACGTAACATAAACTGATACCTACGCTAGCGCAATATGAATTCTGTGCGTTACACGTCCATTGCGTGACAAAATATTTTTCAAAATTATAACCTAAAAACCAAAATCGTTTCCCAGCAATAATTGATCGAAAAAGTACTTTGTTTTGGTGTCTAGTATGCGTGGCTTTCTGGTCTGTTGGCGGTCTTTTAACACCCTGTAGGTAAAATCAATACCTACTCGCCGCTACTCTGATGGATAGACTTTCAACTACATGTTGGACTTGCTAGTCATTAATTACCCTCCATCCTAAGGGCCTACTATGGATGCAACCATGGAATAAAGAAAAAAAAAAAGGTTATGGACGGTCTGCGAATCTACCTGACTTGGATGAGAGCTGCTTATTTCCAGTATTTTCGTTAATTATTGTTACAAAAGATCTCTTTTTACAGGGTACACCCGGTGATAGGGATCACAACTAAGTAAGTTTTAAGAAAATTCTATGTAATACCTTTTTTTTTATGTACAATAAAGGGTATTCTATCTAACTTGGTATCTAAAATGTGAACGCTGTGGCGGAGAAAAGTTGTTTTTAAATATTGTTTTCATCGAATGCAAATGCACAACAAACATATTTTTGAATTTAAGCTAATAACAAAAACGTAACTGTGATTCAACCGGTTTCGGACAACCCCAACGCCCATTTTCCATGGTAATCGTATGAGGTAGTGGCCACCCCCGGTGTTAGACTTTTTAGGCCGCCCAAAGGGCCTCTGACATGGCTTAACGATTGTTATTAATCGACAACAACCGGGACTAAAGGTTTAACGTGCCTTTCGAAGCACGGAAGCGCTCAGATATTATTCCCACTAGCGGTCACCCATCCATAGAATGATCGCGCCCGATGTTGCTTAACTTTGCCAATCGATTAAGAACGGCTAGTCCAACTTTACTATGCTGTGAGCGCTTCGTCTGCATCCGCAGTAAGCCCACAGCTGGCAACGGGCGAGGTTTTAATATTTCAGGCACTTTCAGGCTTCCGAACAAAGGTCAAGGCGCGGCATAGGCTATTGTTTCAGCTTCGTTTGCCTCTGGTTAATTGACTAGACTGGAAGTTTTCTTTAGAATAACCTGCCTATTCACCGGCTTTGTGCTACTTTCTACCTCCACTGTAGCATAATGAAAAACTAACTCGAACTAGTTTTGAACGTATTGAGTAGATGCTTAATTATGAGAGGCTCAGAAGTGGGACAGCATTCGTTTTGACACGGTTTCTCTCGGCGCGTACGCAGCGGCTGCTTGCGCGTAGTCAGAGGCCGGTCGCGACGTCGCGAGGGCTGTCTCTGATCTAAGTCTTCACACTAGGTCGCAAGCAGCACGACAGTCCCCGTCCCATCATAGCAATCACGTACACACGACAGCACGTAAGAGTGAACACTTTTGTTGTAAAGTCGTAACCGAGTAGAGTGCTAGCGTGTAAGGGTCGACGTGTTGTCGTGTTATTGCGCTATGTTGCGCAGCTCTTTTTCGTATGGAAATCGGCTGTAGCCACGCTGCTTGCGACCCAATGTGAAGCCGCTCTAAGGTCTCCGAAAAGGAGCCGAAACTAGTCAGCTATCCCGACATAAATAAAAGTAAGCGAAACCGGTTACAAAACGTAAAAATATACCGTGCTTACGAACATTTGAGTGTAGGAATAATTTTCCAGCTTGCTTCGGCTACAAATAAAGTAACAACAATCTGTGACGTGACTCGTGATCCGTTCAGCATGTTGTCGACGGCGTATACGTCTTGCTTAGCTTTTCACATAGACCTACACGATGGTACTAGTTTCCTGCAAACTTGCGACTCGGTCGCGCAACTGAGAGCAAACGCACGCTCTGGACCATTGGCGGCGACCACTGGCGACCACCACAAGCTTCTTATTTTTCTTCTTAAAATACCTCTCTTCTAATGGAGATTAGCCAATTTGGCTATCATTTCTCCATACTTTTCTCTATTCCTTGCCAGTTCTTTAGCGCTGGCTAAATCCGTCCATTTTCTGATATTTCTGAGCCACGACTTTCTTCTGCCACCCTCTTTTCGCTCGCCATGGGCTATCGACAAGATTTTTCATACGTTTTAGTCGCGGTATTTTCGCTCGTTTCGGCCACTAGTTAATAGCCGCGTCTAGTGGCTTGACTGAGCAACTAGTGGTCGCGTTTAGTGGTTGCCACCGGTGACACAGGGTACCGCTGATGCTGGAAAGTATCGATAAGATTTGGATACCGCCGTTTAAAAACCAGAACACGTAATTTAAGAAATGCTCCTGTGAGAAGCAAACTTACTGATGAATGTCAAATAATATTGGGTGATAATAAAAAGGAACACTTTATTACGGCTTGTTGCTTTTAGTACAGGCGGATGCTTAAAATCTTCTGGACCCAGAAGGTCCGTAACACCACAGTACTGCAGAGAATGAGGAAGAAAGTAGAGATCCTGAAGACCATCCAAAAGAGGAGGCTACAGTATTTCGGCCACATGTTTAGAAACAACAACAACAGCCTCCTTCAACTTATCAACAAGGCAGAAGGAGACCTGGTAGACCCAAGAAATCATGGATAGCTTGTAGAGTCTGCCTGATAACTAAGTCGTCATCACCCCCCCCCCCCCCCCCCCTTTATTGTAGTTTTAGGTTTTTGTTATTTCTTAGTGTGCAGGTAGCGCTGCACACTATCTGCAGTGACTGGCAGAAAATGCTACTTAGCATTAAGTACGCTTTTTTACACAAATTTCTGTATGCGCAATAAAGAATAAAATAATAATAAGTCGCAAGTGTGACGAAAGTCTTTCAGAGACAACGTGCTCATTGAATTTCATAAGGCTCGGATTACGGAGTGCCGGGGTCGATGCTGGAGTCGAAGCGACGCGATAAATCTATCGATTCTTCCGGTATTCAATTCTCGAGAGTGGGCTCGGATGCAATGTTGACTTTTACGGTTTTAGCCTGTGCACATGGAAGGTTGACTGGATAATTTTCTCTAAATTCAGCTCAGTTAAAAATATACATATTTTAAAGTGAATTTATAAGCATCGATCGGTTGGCAGACCACCAGCCAGATGGTCCGACGACCTAGCCCAAGTAACTGGAAAACAGTGGTTTCGCCTGGCGCAGGATCGTGAGAGGTGGCGTGAGCATGAACAGGCTTTTACTCAGTAGTGAGTGCTAACAGGCTGATGATGATAATTATTGAACTTTTATCGTTTGTTTGACTTAGTGTGCCCTTTTCATGACCTAAGCTGTCGGTAAAAGGGCCACTATAATAAAAAAAGGTAGTCTGGAGAGGGAAGTGAACTTTTATCGAAATAACTATGCAATAAAATAAAATAACATAAAATAAATTTATTGACCCAAACACGAGTAACAAGTTACATAGATCTTAACTATTTATGATGTGTGAAGCATTACATTGTTATTTAAAGTAAGCATTAATATTAAAATTAGCACGTTAAATTTAAATTGATCCTGGTTCCCTGTCTTCTAAACTAGGATAGAATAAGATTTTATTGAAACAAACTAAAATCACACATACAGTGTAACAAGAGGACATTACTTTTTGTTTTTCTCAAGCACTAACCCGTGCTAGGGAATATTTTAAACATTCAAACTTATCACACCAGGTGGCGCCTCCCGTCCAGTAGATGGAGACTAGTTGAAGAAATTCGCATCGACAGTTACTTGACTCGGTAGCTCAATGAGCCGTTTTCAACTGACAGTTAAAAGCTGATTTTAAAATGCTCGCTAGATGGCACAGAAAATACGGCTACATAACGGCAGTCAAATAACGCTTTTTCCCACAGATTCACAGATTAAAAAGTACTAATACTAAAGATACACAAATACCACAGATAAGAATCAGGCTTGCCATGTTCAATCGGTAAAAATGCCGTGTCATATATTTGCAATTTTTATTCTTAAAAGCAAAAACATAAATGGTTTTGGATAAATATAGAATAGGTAGGTAGGATACTGACATCAACGACGTGATGCGATAAAATTTGCAAGCAATTAATTGTGTTTCTGGTTATGATTATTACAGTTTACGGAAATTTGTCGTACCGTTGGCAACACTGATGAAATTTCAACTGACTGCCGTTATAGTGCCGTGTTATAAGCGCCATCAGTGGAGAAATAAAGAACTACGTTTTTTTTTTTCTGAAAACGGCTAATTGGTATAGCGCCTGCACGGTATGCGAGAGGTTGCGGGTTCAAGTCCTGTCTCGACTGAATCTGGCTGAGTCCTGTCATGACTGACTGATTTTTTTCAATTTATTATTAAGACGCCGTACGTCTTACAACTAGCGCCGCCAATGGAAAAAAAAATCACATCTTTTGGCAAAAGTGGCCTTTTTTGGCGAGTATCGATTGCATTCGTAGGAAATCCAATCCTGGAATCCAAACCTTAGGTCTTAAAAATAGTTTAAGCCTCGCGTTGAGAAATCGCAGGAGCGTTTTTTGCTAAAAACGCATCAAAAAAAAAGATATGATTTCTTTTCATTGGCGGCGCTAGTTGTGAGACGTATTTCATCTTAATGTTTAAGAGAACATTACCTAAAAGAAGCATATTAATACCATGGGTTGCCGCCCCTAGTAATCTTAGAAGGTAAATTTTGTCGTTACCGCAACCGTGCCAATGCATCTGTTTGATCTCTAGCTCTGAAAATAGCTCAGATGGTACACACGGCAGCACGTCGGAGTGTACACTTTTGTTGTAAAGTCGCCCGTAACGTAACCGAGTAGAGTACTAGCGTGTAAAGGTCGACGTGCTGTCGTGTGTACTACGTTTAATTCCCCTCGAGATGATGTTCCGAATAGGCCCCGTCCGATACGTGGGGAGGTCCTATACCCTTGTAGTTTCCTTCCGTCGAGTGTATTGAGCAATCTCGTGAATAAAACGCTGCATTCAGATTCAGATTCAGATTCAGATTCGAATGCAGTGTTGCCAGCTCTGGCGTAACAAGACGTAAGCAGTGTTTTGTTCAGCTACTTGATTTTGCATTGGGTACCTGCTTGTTAGGGCTCGTTTATACCGAAGGTTATATCCATTATTATCCGTCCGAAGGTTGTCTGGAAGAGATCGCTTTTAGCGATAAGACCGCCGTCTGTACTATTAGGTTAAGAAAAATCCTGTTAACATTTAATTTCTGGTGTACAATAAAGTGTTCTCTATCTATCATATATGACAGAATTGACACAAAACCGCGTGGTAAAGTTCGTTCGCTATCATAGTG
Organism: Zelleria hepariella; assembly: GCA_949319315.1. NCBI lineage: Eukaryota > Metazoa > Arthropoda > Insecta > Lepidoptera > Yponomeutidae > Zelleria > Zelleria hepariella. Next base: position 689,005 of record OX439393.1, on the reverse strand, counting down.
TCGCTTTTATATTTGCCGCCTTGACGCGCGGTTTTTCACAAAAGAAATTAAAGGAAGCCGACGCGGCGCAAACACGCCAGTGAATTTGGCTCGCCGCTCGGCAAACAATTTAAGCGTCGTATTGAGAGGTTGTGCTTGTGACTTTTGACTTAGTATTTTGTAATTAGTGTCGATCGCTGCGTGTAGATAAAATGTTTTTTCTTTCGTTAGGACAGCGAGGTGCCTCTAGACGAAACTTCGAATGACCCAAAAATTAAAAGACGCAGGTTTTGTAAAACATTTAAGCAAATTCTAGTTATTATCCATCAGCATTGTGTTGAAATGAATATGTCTGCGCCCATCACAGATACTTCAAAAATAGTTGGTATCCCAAGAACCAAGATTGCCGCCGTGTGTACCGACACTATCTAAGCGAACGGACTTAAGAGGATAACACCACTTTTGGGTCTTAGGGTGGCATTTATAGTCGTCATCTCAAGCTCGAGCTCAAGTAGGTGAACTCAGAAAACATAATCACCGACTTGAGACCTTGGCTAATGTCCAGCTCAAGCTAGAATGCTGACAGCTACTCAAGCTTGACATTAGCCAAGGCTTGACATTAGCATTTTTGTTTTCTGAGATCACCTACTTGAGCTCCAGTTTAAGCTGACGACTATTAATGCCACCCTTAAATCATACCTCAATTAATATTGTTATCAGACTGTTGAAAGCAGCTTGGTTTCTTGTTAGCCACGGAATGTAGAGTGTAAATCAACAACAGTCGGTGAATTGCCAAACTTGCCAAGCTTTCCTGGATCAAGTTAGGGCATAAAACCTGATCCGCTTAGACGTAACGACAAGATTGAGTATCAAACTTTGCACATTGTTTCATTTATATTTTTTCGTCCGTTACTAACCTACTTAGAGCTTTTTTCGAACTGACATTTAAAAAAAAAGTGAGGCCTGCTACGTAATGACATGATATATACAGCGTCCAGTGGCACCTTCACTCACACTAGAGAGGTGTAGCAACCACTCCTAGGCTGCAGTGCCTGAAATGAAATGAAATGAATAAAATGAAATGAAATTGTATTTGTGTACATTACATACGGTGTTATATGGGTACCTCTTGGTACTTACGTTCTACACATTTCGCCTAAAGATTAGCATGCAAAAATAGTAGGCAAGTACATAAATTATTATTATTAAAATAAAATTTGGACAAAGCAGGCTTGCCCTGTACCTTACCTATAGGATCCTTTACGATCAGGGGCCTTAGCCTGTAACACAATGGTGCCAAAATGGGCTCCTGGTTGACGGTTTTAATTGCGATTTATTAGTCGATCCTTTTAATGTTTTTGTAGTACAGCGAAGAATATTATGAGTCTCATTCTAGAGGATTAGTTCGCTGGTTGTAGGACCCAGATAGCATTTTTTGGTCGCAAAATATTTGAGTCAGTAACAAATTGACAAAGTTCCGTTATTGTTTCGAAACAATGCGACTGTGTGCGTTTCGGTTTATATGTGTGGTATTAGTGTTTACACAGTTTGCCCGGAACGTGTTTCAGTAACTCTTTGTAGTCGTTGTGTCGACAAAATATGTATGCATTTGAGACGACTTCAGTTTGGTTTACATGTGTTGTAACAGTGTCTACACAGTTTGACCGGATAGTGTTTCAGTAACTCTTTATAGTCGATGAGTCAACACAATATGTACGGATTTATGTCAACTTTATTTCATACATATTGCGTTGAGTTTTCAACAAGCGAACAATCAAAGATGAAATGTGTTGTAACGGAGTGGCAACTTTGTTACTGGAATGATATTCATGTACACAAAGTTTCGTAATGTTACGTCATAGTTCCAAAACAAAATGTTACCAAAATAAGCGTAAAAATATCAACCAGCTACACCTGGTTCTCAAATATATCTGAATTGTATGCCAACTAGGTACGAGTATGAGTAAGTAGCCGAAAAAACATTATTTCCGGCACGCATCGACTTACTTACTACATGAAAACCAACGATTTTGTGAGACGAAATGAAGATCCAATAAGTGATTGCTTAATTTATAATATAATATCTGCCGGTTTCTGAGTTGAGAAATTCGCTACCTACCTAAGCAAATGGGTAAGTATCGTCCTGTCTCTGCAGATTTCTCACAAAAGAGCGCGACATTGGAATATCGATAACATTGGAACTTGTCTCAGCTTTATTTATATATTCGCTTAAGACATTTTCTTCGATAGCATCTGTAGCTTCACTTAGGCCCGGTTTCTGAGTTGAGAATTTTACTAAGCACATACTTACGTATCGCTCTGTCACGCTCTTTTGTAAGAAATCTGCAGAGACAGGACTATACTTACCCATTTGCTTAGCAAAGTTCTCAACTCAGAAACCGGGCCATAATTTGGTGTTTTCAATAACAGGATTCAATGCAGGTTGTTTTTTTTCTTGAATCATATTTTCTTTGTATTCCATCATTTCAAAATCAGCGTTTACATAAAGTAAATCTCCTTCGACGGACTTTAGAGCTGGATGTTTCCTGTTCATTTCACGTGTTTTGTAATACCTGTAAAAACGATCATTGTATTTGGCAAGATTGTTCGAAGCACACAGATCAAATATAGGGTCTTTCGAACAAATTTTACTATGTCCCATAGTAAAAGTTTTTTGTATTGATACAATGACCCCTTAAAATATTTTACACTATTTTGGAAAGACCCTATATTTGATCTGTGTCAACAGTTTCAGAACCGCTGGAAAGAATAAAGTGAGAGACACCATATTAGAAATTCAGTAACTTTGTGTCTGCAAGTCGACGCAGTGTCGTAACTTTTTTACCAAATACGACTAGAATAATTTTACTATGAAAACAAATGTTTTTGTAAGTTTATGGACAATTTTTGATGAAATATCATATTATTAGCGTAAAAAGTGTACAGTTTGATTAAACTAAAAGGTCTGGAGTCGAGAAAATGAACAAAAATTGGAGTGAAAACTATGCAAACATTTCAATAAACTGGTTAAAATACAATTATATGATGGCCCATCGATGATTTTCGATGTATTTTGTTAAATAATACGACAAATTTCTTTTCCCACTAATATCATACTACACACACACGTGTAAAACTAATTAATTTCAAAAATAAACTTACGCTGTCAAATTAATTATGGTGAAACAGACAGAGTTTTCTTTGACAATGACATTTAACTTATTTTGTTTCTTGTAGGTTGAAAAGAATGAATGAATTGACGAATGAACGAATGATTTCTGAAATTGTCGTCGCAATTGTACCATACAGCGTCGTAACTTAAAAACCAAATGTTACCGTGTCGGGATCTTCCCCATTTTTGTCGCAGCGACCGAAACAAAGTCGTAGCAGCGACCAAAAATGTTACTGGTGTCGGCTTTTCAGTGTCGACAAGTTTCGTAACGGCTACCAAAAAACGAGAGCAACGAAAAAATCCCGGTTTTGTCCATCTACCTGGGACGCCATTGATACGCCAATTTGTTACAGGCTAAGGCCCCAGCTTAACACGCCATTGGTGTCCTATGTCTGTAGGACCGGTTCGAACAAAAAGTTGGATAACTTTTACGCGCTACCGATTTGCCTCGTTATTTCGAGTAGCTGTGTAGTGTAAGTAGAGATGGAACTTGACGCTGCATAAATAGTTTCAAGGAGATACGTGAGCTAGAGTTGCTCAATTACGGAGATACGTAAGCTAGAGTTGGTTCATTATGGAGATACGTAAGCTAGAGTTGTTTCATTACGGAGATACGTAAGCTAGAGTTGCTTCATTACGGAGATACTTAAGCTAGAGTTGTTTCATTACGGAGATACGTAAGCTAGAGTTGTTTCATTACGGAGATACGTAAGCTAGAGTTGTTTCATTACGGAGATACGTAAGCTAGAGTTATTTAATCACGGAGATACGTAGAGTTATTTCATTACGGAAATACGTAAGCTAGAGTACATAAAGTGGTTTTCTTACTCATCATATTATTAAAAGTGATGTTCAAAATTATTATTATACATTTAATTAAGGTTATTTTTCTCCTTGAAAGGACGTAAACAAATTAAATATTAAACAAAGCGCTTCTTTATGCGCTGTAAAGCCAATCTTAATCTCATTTTGATGGTCAGCCCTCTCAAATTGCTTCGGAGAAAATATCTGGTTCGCCAAATGCACTTTTGATTGCTACTGAAAGCCATGGGGCATACAATGGGAAAATACAAAAGTTCAACTCGGTTCTATCATTGCTGATTTATTATCTGATATCCACTTGCATCAACCAGGGTTAGCCAGGTAACTCCGAGTTAACGTCAATAATTATGTGGAAATGTCAAATTAACTAAGTTTTTACTAAGTGAACAGATTTTGATGATTATTAATTTCTCTTCTGTTCTTCTTTTCTATTCCTGGCGATCCCAGGTGTAAGTGCATAAACAACATACTTACTATTAAATAAACGTCACAGCTGCCATTCTGTATGAACTCTGCGGCAAGGCCTACTCTCAGAGAGTTAAAACAGCAGTTAAAAATTTTATGCGACTTAAATGGCGTTATTTTATCGTCTCAAAATAAAATAAAAGGGGAAGCTAAGTTTCCGCTTTATGGCCTCCTAAAGAGAACGATATTGAAAATTTGGCCAGCGGAGCCGGAAAGAATAACATCCAATTCTAGATCAAAAGGCTTATGTAATTACATACAGCCGAGCCAATCCGTTTTCCAAATTGAATTTGGGCGTCAAATTTCTTGAGTTGTTGCAGCTTGGGCCCATTTTCCGATTCTCATTGCAAATTAGTAAGGAACTGCATAGTAACTTTTCGCGAAGCAATTATTTATGTTCACAATTAAGTTTAAAAAAAAAAATTGTCATATCTATTCGAAAAGAGCTATTTCGTTTCCCATGAAGAGGGACTAAAGTAGCTTTTTAACACAAAATCATCCCTTAACACAGTCGGTTCTTCCGTTTAAGGACTACGGTACAACAGACAGACACACACACACACATAGCTGTCAAACTTAAAACACCCTTCTTTTTGGGCGGGGGTTAAAAATTTATTAAAAATCTTTTTTGTTTACTTTTTTTTAGTCAACTGACGGGGTTAAGTGTATTGTTTATCACTACGATTTCATAACATGGTTATTCAAGATTATGTGAAAAATCTATCACGGCAAAATTAGAAAATATGCGACCACTGTATCTCAATATGTGGTCTAGGGTGACCATTAAAAAAAAAAAGAAATTGTTATTATATTCTGAACGAATCCACAAAGACTTTTTTTTATTATTTTTCCCAGAACCGTTATGACCTGCCCTTTCACCCAGTTTCCACTCGACGTTGAATTACACACTATACATATTATTATCCCTGGTACGGGAAACTTGATGCAAGACGAAAGGGACCAAAAAGCGAGCACCAAAGGCAGCATTTCGACTTCTGCAGTGCGCAAAGTTGTCTCATCAGAAAGCGAGGGACGGATTAGGGACAAAGAGCGCCTTTGTGTGCCGATAATTAACTTCCTTGGAGTTAAATCGACTCACATCGACAATGGCTAAGATTTCCACTTCTGGGGGTCTACCGGCTAAGACGAAGCCGATTACCATTGGCAAAAATCGAAGTTCGATTTATGAAAAATGTACTGCAACCCAGTTCATTTTACTGCCACCCAGTTCATTTTTCACAAATCGAACTTCGATTTTCGCCAATGGTAATCGACTTCATCTTAGCCGGTAGACCCCCTGACGACGCCGTGATGGCGTCTCAGTAGAAGGACAAAACAGGGATTTCCTCGTTTTTCTCCTACAACCAGCGAACTAATCCTCTAGAATTAGAATCAGAATATTCTTTGCTGTACTACAAAAATATCAGAACACTGACAGCATTCATAAATCGTAATTGAAGCCGTCAACCGGGAGTCCATTTTGGCACCTTTGCGTTACAGACTAAGACCAGCTCTCAGGGAGCTACGGTGCCGACATAAAAAGAGGGATGTTATAAGATTGACCGCTATGTGTGTCTTTCTGTGATTTGATTGATTTTCAAGGTTCTTTATTTAAAAAATTACAATTTAAAACGCCGTCTTAAAAGTAACTATCACTAAATATAATGATTGTTTTTGTTGGTTTATAAACCTCACATTAAAACTGTTAGCAATGGCTATGGTTGTTAATCTAATTTCATAGGTAGGTATGTAATGTCAATAATCACAAATTTACTTATTAAATAACTATTACCATGGTGTCCTTTCCTTACCGTGAGATTCTTGTGAATTCACAGAAAGAAAACTACACTACTAGGTAGACATTACTTAGCTGCAGAGGTGCAATTTAAGTTACATTGCTGACCTTTTGAGAAGTACGAATTAAGAAGTTTTGTGTGTGAGCACTTAAACTTAGTAGTTTCCTAATTTTAGGAAATTACGCCGTACGTTTTAATATCGAAAAGGGCACTGTAGCTCTTAAACGGCTGAACCGATTTGGATGCGGTTGGATGCAGGTTTTTTAGCGAGTTTTATCAAAATCGGTCCAGCCGTTCATCATACATGCTTATTAGATCCGCGGTGGTGGTGCTCCATTTTATTTCTATCACTACCTAATAAAATACTTCGCGAAAATCGTAGCTCTGCAAAAAATGTGATGCATTTCCGTTCAATTTATGTAGAACAAATGGAATTTTGGGAATGATTGATAGAAAGCACGCGTTCGAACTTCGAAATTGGTGCTGCAGAAAAATGTAAATTCCATCTCATTGTTGCATAAAAAAAAACAATATGCTGCCAAACAAAGCACACAGTCATGTCATGTTCGTAATTCGAAAATAGTAGTTTTTTGTCATGGTTGACGTGAACGTATTTGCGTCCAATGATCGCTCGTTTCAAAATTAATTTTGTGCGGTATAAAATCGTGTGACACGCTTTTCAGAATGTTCCTTTTAATTTTATGTGCTTTATGGTGTTGTTAGTAACCAAACTAGGCATGGTAATGGTAAAACGGGCTGTTTTCCGCAACTCGACGTCTCTACTTGCGCCTATTTTGCGTCAGGACCAAACTAAAGTCTAATTCTTCATTCAAGATAGTACACTGACGTTTACGGTGTGACCAGTCTCTGGTGAAAATTAAATAGTGTGGTGACAAAAAGTTTGACATGGATCGAATTGCGTAATCGATATAATCGATTTATAGGCCGATTGATTAAAAGCTTATTATATGAAATTAACTAAAAACTTATTCATTAGTAATGAGAAAGTGTGTTTTGGTCCACTTTTTTTTAGGAGTGTTAAATGGGTTAAAAATTGTGTTTTTTAAATGATCTATGGAAATATTGCGTTCCGAAGGTTTTTTTTTCGTCCGGAATTCTTGACGCACGGGCTACTATGCGGAATTTCGTATTTCGCTTTTTTTTTGTGACTGAGCTGAATCGCACAACGAGTGGAATGCATCACTATTACAATAAATATGGCAACATTATTTTGCAAAGTGACAGTTAGCATCTGTCAGTTTACTATCCTGAATAAAGAATTAGACTTTAGGCATAGTTAGCAATGAAATTTTGCAGTGAATTCGAGAGCATTTTTTTTACACAGCCTTAGTTTTGCAAGTGGAGGGCATCCGATGTGGACTTGATTCAGTGAACTATTCTGAATAGCAGTGGAGTCTTGGGTTATTGTGCATTCAGTCAGCTCGCACACGATGGCACGTCAGACTGTACACTTTTGTTGTAAAGTCGCTCGTAATGGTAGCCAATAAAACTAAGGCCTTTGCATCTGCGTAATGAGATGATTTATACAGCGTCCAGTGGTACCTTCACTTACATTAGAAAGGTGAAGAGACCACTCGGCGCTGCAGTGCCTGGGACATTGTTTTAGATTCTGCCCAGCACCTATACAATCCTGACAGCTTAGTCGGCCTAGCCCACAGGAAAGACTAGCTAGTAAAGATTTGCACAAGTAAACGTTTGCAGAATGTTAGAAACTTGCACAATAATTTTCCAACACACGTTACTGTAAATAATTTCATTACCTAGATGTAAAGACCTTACTTTTTTAATTAGTAGGTATAGTATGTTGTTGATTAATAACAATCGTTAAGCCATGTCAGAGGCCCTTTGGGCGGCCTAAAAACTCTGGGTGTCCACTACCTCATACGATTAACTAACTAAGCATAGTATACGTACCAGCAAACCTGTGTCGAAAATGGTTTACAGATGGGTTGGCGAGACAAATTGACTAGACTACCGAGCTAGTGGACATTGGTAATCGGCCTGAAGTCCACTGAGACGCGTAGCATTGTCGGCTTGGCTCTACTGACATCTGGCAGACCATTTGATTGTCGGCTTGCCATCGATCTTAGACTTACGCAAGCAACTTACGAAGACACGGCCCAACACCATCTCAAATGCCGAACTGTGGCAGATCACGAAAACCCGTAGCTCAAGACATCAGGTAACGCAAATGGCGTTGGCTGGGACACACCCTGCGAAGACCCAATCACCACATCCCGAAGGTGGCTCTCGACTGGAAACGACGACGACGACCCCAAAAGACCGTCCCAGACGTGGAAGAGATCCGTTCTCTTTGAGACGAAAGAGAAGGGAGCAACTTGGCCAGAGCTACCTTCCCTAGCCATGAACAGAGATAAATGGAAAGCCCCAGACCTTTTTAATAACATTTTGTATGTAAGGGAAAATGCAGTGAATTTAAACAGTGCACTATTTTCCTTTCAGGTACAATATTATAAGCAGCATCTATTGTAGCTGAGGGACAGTACCAAGTTGGGGAAGTACTGTTTTATACATTTTACTTGATTATTACTCTTGGAAAAAAAAAACGACGACTGCCCCGCGCGAAGAGCGAAAATTACACGTCGCGCGGCGCGCGGCAAGAAAACTGCATTTTCTTTTCTCCAGAAAATTCAAGCGCAACATAATTCGCTATTTGTACGGGCATTCAGTCCATTCTGTCGGCCATGAATAGTATTACCCGGCCAAGGGGAGGTGTACTCATTAGCATAGCGTAGTCCGGCGAAGGCCCACCTCCTGCACTCGGCCGTATTTGCACTTAAATCGACTGAGGCGGCCGCCGAATTTGAATTTTAAACTAAGCGTTCCATTTTATACGGTAGGTAAATTCTTGGAGGGCTTTTTGCCCCCTCCGGGGTTATTTAATTTGTGAATAATGTATGTCAACAGTCGCCGACTAGCTGAAAGAAACGGTGATGTCGCGGTTAAAGTGTAGACCCCAAGTAATTAGAATATTTGTGCATATCAATGAAAATATCGCATTAAATATGAAGGTATTTAAATAGTTATTTTCATCTCCCACGCTCGGAAAGTTTGCTGTTACTAGTAACTTACGATCGTGTAAAGGCCGGATTTAAACTATCTGAACTTTTGTGCGCTTCGAAATTTGAACGCGACGCCGGGACAGTCTTTCCCGCGACCTATGGTTTTGAAAAAGAAAAAAACACTGGCCGTTTAAGTAGATGCCAGATCCCGATGGAAAATAAAACCTCATTCATAGTTCGTTTAAACGCGTATTTCAGCGAAAGCTATTGTTCGTGCCCATTCTCTATACAAAACTGTGAATGTAAATGGTGCATAAGCATCTTTTAAAAAGGTTCACGGAATAGAACATTCAGAAACGCGGTTTCTTCTTATAGTTTTTTCAATATTTTGTACACATATTTATTTTTAAATACAAGTAAATAAAAACAATGCTGCGCTTCTGTTTTATCAAATAGATAATTATGTTTTGGTTTGTTAAATACATTTTTTCAAACGATATTACTAATTTATTTTTTTATCTCCTACAAATTTTTAATTTATATGGTATAAGTTCAGAACAAATATTTGTTATGCAAGAATGCAAAATTATTGTTTGCGGCGAGTGCTTGTATTGAAAACCGAGCTAGCGAAGGTTTCTAAAATTGAGCCACGAGCGTAGCGAGTGGTTCAAAAAAAGAAACCTGAGCGTAGCGAGGTATTCAGAAGCACGAGACGCAAATAATATTGCATTCGTGCGAAACACAAAACTTTTCATCTCACAGAAGCGAGGAAATGACTTTGTTAGCCAAGCGGGACAAACTCTATAGACAACTACTTACAGGCAAAACAGGTGAGTCAAATAAGTTCCTTTTAAAAGCATATTTTACTGTAGTTACGGCTGCCGCACTAAAGTTTTGAGCTTAGTTGGTATTAAAACCATTCGTTTTATTAATAATTTCCTGAAGTTCATTTATCCAGACACAAAAATAATGTAAATAAAAGAATGTTTTTTTTCCGGGTGCATTCTGAACTTTTACCATATAAATTAAAAATTTCTAGGAGATAAAAAATGAAATTAGTAATATCGTTTGAAAAAATGTATTTAACAAACCAAAACATAATTATCTATTTGATAAAGCAGAAGCGCAGCATTTTTTTTATTTACTGGTATTTAAAAATAAATATGTGTACAAAATATTGAAAAGACTATAAGAAGAAACCGCGTTTCTGAATGTTCTATTCCGTGACTTTACCTTTTTAAAAGATGCTTATGCACCATTTACATTCACAGTTTTGTATAGAGAATGGGCACGAACAATCGCTTTCGCTGAAATACGCGTTTAAACGAACTATGAATGAGGTTTTATTTTCCATCGGGATCTGGCATCTACTTAAACGGCCAGTGTTTTTTTTCTTTTTCAAAACCATAGGGCGCGGGAAAGACTGTCCCGGCGTCGCGTTCAAATTTCGAAGCGCACAAAAGTTCAGATAGTTTAAATCCGGCCTTTACACGATCGTAAGTTACTAGTAACAGCAAACTTTCCGAGCGTGGGAGATGAAAAGAAAATTAACTCGTGGTTTTTCACCCCCCCCCCGACGCTAAAAGAGCGGTGTTATAAGTTTGACCGCTATGTGTGTGTGTCTGCATATGTGTGTCTAAATGTATGTCTGTCTGTGGCACTGAAGCAGTAGCTCTGAAACGGGTGAACCAATTTAGATGCGGTTTCTTATTTGAAAGCAGCTTTTCAAGCGACTGTTCTTAAAATCGGTTTAGGACCGATGACGCCCGGTCACTTGCCGCGCTCAGACCTCACACATACCCATACCGCTAAAGAGACATAAAAATCGTCTACTGCGCATGTAAAACCACGTGGTGTGGTAAGTCTTGTATCGTACAAATCCACAACAAGCGCCGCCAATGGAAAAAAAAATCTTCTTTTCGATGCGTTTTTTGCTAAAAACTCATCATTAGGTTAGGTTTGAATCATTCACTAATTTCTTGAACAACCGCGCCAGAGCCAATTTTCATCAACAATGAACAATGAGTCCAAAGAACATGTCAGGTCACGGAACAATAACGATACGGATAAAATATTCACAGCACACAGCGCGCCTGCACAGTATGGGTACCACGAACAGACTAAAACGCTGACGTTTCCCTATTAACTTGTCTCGGTGGATAGAGTATAGTTGTGTCTACTATTGGGCCTTAAGGCGCTGGGCATAGTGAATTAGCCCGCGCGCAAAGAAAAATGCACAAAATCAATTCCTGTATCAAATACACTAAAAAAAACTAAAATGTTCACATATCAATTAGTTGAGGCTTGAGGTTGAATTAGTTGAGGCCTATCTAACACAGCCAGTTTCATGATGATATCCATAACAGATTGCAAGATATTTTGTCTGAAAAAAAGTGCGGCGCTTATTTTTTTTCATCCAAAATATCTTCAAAACGTTTATGAATCTCAACACAAAACTGGCTGTGTTAGATAGGTCTCACCTAATTCTAGGGTTTTATATGTGAAAATTTTCGATTTGTTTAGTGTATTTTGATACAGGACTCGATTTTGTGCATTTTTCTTGGCGCGCGGGCTATTTACTATGCACGGCGCATTTATTATGCATTTATTATGCGAAAATAGAAGATAATTATTTTCGCATAATTTCCGGTCTCTATCCGTGCGGCGGCGCGGCGGTAGGTCGCCAATCGTTTGCTTCTTGACCTTTTCGTTTTGGACCCGAGCCAAGCAGGCCTACATTTGAGACCTTCACATGGGTACTTACTATGTTAGGTATTATAGCTTTCTTTGGAATGTAGGTTATTGGAATTAAATTATGTGCGGCCTCACAAACTCTGGCCTAAAAAAAGGCCGAGTAAAAATGGTCAAATTCCCATACAATTTGTACTAATTAACGTCATTTCTATAGAAGATAATTTCATAGAAAAATGGTCAAATTTGATACTTACATCTCCGAACCGAATGGTTGGTTTCCTGCAGATGTTTTCCATGTCCTATGTTTTGCGATTCGTATTTCCAAAATCTAATTAAATACAAGGCGCAAACGGAAACTGCCCCGGAACTCATATAATTTATAGTTCATATACATATATAGTTTTTTTTCCTTGCCTGTATTTATATTGGTGTACGATAAAGAATATTTTATCTTTATCTTTATCTTTTAATTAAAAGTTTCGCCAAAATGTCTGTCATTATCTCCTTAAACATTTACCTTAAATAAGTTGAAAAAATTCACTCGGGACAGGACTTGAACCCGCAACCTCTTGTTTAAAAAGGCCCCTAGCACCGGTTAGGCCAGGTTCACACGGCCTGGTCCTGCACGTTTTTTTTGCATTGTACGTCTTAAGGCTGGAAGATAGTAGTGTGGCGGGAAATTCAAAATTTTCACAGTTTTTTACATTTTGTAGCTAAACTGAGGTATTTTTGTTCAGCGATTTTTCGTTCGCGAGAATAAAACCGTATTCTTTTCATTATTTTAAACAACAGAACAACAATAATTCAGCCGATTATGTGTTCTGGTCTACGACAAGTTTTTTGGGCAGTACCACTGCTTCACCTTGCTATCGTCTACCCTTAACGAATAAATAGTGGTGTATACAATGTGCATAGAACCCGTGTGAATGGTTCTATGTACATTGTATTCGCTACTATTAATTCGTTAAGACGCACCTATACCGAAAAAAAAAACGTGCAGGACAATGCCGTGTTAACCTGGCCTTAGTGTTTTAGAAAAAAACAAAATTGTCTCCTTCGTTTTCGCGCTGAAAATATTCTTAAAACCGTTCCGTCGCAAAGGCTTTTATGAAACTGAAAATTTAAAAATGGAACAGTCTGAGAAGAGCTCATATTTCAGCCAGTATCGACGCGTGGTTAAGATGAAATATGCCTTCTCGCGACGTTTGCATACATCACCGGGGATTTCCCTGAAAATGTAAGGTAAAATACCGCTTTGTATTTATAGGGTGCCGAGGACTGGTTGGATGAACATTTTCATTCTTTTCAGTGTTCTCGTTTGTGTATACGGTTTTAATGTTAGATACCTGTGGGCCACATCATAAAACTACAATTCGTAGTTTATCAGTAATCTAACCTTTTTGTAACCTATCTAATCCTTTAAAGTAAATTATGTAATTTTTATGAAATAGCTCACTACTGATTTGCGATATTTCAACATTATTGTATTCGAAATGGGTCGAATCGCGATTGGCGAAACGTCGGGATAAATAAGGTAATTATATTTGCCTAAAACCAATCGCGATTCGACCCGTTTCGAATACAATAAAGCTCACTACTGGGTAAGCATGGCAGTTGCAGTGACTGTTGTACCTACCTAACTTTTCACCAGCGATTGCATATCCTAACCAGTCTGATGAAGAACCTCAAAGATGGAGGAGTAACGGAATTTGAAGTGTTTTTATTTTTATTTTAGGTAAATACTCGGTTAGTATACTATTTTTCCAGTACACTCAGGGCGCCTATGAGCCGAGGTAATATATTTTTTTTATTTAGATTAATATTAATTATTATTATATAAAACAGGTCTTATATGAACAGGTACGCCTTATAAGTCAGTTTCTATTTATGACGACTTCCTATTGAATTCTTATTCGTACCATGAATTATATAGCCGATATTTAATTATCTAGGTTCACGGATAATCTCCCCCTATCGGAATACATCTTCGACACCAGAGAAGCAGATCGGGATACCGCTTTTATATAATGGTCTGTGCAAAAACATCCATATACACAAACACAGTTCTGTTTCCCTCATTGCGTGGTGACGGTTCAGACGACACTGGGAAGCTGGGGCCAAAAGCACGACCTAGTAACAAGCAAGGTATCTTCTCTAGTTCTTCTGGATCGGTCCCTCAATTCTGAGGATCTTGACAATGGTTCTCCATTCATCTCGGTGATGGGCGCGATGGGTTTCCTGCTGGATGGATCCACCTGCTGCCCTCTTCAGGGCATCGGACCAGCGCTTTGGTGTTCTGCCCCTGCTGCCTTGCAAGGTATACTAACATATATAAAAAGTAAGTAAGATGTAGCCTGTAAAATTTTATTGTACATGTCCCAATAGCTGGGCAAAGGCCTTCTCTCAGAGAGAGAGTTCGACCTAGACTCTACGACAGTGGTTCCTAACCTTTTCAGTCTCGCCACCCTTTAAACTTCAAGGAAAGCTGATCTTATCCCCTTTAAATGTTGTCCAAAGTAAACAAGTAGTACCTAGTAGGTATAATATTTAATGATTTTCTTAAATTTTAACGCAACCTTTTTTTTCAATAATGTGGTTATGATTGATTGATTTTAAGGCTGGTTTCTATTTCTTTGTATTCTGAACTTTTCTTCTTTATATTGCTCTGAAACGGCAATATATTTTTCTTGTTGTTTTTCACCTACTTCAATCTTAAAGAATCTCAATAAAGGCGGACACCTTGCGCTGCCACTCGCGGTAAAAGTGCTACTTTTCGTAATACCCCCGCAGAAAAGCTCTTTTACCCCTACGGGAGTATTTACCCCCAGGGGGTCTACCGGCTAAAACGAAGCCGATTACCATTAGTGAAAATCGAAGTTCGATTTATGAAAAATTAACTGGTTGGCAGTAAAATGAAGTGGGTGGCAGTACATTTTTCAAAAATCGAACTTCGATTTTCGTTAATGGTAATCGGCTTCGTGTTAGCCGGTAGACCCCCAGTTAGGAACCACTGCTCTACGAGTTGTCCTTCTGAATGTCCTCATGCGGTTCAGCAGAGAATTTTCCACAATTGGAATGTCACCCGCAGACCCTTCGAGGAACAAAAAATAAATAACTTGGAATAAAATTTCATCTCTCTATTGTGTAAGAGGGGCTTATTGTTGTTTTTTTTTTGTTCCTCTCGTTCGTTTAAATGTAAAACCAACGGGGACTGTCTATTTATTGGTGGAGTACCTAATCATGTTTATTGCATGTATGTTTCCATGTTTGTAAGTATGAATGTTCGTTCGACGATAACTTGCGTACCTAAATGTAGTCGGATCGTCATGTTTGGTAGGCAGGTAAATGAGGCAAAGAGATTTTTTAAGTTTGAATATGAGCCAAATCGGTCGAGGGGTTGCTGAGATATGGGGTCGCGAGTTCACAGATCGGGCGAACTACTGGTCATATAGTATCCAAATAGCTAGGTCGCAATTAGTGACCCGGGTGATCACAGTGACCGTTACAAGGGGGGTGCAAATCCGCCCGGCCGGGTAATCCCCCGTGATGTATGGCCAATCGGCGCCCCGCCGGATTACAGACCGTTTAAACTCATATTATTATAAGGCTTCCCAGGGCCGACGGTTTTGATAAATGGAATTACTTACATCTTTATAAAAAATAAAAAAAAATTAAAAAAACCGAAACCGTTGAATATCTTTTTATTTATTTTCATACTTTTAAGAGGGCGTTAGAGCACCATTTTCCCATACAAACGTAGTTCCGGTTTAATTTCTAAACTACAGGCTGGATTTTGCTGAAACTTGGTTTATATCAGTAGATGACCAATACGGAGGTTTGCAAATAGTTTTTATAATAAAAAAAAATAGCCTGAAAGAAATTAGAATACGTTTTTCGCACCGAAAAAGGGGTTACTTTCAGCTGTTATTTACTTACATTATTACACTGTCTATTGGAGTCTAACTACCTTGGGAACATCAATAATTTATTGTACTTGTAAAAAAAATAAAGATTTTTGAAATAGCTAATGAAATGTAGAAATGCAGCGAAACTACGAAAAATTTTGGGAAAATAGATCTATTACATTAGAACTACAACTACATACTCTCGAAAGGACACGAACACACGTAGACTCATACAGGCGCATTGCCTTTCACTTTTCCCGCGCCCCGTCTCGCTCTGGGTGAAACAGCTATAGAAAACAGTGTTTCACGCGCTTGGCCATCGCCGAGTTCCCACGGTCCTAAAGGGGCCTCTTGAGTTGATCTCGTTGATAAAACATAGTGAAAATCAAAGGAAACCATAACTGTTGTTCCATCTATCACCTATGTATACCATTCAGTAGATGTAAAGACACAAGGTTTAGACGAAAATTTTTATTCGTCAAACTTTAAACTTAGGCGGACTTGCGTCAGTCAGGGTTAGCCAACTAACTCTGAGTTAATTTGACATTTCCATACAATTATTGACGTTAACTCAGGGTTACCTGGTTGATGCAAGTGGACCCTAGAATAATAATTTCGGAGACCGCTCGTCTAGTTACTTAACTGTACTCCATTAGCTAAACGTCTCAACGTCCGGTTTTCCAGATATACGAGTATTACTGCAGTCGAAACATAATATTATATTCCTGTCTACAGCAGTATTTCCCCACGTTTCCCCTCACCGCTCACCTCTTTCTACGCTCCACTAGGGACCATTTACATTAAGCCCCTTGCACTGCTCCATGCTCGTGCTCACGCTTCTGTTTTGCTTTCGGGTATTTTGTGGGAACTGTATGCGAAAAAGCCGATAGGATTTAGAAAATAAAGGTGATCTTAAGTGAAAATGAGCAGAAAACCAAGTTCTGTAGGACTACGTCTTACAGCAAAAGCGCCGGAAACATGGCAGTCTGTGTTTATAATAAACTACCATTAAATATAAAGCTTCTCTCTGGTGATCGGTTTCTGAAGGCTTTAAAACAATTTTTACTGCTTATGTGTCCATATACGTTGACAGAATTTTATGATTATTGTCTAATTTTAAGTAATCTCAATTTTACGTGTTAGAGAATTTTTATATAGGTAAAAATTTTCATCTATGACATTAATTTAATATTTTAACATAAATTTAATACTTTCTTATTCTATATAATGATTCTTTTTAAATAATGATTTTGTTAATTTTAATATAATTTATAATTATGATAATTATTAATTGCCATGCCGCCATCGGTAAAATTACACTAGTACTCGATTATAATACATAACATCTGTAATAATTTAATACTGTAATATATCGCAATAATGAAATGAAATGAAATGAAATGCAGGACAATATAACTGGCGGGCGGGAAGATGGCCGGTAGATAAAGGCAGCAACAGAGTGACGTCCAAGAACTGGACGTCGGTTGGTGGGCAAATCAGCAGCCCGATGGTCAGACGACATTGTTGTGTCGGCGGATGGTCCATGGATGCGGATGGCGAGGGACCGTGAGAGGTGGCGTGAGGGGGAAAAGGCATCAGTGGGTATAGGTGGACTGATGATGATGATGAAGTGCCTCCGATAGTGGAGGGTAAAGGAGTCTGAACAACTTACAAGTTTAGATAGCGGAAAGGGGCAGAGCGTATACCGCGGGCAGGAGTCGCTTCGCACTAGAAACCGCCCATCGTGAGTACCGTGATCTGACCTAACGATGACTGAGCTGACACGTCCTTCATCTTCCTTTTAGCACTCTTGTTCAATGTGTCGGCACACTACGAGGAACCGGCGGAAAACGAGAACGAATCATGGCGATAGATAGGATTGTAAATTAAAATCCGACAGATCCTTGGAGTTTCTTTAACATGGTTGTTTTCCAAGAATATCAGAGCCATTCAGAGCTAGTGAATCTGGAAAAAAAAGTAGCTAGATACTTTGTATTAGATAGTAATAAATAAGTATATTAAGTATATTTTTGTTTAGTAAATCTTAATAAGTATATTTTTTGATTTATATAGTTTCTTTTACTTTTTGTAAGCACAAACTTTTACTTTTGATAATATTTTGACGTTCAATGTATAATAATGTATTTATGGCTTATTGAACAAAACCTTTTGACCTTGACTTTGTCTATCAACAGGGCGGAAAAAAAATTACGAATTCCCCTGCCCACTCCATCGGCAGTGGACGTGGTGTAAACGCAGAGAAACGGTCCGGATAGCCGGTGCGGATATTAGTGCCATCCACACTTGCCCCAAGAGCTAATGGGGTCAGCCTGCCAATGGTTGGTTAGCTGGGTCACGTTTGATTGGGTTATGAGTGAAGGAGAGAGGAAGCTTTCAGGCTTTCAGCTACTTAACTGTAGCGGGCAATTTTAAGCCCTATTTTGTTATTGAAAGACAGAAGGGAATATGATGGTATTTGATGGTGCTATTTGAGGACCACGCTCTGTTGAGAGTGAAATAAGAAGGATGGTAACTAAAACTTTTTTACGTTTAGTTCAGTAGTTTAGTCATTTAATGCAAAGTTAATGTTTTTTTTATGTGGATTAAAAAAACTGTTTACAGCATTTTTAATAACAAGTGAGATATAAGGCCAAGAACAGTCGGTGAAACGCAACTGCAACGAAACTGCAACCTCTAGTTACTTTAAAGTTTCATTTGAGTTTCTGCCATAGACTCCTATGATAGACCGCACATGGCGCAATCAATGCAATGCGTTTCAAACCGGTTTCAAAATGGTTGCGCCATGTGCGGTCTCAGGAGTCTATGGCAGAAACTCAAAATGAAACTTTAAAGTAACTAGAGGTTGCAGTTTCGTTTCACCGTCGTGAGATCTCGTCGCGCCTGGTTGTCGTCTCAGGTGACCAGAGGGGGTGCCTACCTCGGGTAAAGGCTGAGCCATCCAGCGGGGCAACGCCGCCAGCCTTCTGTGCAGGGTACCGAGCGACGGCGACAAATCTATTTAATATTTTCTTGCACGAGCACTATACATAATTTAAACACAGATTTTAACGGATTTAACACTCGTTTTATTAACTTTTTACATTTTTCAATGTTTCAAGACCTTTGCAGGGCTCTAAAGGGTTGTAAATCTATTTAAATTAGATTAAACTAGTGGTTCGCCCCGAACTTTGAACTCGCGACCCCATATCTCAGCAACCCCTCGACCGATTTGGCTCATGTTCGAACTTAAAAATTCTCTTTACCTTATTTACCTGCCTACCAAATTTCGTGACGATCCGACTAAATTTACTCAAGTTATCGTCGAACGAACATTCATACATACATACATACATACAAACGCCGGATTGTTCCAGTAGACTCGGAGAACTTCGCTCTCTTCGCTCGCTCGTTCAATTAGTATAGATTAATTTTTATTTCGCGTTATTACTGTATGTTTATATGCACATACAATTTTCGTTTAACCAAAAAATATATTCAAAATGATAAACTCAACATTAGTAAACCGTTTTCTGAAGAAAACACCTGCATGTGATCCGCAAATGGAGAATTCTGCTCTCTGCCACATTCAAGTGATGATTACAGTCCTCAGTATTGGTGGAACGACTTGTTGGATGTAGGAGTTTTCTCATTGCTTGTTTAATCGAGTTGCCTGTTGCCTAACCTATGAATGGTTTTGTTAAGCAACATAGTATTTTTTAGCATTTATAGGACTTCATTTAGGCTCTTGAAAAAACTCGATTCCGGAACCTATTTCGACTCTTAAAATTGAACGGCAAAGTTGCCGAAAAGCTTTTAGGCGAACCGGTTATAATATAAATCCTACTTTACAAGAATATTATAATATAACTTTGCTCGGACGTTGGCTTTCAATATAATACATATAACTAATTGAACGAGCGAGCGAAGTTCTCCGAGTCTACTGGAACAATCCGACGTTTGTATGTATGTATGTATGTATGAATGTTCGTTCGACGATAACTTGAGTAAATTTGGTCGGATCGTTATGAAATTTGGTAGGCGGGTAAATAAAATTAAAATAGTTTTTAAGTTCAAACATGTCGAGGGGTTGCCGAGATATGGGGTCGATAAAGTCCGAGTACCTACTAGGCGATCACTGACTTAAAATTTCAAGTCCACCGGTTTATTTTTTTTATTGTCTCTCGTTATGTCAATGTTTCACATTACTATTCACATTACCTATAGATTGTAGGTTAATAACTTTGTAGTATTAATTTGTGATTCTTTACTTCAAGAACTCAAAGCAAACCTATCGGCAAAAGAGCTATACTTAAAAGAAACTCGAGGAAAATCTAAGTGTACTTTTATTTCCCGCCTCAGTGAAAGTTGGGAACTAATTAGTGGTTTAATCTTCGCAGTTTGTTACTAACTGCTACGTTAGGTAGGTATGCCAAAAAAGTGGAAAAAATCAGAAGGCATGGTCATAAAAATAATCTCAGACAGAATTCCCGAAGATACGGAATGATCGGAACCTATGGTCGGAATTTAGGATGCTTTAAAAAATGAGGGACTACTTACTCTTGTTACTTGTTTGGGGCAAGCCTACTCCTTAAGGTTGTTCGATACCAACGTGGCGGGAAATTTAAAATTTTCACAGATTTTACATTTTGTAGCTAAACTGAAAAAACAAAAATAGCTCAGTTTAGCTACAAAATGTAAAAAACTGTGAACATTTTGAATTTCCCGCCACGTTACTATCGTCCCACCTTATGGAGATAGTCATGGTCAAGGCACACTAGGCCAATAAAAAAAAACCTGTCTTCTTTTTGGATGCGTTTTTTGCCAAAAATGATCCGTTAAATGAGAATCCCTAGGTTTAACCATTTTTAGGGCCTAAGGTCTAGATTACAGATCCTAGAACATTTCAACACAAATTTCAACTCAATCGGTCCAGTAGTTTTGGAGCAAATTCTCGAGTAATCCTATAATGGTTCCGTGTTTTACTTTTGAGGTACGGAACCCTAAAATGCAAGATTGTGTGTAACCTTCTCTACATTTCCATTCGTTGCCGGCTCCCGCAGTTACGGTAAAATATCAGCGTTCGCGGCAAGCGCACTTACCCCGACTTTTGCGGTAATTCCCGGAACAAAAAAGCGCTAAGGTGTCTTGGCTTAATTTTCAAAGAAGACCGAGATAGCCCATTAAAACTGTGCTAAGAAATAACGGCAGGTTTTTGTCTGAGATAAGCCGTAAATATTTAGCACCGCGCTAATCAAGATCCATTCTAATTCTTAGCAGACGTTACAGCAGCGTAATTTTACGTTATTTTATAATGGAGTAGGTTTGAATAGCCAGCACCAATGTTTAAGCACTAAATAGGTACCTACTATAAAATAAAAAAAAATTGTTTATTTCAGGCAATTGAAGTTACAAATATGTTACAAATATAAAATAACAAGGCCATATAGTGTTATTATAATCTTAAAAGTTACAAGGGGTTAGTATGAGAAAAAGTGATAATAATCTAATTACCAACCCAAAAATGAACACCTTCAAAGTAAAAAAATCTAACTTGTATTTTCTTACGTGGAGTCTAAGCTCGCTCCCAGCCTTGTATGACAACAAAGTCGATTTTTCACCAGCTCTCCACCAATAATCGCGTAAGATACGCTTAGGGTGGTATTCTAGAACGCTACTTAAACTCAGTTCAAACTAGAACGCTACTTAAACTCTGTTTAAACTCAGTTCAATCTAGAAAGCTCCTTGAACACTGTTTAAACTCAGTTTAAGTAGAGTTTAGTAGTGTCGACTGTCGATAAAACAGTGTATGTTTTGATTTGAATATCCTTCCCTTCATATCAAAACATGCACTGCTTTATCGACAGTCTGAACTCCGTTTAAACTGAGTTTAAGTAGCGTTCTAGAATACCACTCTTAATGTGTTTTGGCACCAAAGCTTCGAGCAAAGAACAGGACCTATCCTGGCCAGAGATTGCAATCTGGAATCAGAAGGGTGATCTATCAGCTCCCGTCCCGACCATCATTTATCCACCTCGGCCAACCCTTGCATTGTTTCGCGCCCAATTATCAGATACAATACGCTGCCACTCATTGTTCCGGCTAAATCAAGAACATTCTACACGGAGACGCTGTTTCTCTGTATGTTGGTCTAAAAACTGGGCAAGTGCGAGTTGAACCTGCGTGGAGAGGGTTCCGTACATGTTGTAGTATATCCGAGATAAAGGCCTTTGCAACTACGTAATAACATGATAATATGTTGCGTTTTTCGAAATGGCGTTCATTCGGAATGGAGTTATTCGAAAAACACATTTCGAGATTGAGTTATTGACTTATGATATTTTATACAGCGTCTAGTGGTACCTTCATTCACACTAGATGGGTGAAGAGACCACTCGGCGCTGCAGAGCCTGGGGCATTGTTTTTTATATGGAATAGGCTTGCCCAGCACTTATTCCAATCTTGACAGCTTAGTCGGCCTAGCCCACAGGAAAGACGAGTCAGTACGTGCGGAGCCAACTTAGCCGTGGGTTACCTTACGATGTTTTTCCTTCACCGTTCTTCTTCTTCTTATATCCCTTTACTCCTCCGTGGAGTCTGGGGCTGACACAAGGGCTTTCCATTTGTCTTTGTTCATGGCTAGGGAGGGTAGCTCTGGCCAAGTTACTCCCTTCTCTTTCGTCTCAGAGAGAACAGATCTCTTCCACGTCTAGGACGGTCTTCCGGGTCGTTGTGAGCCTCCGGCGGGTTTCCAGTTGAGAGCCACCTTCGGGATTTGGTGATCGGGTCTTCTCAGGGTATGTCCCAGCCAACGCCATTTGCGTTCCCTGAGGTCTTCACCGTTAGTGAGTGCATTTTTTTTATGTAGCCTGCGGGGCAAAGGCCTCCCCCCTCTCAGCCCAGATTTTACGGTCTTGAGCCACCTCCGACCACTCCGGCAAGTAGCGAGTGCATACCTACAAAATATTCGGGTTTCTGATGAGAGGAGAGCTCAGCTTTGTGCTGGCACCCAGCAATCATGCAAGTACACCCGCGCCTAAAACTAGTCTTCTACCCTCGACACACCGCCCAGAGCATTGTGCCGGCGAAATTAGACTTAAGGTGAGGTTCGAATCGAGATTAGCACGCAAGAGGGAATTTCGCACTAAGAACCATCGATATAATACTTGTAATAAGTTGTGCCGCAGCAGCGTGGCGGTTACGACCCTTTTGTTGGAAAATGTTAAGCGTTTTCACTGTTTTTGTGTCACTTTACATCAAGACGAACACATTTAGAGAAAAATCCTTCGTAACAATACTAGATACAGAGTTATACTAGGGATTCGTGTAAAATCAAAACGTACAAGCGTTTTAAATTCGATGATATGACCAAAAAAGGGGTTTTTGAGAGGTGACTTCAAACATTTTAATCTTAGCGAGATAACTTTCACCAATCATGTTTTCCTTCACAACAATACCTACTTGAAAAGACCTTCTAGTTTTCATTGCCAAAATTTTATATGTGTAGCATTTCGTGAGAGCTGAGAAGTTTAGTTATAGAAATTGTCGAAAAATTTCGTTCCTCCTCTTAAAGCCTGAGGAACGAAGGTTCTATCCTTTATCAATTGGCCCCCTTTGTCCTGTGAGTAATTGTTGGCCAGGAATCGAACCCCGAGACCACGTAATTGAATTACAATGTCCTCGCATTATTGTTCGCCGGAGGGCCCTCCCATAGAGCCTTTGTCAACTGTTTGTGATGACAACGGAGTCTTTTATGTGTGCGGCCGAAAGTGCCTTTTTGAGAGTCGCGCTTGGTATTTTTAGTGAATGGTATTGTGAGGCGGTATGGATTCGCTAATGTAAGTACAGTCGGCCACACGCTAGGATACCCCTTTTTGTTCGATTGGCGCCCTTATGCCGCGCGCGGTAAGAGCTGCCATGGGGTACCTGTCACTGTGGCCGACCGTACGTGCCTGGGGGCTAATTATCGGGAATCTCGCATTCGACACATCTCGAACGAAAAATCTCATGTCATTTCGATCTCGTCTGCTCCCGATCACTCGAGTCATGTCGAGCGAAAAAGGCAAACATCTCGCAGAAAACTCGTGCGTTACGTTGAGGATGACTTCGTGAGATTAGGAGATGTTACATTTGCCGCAAATGAGATTTTTCCTTCGAGATGTGTCGAATGCGAGATTTCTGAGAATTAGCCTCATGGTTACCTATGATACGACTTGAAGTAAAGTAAATGACTTGAACTGGATCGTGGCCTCATATAGTTGCCACTCATCTACTGATCGATTTTGTTCCAGTCGGTTGTCTGCCTGGAGATCGCACAGATTCAATAAAATTGATGTAGATAAGTACTTAGTTGAAAAAAAAAACCTAAAGTACCATAAATTTAAAAGGCAGTGAAACCGTTTTGGAAATTACTGTCCAATAGACAAACATTAAGACAAAATCGATTTTAATGATAGGGGATTTACTTATATTCGAAAATGGTCAAATCGCAATTATTTTCATGGGACGTCAGGATAAACAAGGTAGCTAATTAATTTACTACCAAATAACCGCGGTTTAACCCGGGAATTAGGCCATCTCGCCAAAAGGTAGGCGATACCTCATTTAAATTCGGCCCACGTTTTGCCAGGTATTTCATTCTAATTGTAGAAAGCTTGTCACCCTTATACCTACGACGCTTGAAAGCCAAAAGGTCGTAAACGACACTTTGGTCCAAAATGAGATAAGTATTGTTCCGTTTTTTTTCTACGTCGCTTGCAGTGGGTACACTTTAAAGTTCAAAATCAGTCGTTTACTACTTTTTGGCTTTCAGGCGTCGCTATGTTTTTAAAGCCTGAAAAGGTAATAAAATTGTGATTAAAATAACATTGTTTTTGTTACACAAAACCACACATACTTTGCTAACATCCCAAACTCATATTTCGTCATAATTTGGTAACATATCGGTTATTATTATGGTGTCGATGTTGAAATTAGCGCTGTTTTGTTATGCTCAGCAAGAAAAAAAAGCGAAGCGGAGTAGGAAGTAGTAGGTGAATAATAATATAACGGCAGGTGGTTGGCGCTGTGCGACCTGAATTGCACTTTCATGAATAGGAGCTAGAGTCGCTATTTATTTAAATAATACTCTGTGAATCTTCTGTAGGTACCTGCACTATTATGTATTCTGTCGCTCTGATCACCTATTCCACAAGAAAGACAGGGCTTCCTCACAAGGTTTCCCAATCTAGCGCAACGGATAATAAGGCAAACTCATCCGCCACCACGGCAGCCCGCCGAAATGTGTTGGAGGGTAATGTAGATAGAAAAAAGGCTCTTAATCCGCAGTGATAAAGGGTGAGTTCCCATAAAAACGAGACCTCCTTATCTGGGCGATTAAACGGTAATGTGCGCGTTACGTTATCCGAAATGAGGGTGTTATTTGTTTAGTGATGGGCACCAGTGAGGGACGGCCATCTTGGGTAGCCCACCGAGAGGGAAACTCGAGGGTAACTACTCCTGGGGTCTAAAAAAACTAAGGCCTTTGCATCTACGTAATGAGATGATTTATACAACGTCCAGTGGCACCTTCACTCACACAAGATGGGTGAAGAGACCACTCAGCGCTGCAGTGCCTGGGACATTGTTTTAAATCTCGTTCTTGAGAATAACGTATTTCAGGAAAAAAGTTGTTTAAAAATTACCCTGTATACGTAGATTTTCCTATCATTTGTTGCGTATTTTTTTTGTATAGAGACATCTATTACTTAAGGGACGCGAAAACCAGTTTTGCTAAATGTAGATTTTTTGTCAGCTACCGCTTTTTGGCTTCGTAAGTAAGTAAGTAAAAAGTTTATTCACAAATAGACACAGTACAATGATACTTAAGACTAAAAATACACAAGTAGGCAAGTTAGTAAGTGTAACCTAACTTAAATGTTGAAAATATACTCAAATATAATTATACAAATAAAGAGAACATACTTACATAAAAAATATATAGATAAAGAATGCTGCAGCGTTTCCTGTCATTCAAATTGCCACTTGTAACGAAAAACGAGGCGTTTTATAGATGCTGCGGTACTTGGGACATTGTTTTAGATGGAGTAGGCTTGCCCAGCACCTATACTATCCTGACAGCAGACCTCAGTCTAGCCCATAGGAAACAGATTACAGATTATTACTAAGCAGCTGGTTACAAGGAGAACCGTGTTATTTCGCGCCTACTGCGCCCATCCCTATCGTTAATGAATCCATCGCAAGACGAAGCAGCAGAGATGGACTGGTAATGATATATGGCGCGGCACGTAGGACGTAGTCGGTGGGATCGCGTGGTCACAGAGGAATCATTGAGCCGTAGCTTTGTCTCCGTAGAAATGGCCGAAACAGGCCCAATTCCGTCTTTTTACCCGATTACGCGAAGCAAAAAGGAGGGTTATGATTTTAACAGCGTATGTATGTATGTATGTATGTATGTATGTTTGTGTGTTCATCTGTTCCCTCGCAGAGCCTAAACTACTCGGCCGATTTCAACAAATGAGGTGTCGTTGGATTCGTCTTAATCACCCAGGTAACATAGGATAGTTTTATTTTGAAAAAAACCAAGATGGCGGCTGTGCTGCGTCCTAAAGTGGTGGACCTAAAAATAAAGATTATCGGATACCATCGTCATGGGTATCAAATTAAAGGACTTTAAAAGACCTTTTCAAAAATGTATAACAGATGTAGTGTCAACATAACAAATAGAACAAAAAAATCCAAAATGTGTTTTTTTTTGCCCTTGGTTCGAATTTAGGTGATCATCCAAAATTACTAACTAAAAAGCTCAAAAAAAAATAGAAGTTAAAAACTAAAACCCGACTACTAAAAGGCTTAAAACAAGACCTGCTTATCCTTAAAATAGACTCATACATAATCAATCGTAGTCGGAGGACACCACATTCGCATTTGATAAACCGATGGCCTCCGACTACGATTAATTATCTATGAGTCTATTTTAAGGATAAGCAGGTCTTGTTTTAAGTCTTTTAGTAGTCGGGTTTAAGTTTTTAACTTCTATTTCCAGGTCAGAAGTTGCCCGGGTGCATTCATACTTTCTGCCCCCAGTGGTCTTAATTTGGTCAGTCCTTCGCATCAGTAGTTTTCCGAGAGTACTAGACTTATTTACGCGCTTCGAATCTCAGTACATCTCGGAATCATCAAAGTCAGCCTGTTAACACTAACTGCTGAGTAAAGCCTCTTCATGCTCACGCCACCTCTCACGATCCTGTGCCAGACGCAACCACTGTTTTCCGGCTACTTGGGCTATGTCTGGCTGGTGGTCTGCCAACCGATCTCGGAATGCAGGTATGTAACTTTTGTAAGGACGGTCGTCCATGCCCATTTTTAACGCGCGTGTAAGTAAACACTTGTTTTCCGAACAAGTTTTTATCTTTCACTTTGGTTTTCACTTTCACTTTCACTTTCCAAGCAAATGTGTGAAATTGTTCCAAAGATATGGCCGAGTGATCCTACTGCTCTATTCCTATATTGTGGCGGGGTAGGTAGGGTGCGGCAAATTGTGTTATGATAGCTCGCTTGATGAGGTCAATGGTTTTGTTCTACGTTCACGCCTGAATAGAGATCGAAGACACACCCTTGATTCTGCTTATATCCAACCAACCATAGGCTGGTGTGTGTCAACACTATCTTACAGCAATACCACATTTTTTTTCCCTATTAATTTTTGTACGAGCGAGCGAAGTAAGAGAAGTTCTCCGAGTCTACTGGAACAATCCAGAGCTTGTATGTATGTTTGTATATATGAATGTTCGTTCGCTTAACTAGCGCTGAATTGCCGCCGAGTTTTTTCAGTTTTTGTTTCAGAGTTTGTAAAAGTTTCGTGTCAAACAATCAATTTATTAATTTTTTTTTATAAGTAATTTTATTTTGCTGGATTGTAAAGAGTTCTCGATCTATTAATCTAGTGTTTGCGGTTTGGATGCTGTATAAATTATCTAAAATTTATGGTAAAAGTTAAGGTAGCAGGAATAAATATTTTCACAAAAAATATACATTTATTAATCAGGTACTTCTAAAACGCTAACAATGTTTCCCTCAATGATCTGTAAAGCAAAAAGGTCATGACCCCATTCTTGAACATCTTCAAAAGTTTTGATGACACAAGAAAAACAATCGAAACGCGTGTCTTTGTCAGTCCTCTGGTACTCTTCAGTTCCTCTTGACATTCAGCTTGAACCTTTTTACAAAACCCTGTGTCTTACCTGGTGGTTTTATAAAAGTCCGTTACACGGGAGTTTTAACGCCAGAAACGTGGCTGTTAAATTATCGCCGAGCGCGCTGTGCAAACGCGTATCTGTGAAAATATTGTATAAGTAACTGACAAAATATATTAAGGGTGGTATTAATAGTCGTCTGAGTTCACCTACTTGAGATCGATCTCAAGGAGGTAAATGTCAAGCCTTGGGTAATGTCAAACTTGAGTAGCTGTCTGCTTATTAATAGTCACGATCTTGAGATTGACATTGACATTAGCCGACTTACTTGAGTGAGTCGACTTACTTGAGTCGACGCCATATTAATAGAGCCGACTTGAGCTCTGAATTGAGTGAGTCATTCATCTTTTGACAGTCCGTGACGTCTCAATTTCAATACAACGTGGTTTAGAGTACTAGGCATGCATAAAATGTTAAGAAGCTGTAAGATCACTTACTTGAGACCGGAGTCGCTGGCATATTAATAGACACAATCTTACGTGAGTTCACCTACTTGAGTCCAGACTTGCGACTGTCATTTCCAAGTGCAGGCGATAGCCGACTCAAGTTCGTGTTTTTCATCACCCGACTACGCAAAGCAATAAGGGGAGTTATTTTCTTTGATAATTAATATACAAAAATGATGTCTAGTCAGCGCGCATCCAAAGCGAACCTACCGCAAGAAGATGCAGCTTAACAATATACTTAGGATCATCGTCGACATCGGAAGTTACGTGGAAAGGGACCTTGTGGTGTGAAATAATTTGTCGTCGTCATTCGACCGGCACCTCTACCACATCGCTATGACTAGCCAGAAAAGTGTTTCTACCAGCCCGAGTTCTTCGAGCTGCAAAACTCCAGCAGTTTAGAGCCCCACAGTCATATTACCAAGAAAGAACTCCGAAGAGCTGAGGTTTAAAAAAATAAGCTGGTACTAAGTTTGAGTTTAGTTTGGTATATAGCCTTAGACGCTCCGGTTTCCTCACGATGTTTTCCTTCACAGTCAGGGAGTGTTATGTATGCGACTTTGAAATAAATTAATGTCATGGGTAGGGTACATGCCCTCATCGGGACTCGAACCAGGATCCCTCGATTCCGAGTCCATTGTTCTACCCATTATGCCACCACCGCGTCACCATCTAAAACTCAAATACTACCTATAAAGGCATGGTAGAATCAGAAGCTACGAGCTTGTACTTGGTCAAATACAGAAGTGTTGTCAAAATTAAGTTTTAATTTCAAAGAAATACTACTATTTGCAGGCTCCCATAATCTTGTAAGAAACTACACCACACACTAATAAAAAGGCAGAAAGTATATTTCAACTCTTTCCTTACTTACGATGTAATAGGGACTATTTTTGTACAATCCAAGGGAATTATTTCGTGAAACGCACGTATACACGACAACACGTCGACCTTTACACGCTAGTACTCTACTCGGTTACGTTACGGGCGACTTTACAACAAAAGTGTACACTTTGACGTGCTGTCGTGTGTACAATAGAATTTGAGTGCTGTAACGTGAATGACGTCATGTCAATGGTCTGAAGGTATTAGGCGTGCATAAACATCCGGAATCTCTTCTAAGGCGATTGGTGACAGAAAGTTTCATGTAGTATGATACATATCATATAGATGGCAGCACAACATACAATTCAAACCTCTTTACTCGTACCTAGTTTTTTTAAGACAATTTGCCGGCCTTCAAAGCCCAGTTGGACCATAGAGGTTACTAGGCATGCATAAAATATAAAGCGGATATAGTAGGGAAAACTTGAGGGTGTGGTATCATTCATACCAGTAGTAGGTATTCAGTAAATTAAGTTGATACTTGAAGATAAATCTGAATAGGGAAGACCTTCATTAATGTTACATAATTATCTAATTTTTTTTCTAATTGGAAAATAAACAAGCCTGGGAGAGTTGTAACATATTTATTAATACAATATTGTTTTCTAATCATCATCTAAAATTTCTACACCTGACATGAATTTGCGCTGAGTCGAGTATTCTTCCCCTCATTTTATGTGTTCATTCTCCACACATTATTCCAG
The DNA here is from genome assembly GCA_949319315.1 of Zelleria hepariella. Lineage (NCBI taxonomy): Eukaryota > Metazoa > Arthropoda > Insecta > Lepidoptera > Yponomeutidae > Zelleria > Zelleria hepariella. Next base: position 658,842 of record OX439393.1, on the reverse strand, counting down.
GTTTCGGGACCAACGCTGGTGTTGTAAAATTGCCTTGGTTTTTATCCCTCCTATCATAACGCCCTAACTTCGTCAATTATGCGTCGGACAGTAGGTACTTTCTGATTTTCCTGGAATCAAAATAAAACATTAATGTAGTAGAATGATGTGCGCAACGATCAAACGTTAGGTTTGCAGTCGCTCTATAATTTATTATAAATTCGCTTGGCAAATTACTACTTTCTCTACGTAAACATAACCTCTAAAGTTATATTAAATACGCAAAAAACGTTGATGATGGGGTATTTTAAAGAACTAACTGACGATATCTGTAACTTGTATCGTGAACTATGTATATTTTATACAATTATAGTGAATAAATACCTGTCTTGTCAGCAACTCGTTTGTAGAGGTCATCCAACTGGGTCCGCTAGGTACTGAAGCTCGAATAACGGAAGCTCGAATGAACTGAAGCTCTCTGTTGGAAGTTTCCGGCATGATATTTTTCGGCCAAAATATTGAAAATAACCTCTCTGGCGCCACTTATTATCCATAACCGACTAAAACGTTCAATATACTGAAAATCACAAGAATTTACGAGACATTTTTATAATAATTATTTTCGTAGTTTGACTGATGTTTGACAGTAGAAAAAGTTTTTTCTTTTATTCGACAGTTCTGAAAACCGTGAAAAAAGTTGTTCACCTTACGAACCTCTTTGAAGGTCAAACTGAGGTTGTGGCTAGCCTCTTTCTAATGTATGGTAGCCTAGTACATTCTTTACTCAAGCGTTGAAATAGTTCATTCTTGACTCAAGTCGAGGACTTGAGATCGGTCTCAAGTAAGCGCTGCTTTATTAATATGCTGAGTTACTCACTCAAGATCAAGCTCTCTGTTGCCAAAGTAACGAATAACAATGCTGAATAAAAATGGCTGAAGCGAGTCAGATCTGTTCCTTTTTGTCTAGACCAGGGTGCCGCTACAAAATTGTGTCGTCATACTGAACGAGCGATCGAAGTATGTTTGTATGTATGAATGATTGTGTCGTCATAAAAATATAAAGGCGGCTTAATGGAATTAAAAGATTTTTAAAATTCTAACATCCAAATCCAAATCGGACGAAGAGTGGATATGGGGTTAGCAAAAAGTTAGTTATCCTGAGTTCACAGTTCGGGGTGAACCACTAGGTATTATAATCGAGTACCTATTTGGAGTAGAGTTCGTGTTATATCTTGTAACATCACTTTTATGTTTGTGGAATCCTGGACTATTATAGAAATGACAAGTTGACAACTGAATAACACCGGACCATGGACAATTTTATGGACCAAAAGGAGGTCAAACTCAGGTTGTGCCTTTCGAATAGTCTCTTTATAATGTATGGGCGCCTAGTACTTTTGAGTTGGGTTTAAGCTTTTTGACCACATTTTGAACTTTAAATGGTATCATTCGTTCAAATAGTTCATTCTTTACTCAAATCGAGGACTCAAGTTCGCGCCTAAGATAGGTTTATTAATAAGCCAATGTCTCAAGTAGGTGATTTTTGTTTTCTGAGTTCACCTACTTGAGACCGATCTCAAGTAGGTGATCTCAGAGGACTATTAATACCAGCCTAAGACTGCTCTATGCTCATCACCAAAATAGTGTTTGTGTGAACGAAGTTGCGTGTTTTCATATACAGGTTTTCACTTCAGCGACCTTATATTATCATTCCAAAAGTCCCAAGAGGGCTTTTTTTATAGAAGTCTTGGCTTCTATAAAAAAAAGCCGTCTCTTTGTCCTAAAACTTAGCTCTGTACCAATGTTTATCAAAACGGAGGCAGGTTTTTCGGTTTCTAGTGGAAATCTTAAAAATCCGATTAATTTCGGCGGTCATTTGTAGATTTCATGTGGTTCGAAAAACGCCGGTGTGTGGTGACGTTAAGAGTGTGTCAGTGTGCCTGCCCAGCCTCCAGGGACGGACCCAGGGGGTGAAGGGCTCCGTGACTAATTGACGGAGGCCGGAAGTGGCCCTCTTTGACTCTTAATCAGTGGAACGAACTTAGGGACGAGGTAGGGGGCTGAAATTTTCGGATGAAAAAAGGAAATCGGGTGAACGAAGTTTAGAACCTTTCTTCGGGTACGGACCTCAATTGCAAATCCCCTTTTTTTTTTACATGAGCACGTTGCTAATATTTTGTACGGGGTTTGTGATATTTTAGATGTATTTACAACAGTATAAATACCAATAAATACCTACCATGGAACTAAGAATTTCATGCTTTACGTAGGTAGCGGTGGTAGCTGTTAAAAGTGTTAAAGTGTTAAAATTCATGGTTTTCCTTTTATTTCTGACACTATGTTATCTAGCAAAGAATAAAAGCCTTTCGATCGGTATGATAAAGCTACAGAGCAATTATTTTTCTCATGTAACGGTTTCGATTCCCTGTTCAACCATGTAATTATTTAAATATATATGGATGCAGTTTTAATTGTTTTTAAAATTCAAATAATGTCTTCTTTCAGTAAAATGTTCCATCTACAATATTCAAGGTACTTTCCCTCCATGTGGCAAAGCCGTGGGACGCCCTGTAGATGATTCGAAAGCTAGGTTCGCTATTTCTAGATGGGTAACAAAAGCGTCCATATTATGCTTGTTTGACTAGCCATCAAAGTTAAGCAACCTCAGAAGCAGGTAAATCTATAGATGTGTAAAAAAATACAAAAAAAAGTCTCTCTTGTTTTTTAAAGCTAATACCTAGTCTTTTGCTTGCTCTACGATTCTCAACAAAAAAAAGAAAATTTTGCTTTTTGGCGTAATTATTTTTTTTACAAACGCTTTCTCATGAGAAAACCTTTGCGAAGGTTACCTTGTTATAAAGCAGGCGTTCTTGCCTATTTATCATTACTTATGCGTTTCCAGGCTGATATATTATTCATTGGAAATCACAAAATAAGAGAGGGTCGAAGGACCAGGCTGATGCTGTATGAATAATAATACAATTAATACTTATTTACTACGCTGGCTCAGCAAAAAATATGTTTGTGTGTGTGTAGGTGCATTTGAATAGCTTTCTGTTGTTAAAACATTGTGAAAGGCAATAAAAACACATTTTATTAATTAAAAAAATTAACGGAATGTCAAAGACCAAAAAAAAAAGGTTGAGATGCCTATCACCGGGGGATAATTACCCTGTAAAAAGAGTTATGGTCTTTTGTAACACCGTGTATACAGGCAAACCCACTAAACAGATTCCGGCTGGTCCCGGAACACTGCATGGTTGGAAGTTATAATATATTATGTGCTCAGTCATGAAAAATATTTTGCTGGCGAGATGCAGGATTGGTAGCGAGTGGAGTAGTTATGATCCGCGCGGTATGAGAATGGGATGCGACCTTTTGGAACTGAGACGCGCGCGCTAAGCCATCAACTCACGTCGAAGCTACCTTGTCAAAATAAAATAAAGTGTATTTTCAATTGACTTCGACAAGGTTCCATCCCATTCTCATCGCGCGCGGATAATACCGACCTGAATATATAACCCGTGTCATTAAAGAAAACATTTAGGATGGACTTCAAAACACTCGCCCTCTGGCTCTAATTAATACAGTCAAAGCGAGACAACGCTAGGTTTTTAACTCCGTCCTAAATGTTTTCTTTAATGACACGGGTTATAGCTGGATATATCTATTTCCTTTTTGACCGATATGCTCTATGATGCAGCTGTGGATGAATGCAAAGGCCCCTTCTATGTAATAAAAAAAAAAGGATTTTATTCATCACATTTAAAACAAAACAGTCTTGTAGGTACTAGTTCTTATAAAGTATAATACCAAGGTTTTAGAGTTATTTGTGATGAAAAGGTCAGAAGTTCAGCGTACTGGCCGTTTTACAACCTCTGCCTGTGAAATGTGTAACAGACTACATAACACAATAACGAAAATAGGTAGTAAGATGCATGATTGTAGCTCTAATAATAATATAATTATAATTGATCCTGTATCAGTATTCTGTGCTTCCACATTCAATGTTGGAATGTTCCCAGCAGATAATAATCTGCTTCTCTAATGTCAGAACAATTTCGCTTGGGGTTTGTTTAATTTGTTGCTGAATTTTAATGCTCCCTTCCGTTTGAACTCACAAAAACAGTAATTGGAAATACTTCCAGCCATGAATTATGTGCATAAATGTATTTTTTATCATGTTACGCTAGGCAGAGACCGATTGGTACGCCGACGTTTGTGTGAAAAGTTTTTCCCTGTAATAAAATCATTGGGAAATGTTGCACGAAAAAGATACAACGGTAAATAACAGGTTGGCGTATGCTCCCTTGTTGTTTTATTTATTTTTTTCTCGTACTTTTTTACCTCTGCTCTCGTTGGTGAAGTCACGACCGAGATGCTTCGCCTAGATCATCGGTCCATTAATTTAATAGAGCAATAGCGCACTAGCGGCCAGGTCACAGCGGCCAGGTCGCAGCGGCCAGGTCGCAGCGGCCAGGTCGCAGCGGCCAGGTCGCAGCGGCCAGGTCGCAGCGGCCAGGTCGCAGCGGCCAGGTCGCAGCGGCCAGGTCGCAGCGGCCAGAGAGATGCAGCGGCCAGGTGCGCGCGGCTCACGGCGACTTCATACAAATGTATCCATCTCTCTGGCCGCTGCGACCTGGCCGCTGCGACCTGGCCGCTAGTGCACTATTGGCCATATGAATTTTAGTTTTTTTCTAAAGCGACGTTCAAAATAGACAACGTTCTAGTGACGTCATTCACCGCTGTATTACGGCCGCTTCATGACGCCACCGCTTTTGGAGGAAACCCTAGCTTAAAACCGCTTTTGGAGGCCCCTGTAGGATCGTGGGAACTCGACGATGGCCAAGCGCGTGAAACACTGTTTTCTATAGCTGTTTCACCCAGAGCGAGACGGGGCGCGGGAAAAGTGAGAGGCAATGCGGCTGTATGAGTCTACGTGTGTTTGTGCCCTTTCGCGAGTAACAACAGGGTGCACTCTAAGTCGATAGCGGAACTTTAAGTAGGCTGTCTACTGATCACTACAAACAACTTTTCCCAGTTGGCGAAAAAAATGGAGCGAAAAAATATCAGCTATTCCATACAAAAGGTCGACTCAGTACTGCGCCAAATGTATGAAACAGCTGATATTTTTTTCGCTCCATTTTTTTCGCCACCCAGTACAAGTTGTTTGTTGTGATCAGTAGACAGCCTACTTAAAGTTCCGCTATCGACTTAGAGTGCACCCTGTAGTTGTAGTTGTAATGTAATAGATCTATTTTCCCAATTTTTTTCGTAGTTCAGCTGCTATTCCTACATATTAGGTATTTCAAAAATCCTTTTTTTTCTGACAAGTACAACACATTATTGATGTTCCCAAGGTAGTTAGACTCCAATAGACAGTGTAATAATGTAAGTAAATAACAGCTGAAATTAACCCCTTTTTCGGCAAAAAACGCATCGCTCTAATTTCTTTCAGGCAATTTTTTTTATCATAATAAATATTTGCAAACCTCCATATTGGTCATCTACTGATATAAACTAAATTTCAGCAAAATTCAGCCTGTAGTTTAGAAAATAAACTGAACTACGTTTGTATGGGAAAATGGTGCTCTAGCACCCTCTTAAGGGGCCATGGTAAAAAATCTATCCCAGTGGGGTAACGCGTGGCTTCACCCGGCACCCGGCACCCGGCACCCGGCAGGCGTCCCCGGCAGACACTTCGCAAATAAACCCGGTCGCAGTCGCAGTATTAGCATTGTGTAGCCCGGTCCCCTACAGGGGACATGGAGCTAATATCGCACTTCGATGGGCGTTTCATAGAGAGTGAATACGGTTTCACTTACTTTACTATTTGTCAGAATAGAGGCAGAGGTGATATTCTAAAACGCTACTTAAACTCAGTTCAAACTAGAACGCTCCTTGAACTCTGTTTAAGGGTAGACGATAGCAACGTGGCGGGAAATTCAAAATTTTCACAGTTTTTTACATTTTCAGAAGCAGTGGCACTGCCCAAAAAACTTTTCGTAGACCAGAACACATAATCGGCTGAATTATTGTTGTTCTGTTGTTTACAATAGTGAAAAGCATACTTTGTTGTTTCCGCGAACGAAAAATCGCTGAAAAAAAAAGCTCAGTTTACCTACAAAATATAAAAATAGTTATTGAAACCGAAACCGAAAGTAAGTGAAACCGTTAAAGCGATATAAAAATGTGCAGTGCTTACGAAAGTTTAAGTTTTAAAATAGTTATTGAAAGTTGACAAACTTTCAATAACTATTTTTGTACAACTTTACTTTTTATTTACTAAACGTTTCTTATTTTTTTTAAGTGTACATTTCTATCATTTCATTGCTGCCATCGCGGCGCGCTTTTATGACCCTCCACTCTCTACCACCTTTTCAGCCTCTCCTGCTCCATTTTTATTATACAGCGCCAAAAACATTTTTTTTCCAACAATTTTCTTTTGTGCGAAAAAAATAATGCACTTTCACCAATTTCATAGAACCAAAGTTTTTGGAAATCACATTTTACAGTAAAGCTATTTAAAAATTGCCCTGTATTAGCTCCATGTCCCACCACCGTGTTTGGAAGTTGGCGGTCATAAATCATCGTTTTCACGTCAACCTCTTATTATTTGAGCAACCTTCGTCGCTATTTTAGTTTACCAAGTCGAAGGAGAATTCCGTACTACGTACTAACTTGATAGGTACCTACTACTAAGGGAAAGTGAGCGTGATAGATATGAAAAGTTGCGTATTGTTGTGTCAGGTTAAAGAAACGATCATGATTTTTCATATACGTCGTCGTGTGTGTTTTGTTTACTTTTAAAAACCATACACAATAGGGCAGTATGGTGATATGACAGAGATAGATGGATGGAATATTGGACTGTAAATAAAAGAAGTCTTAAAAATATAGTGATACTAGCGTCCGCTTGGACTACAGAAAAAGGATATCTGCTTAACTTTGCTCCTAAGTGTAAAAGCGTGGCCTATGTGTTATTCTGATGTCTAAGATGTGGCTATGTGGCTTTTGATGTTATTGCCTGTACCTTCTAAAGTTTTCTTGGAGTTCAGTAGCACAATTTTGATTTAAAGTGGATGCATTTTTCGAGTTTAGTGGCATAAGATATTTTATTAGATGAGTAAAATTACTCAGACTTACAGGCACCATTCTTACAACAGGTTTTTAGATAAAGTAGAATTGCCATAAATACGATTACCTAGACATTGTTATGTCAACTATAGATTTAGACGAGTTAATACATTTTTATGCCTCTAAGAAGTCCTTAGAATGCGTCTCCTCCATTATTATGTTAGTTGTAAAGCCGAATGGACTTAAAATGTAATGGAAACCCGATACGAATCAGTGCAATAAAACGGATTGTGCGTTCCTACGACTTCTATTAGTTTATTTGTTAAATGGATTAGCTCCGTTTCTATTGTACGGCTTCTGATATCGAAAGGTTTGTTGACTATTTTAGTTTACGTAGCTTAGAAAGGCCTTTTGTTTACGATTAACTTTTCACTTTGTAATGCACATACAGGGTGTTAAAAGACCGCCAACAGACCCGAAAGCCACGCATAATAGAAACCAAAACAAAGTACTCTTTCGATCAATTATTTCTGGGAAATTATTTTGGTTTTTTAGGTTATAATTTTATAAATTTTGAAAAATATTTTATCACCTAATGGACTTGTTACGAACAGAAGTCATATTGCGCAAGCGTAAGTATAAGTTTATGTTTCTTAAGCTTGAAGTGCCGATGTTTAGAATACATTGCGGGTTGCAATTTTAACGTCGTTTTTTGTAGGAAATATTCATAATTTTGATATGGCTTCTTGAGAAGGTATGTTAAGAAATAGATACTGAATACGATTCTGCAAAAAAAAAGTTTCGCAAAATCCGACTTCGCAAAACCTCATTATCTCGGAAACCGTTGATTTCCCAGGCATAGTTTCGTGGTCAAAAATGTTTCTTATGATGAGGACAATACGTGGTTTCCCGCTTTGTTGGCGGTCTTTTAACACCCTGTATAAATATTTTTTTAATTAAACTACTCCTTTATTTATTCATGCATAAAAAACACAGACAAAATATAAACAGCACTCAATTAAGGCTTGAATAGGCGCCAATGCCCTAGAGCATTCGACCTCTACGGACAAAAATTAAAATTAACGCCATCTACTGAGTCATCACTGTACTAGTTCGGCTGAGGCAAGCTACAGTCCATAGATTACACAGATAATGGACAGGGCGTAATTTTTCTCATAACTTTGCCTTACGTAAATGTGCCTCTGAGAGACAATAGTAGCGATTCTGAGTAAAACTATTACTAATCTGACAGCACTAAAGTGACAGATAATCTGTCACTCTAGTACATTATCTGTCACTTTAGTGCTGTCAGATTAGTGTAAGTTTTAGTCAGAATCGCACTGAATGTATGCGAATCGGTAAAGTAAAACCCGAAGATTAATTCTTGTTTTATTAACTGACTTCATTTTTTTTTCTTAGTTGTTACCTCAGAACTTTTTTCTACGTGAACCGGTTTTAATGAGATTTTTCTTGTTTACTCGGTTACGTTTCGGGCAACTTTACAACAAAAGTGTAGGTACACTCTGACGTGCTGTCGTGTGTACATTCAGTCGACAGCACGTAAAGCCTTACACTTTCGTTGCAAAGTCGCCAGTAAGGTAACTGCCCCTCTACCCTTGACGCATGTTTCCAATGCGGCCGCAATATGGCGCAATTTACAAAATTTAATATTTTACAAATTAAGACGCATTTTGTGTTTTTATTGAATAAAACCGCCTTACCTTTGAATAAACATTACAAAATATTTAAAATCAAAGCCTTACTATGCGAATTCAAAGAGAAATTAATTTTTAAACTTTTTCAATTGGATCGCAATAGCGTCAAGGGTAGAGGGGCTGAATAGAATGCAGGCGGTCCGAGGTCCGACGTGCTGTCGTAAATACCTAAACACATATTATGTAGGCTGGCGGTACTAGGTACCTATATATTTACACGTGTATCTATGAAATCTATCTATGCATATAAAATTCAAAGTCCTAGCGGTGTATTAGGGAAGGCAATACCTAATATAAAAAGTGGGTACTGTACTGACCTGGGGGGTTACCCTTGACGCTATTGCGATCAAATTGAAAAAGTTCAAAAATTTATTTCTCTTTGAATTCGCATAGTAATGCTTTGATTTTAAATACTTTGTAATGTTTATTCAAAGGTAAGGCTGTTTTATTCAATAAAAACACAAAAATGCGTCTTAATGTGTAAGATATTAAATTTTGTAAATTGTGCCATATTGCGGCCGTATTGGAAAAATGCGTCAAGGGTAGAGGGGCTGACACCGGGCGGTGCGTGCGCGCAGAGACTAATACCTACTGAATGTTGACTACCTCCGGGACACAAGTTACAGTTTATGTAGTATACTACTACTACTATCTACTGTTATGAACTTTTTACTTTTTAAGTGTATAGGCCTTTGCCCAGTTGTGGGACACGAACATCGAGGACAAGTAAAAAAAAACCCAAAGAAAAACAAACTAGTGCGAAATCAATCTCGCATAAATGGTGCGGGATATCCACGATCGAAGGGGATTTCGGTCTCTTAGTACGGTCGCCCGTAACAATGTTTTAATTTACTAATAAGGTTCAAAAGGGGAAACAGTAACCTTTTTAGGATTAAAACGCTACGGGCGACTACCTAGCTGTGAGATAATAAAGCTTTGATTTAATACAGGGTGCACTCGAATTCGATAGCGAAACTTTAAGGGGACATTCCAATCATGATTATGAAACGCACAGTTGTGGTCTTAAAGCATTCCGGTGAGATAACTTATTTTTTTCTGATACCAAAAACTACCTTAGTCAATCATAAAGAAACGATATCAGTACTAAAAGCTACAAAAATCGCATTAAAAAATATTTAAAATAAAACGATTATTAACTAACCCCATTATGAACGCGACTGTACTACGCGTATAGCTCTTATCACCGCGCGCTTTGACCTGCGGTGAACTGCCTACAAAATGACCTATAATCACGATTCACGGGCGAGCGAGAGGCGCGCACGCGCCGCCGCTCAATATTTTTACGTAGTAGTGTGCGTTTCACTCAAGAGAGTTCCCTTGACGAAACTCTTATTACAATGTAATAGGGACTATTTTGGTTCATCCAAGGGAATTATTTCGTGAAACGCACTGTAGGCACTTAAATAAAAATTCCCCAGTGTTGCCATGTGGCGCCGTTATTACGGACCATTCCATTTTGCCCCACCAGCTTTTTATAAACAAGATTATTATTGGCGAGGCTGACTCATTACAATGATGCAGTCACTGTAGCCTAGCCTAATTTTATAATAAATCGGCATAAATAAAACTAATTTGTTAACTTACTAATTCGTTTATTTGTTTTAAAAAAATAACTTTGGTATATTATTATGGCATCTAACATTACAACATTGTTAAAATAGTACAACATAACACAAAGACCGCTTATAATTCTGAATAATCATTTCTATAAAATATGTGTCATTTATGAATAAATATACATAGATTTGTCATTTTAAAATCTTTACAAAACATTAAAATTACACAATTAATACAAGTTATTGCTTTCTTGATTTAAATTAAATATCACAAAAAATACCTAAATAAACTTTTGCTTGTTTCCATTCTTAATCACAATTTTGTATGAACACAAAAATTGTGGTAAAACAAAACTATGGCTAAGAACTAATAGCCTCCAATTGGTATCTATTATAGCCGCGTCTTCAAAGTCAGAGTACATTTCGACAGAGTGACTACTTTGATGCTCGTTTGCTTGTGTAAAATTTACTGCATAAAATACAAAAATTTATAAAAAGATCCTTTTACCCGTCCAAGGTCGAAGCCCATGATGCCATTTTGGGTGTGCTACTTTTTGATTGGTTATTTGTGGCCGCGCTGTCTATTGTTCTAGTAATTCAAAGGACCCGGTGCACGTTGTAGTTTTCTACCTGGATTCTTATCAGTTTGCTTACAACCGTTGACTAGGTTTGTTTGAGTGAAAATAACGGCTTCGTGTTCAAGTGGTACAGGCAGTGCATTAGTTTTTTTGAAGAATTCTAAAGCTAAAGAAAAAATTCTTCGTGCTGGGAACCATAAATGCCAAAAAAAAAATACAAAAATGATTCGTCAATTTGGGAGTGCATACATAGGAGAAGTTTTTATAAACAATTTCTAGCTTTTATTTGTTGTATTTATATATTTTTTTACTGGAAACAAGCAAAAGTTTATTTAGGTATTTTTTGTGATATTTAATTTAAATCAAGAAAGCAATAACTTGTATTAATTGTTTAATTTTAATGTTTTGTAAAGATTTTAAAATGACAAATCTATGTATATTTATTCATAAATGACACATATTTTATAGAAATGATTATTTAGAATTATAAGCGGTCTTTGTGTTATGTTGTACTATTTTAACAATGTTGTAATGTTAGATGCCATAATAATATACCAAAGTTATTTTTTTAAAACAAATAAACGAATTAGTAAGTTAACAAATTAGTTTTATTTATGCCGATTTATTATAAAATTAGGCTAGGCTACAGTGACTGCATCATTGTAATGAGTCAGCCTCGCCAATAATAATCTTGTCTATAAAAAGCTGGTGGGGCAAAATGGAATTTAAATTCCATTTTGCCCCACCAGCCACTCAGTGGGGTGGCCAGTGGGGCAAAATGGAATTATTTTTTGTGCGATTCCATTTTGCCCCACCAGTGGGGCATCTCTGGTGGGGCAAAATGGAATGGTCCGTTATTACATTTTAAAATCCGTATGTATGTAATGTATTGTTATTTAAAGTGAATTATAAATTCCATATAAAAGTGAATTACATCGTCTTTGAAACGCCTCAACGGAGCCAGTGTGTGTTTTGTTCTTCGTCCATATTTTCAGGCTTATCTGGGGCTTATCCGGGCCTATCGGCGTGCCTTACATAGGTAGGTACGGTTGGCCACAATCTCAGATACCCTATGGCAGCTCTTACCGCGCGCGGCATATGGGCGCCAATCGAACAAAAAGGGGTATCTGAGACTGTGGCCGACTGTACCTATATTCTACGCTTTTGGCTAAAATCGAACACATACTTAAGTCCTCAGTACTGGACTACCTACGATAACGATCGAAGTTACATCTACGAAAATACGGGTTTAAATTAGGTAGGTGTCTTAAAAAAGACTGCAAGTCCGTATAAAAATACTTAATAAGCTAATTTTACATTTACATAAAGACTACCCAAATCCGTACAAAAACGGAAAAACCCATATTTGTGGCAACACTGGAGGTCCTTCGTCCTTCTCTTACCTTTCGGCGCTAGCACTTTTAGCTTTGAATACGTAGGGAGGGATGGATCGTCCTTCGGTCTTTGTAATAGGGGTGATTTTTAAAAAGCATTGCATTACTCTTGCGAATTTTTGCTCGGAAGTTACCTACAGGGGCCTACAGGCAGTGCGTATTTTATAATTTTGGATCTTATTTTGATGCCTTTAGGAGTGGTTTCTCTTTTGGTCGATTATTGCATTTCCAACTTGTCGACCGGAAAGGTGAACAAATGATCGAAAGTGTGTCGTTGCGTTGAAAAGTGATTTATTTAAATTTGATCGATTAATTTTGAATATTTTTTTATATGATTTTTGTAGCTTTTAGTGCTGATATCGTTTCTTTATGATTGACTAAGGTAGTTTTTGGTATCAGAAAAAAATAAAAAGTCATCTAACCGGGATGCTTTAAGACCACTACTGTGGTTTTCATAATCATGATTGGAATGTCCCCTTAAAGTTTCGCTATCGAATTCGAGTGCACCCTGTAGTTACTATTCATCAAATCATCACTCTGTATCTTAAACATTTATAATAAGTTGAAAAAATTTTCTTTTATATATTTATTTTAATTTATATTTATTTTTTATTATATTTTTCTTTTAATTCATATTTTTTTTATTTTTTTAAATTTTTTCAACTTATTATAAATGTTTAAAATATTCCCTAGCACGGGTTAGTGCTTAAGAAAAAACAAAAAGTCACTCTGTATCTGTTAAATAATTAGCTCATAGCATTAACCCCGGTTTTTCGTACTCTAACAAGCTTTTCACAGACCGTCAAAGGTTTTTTTTTATCTATCTGACAAACCTAGGATTAGTATTATATTAGGAGTATATTGTGTGGGTTATGATAAAAACTAGTTAATATTACTCGATTACTTTTATTTAAAATAAAAACAATTTAAGTAAAAATTTATTATAATAACATAATACGTAGGAACAATAAAATTATAGCTTCCATAATTAAAACTAAACACCTATTCCAATTGCCTGCAAAAAGGTTTATAAATAGTGAGCTTAAAGATTTTAATACAACATAAACTTTAGTGTTTATTAGCCGACTTCCTGTAAGTTCATTTGTCTGGATTTCCTGCTGGTTTTCAATGACAAGCTCTTCATCTTCCAGTGAACGCTGAATATGAAAAATTTTCTGAAAAGAAAAAGAAAAATTGCTCTCTCCGTTTGCTAAATCATGGTCAACTTGCTAAAGAAGCTAGCTGAATATTGTGAAGATGATGGTATGGAGAGATGGGCGATGAATTTCTGCCTTTTCCACCCAAACGATTTTAATCGGGCAGAAAGGGTTTTAATCGGGCAGAAATGGATTTCTGCCCATTTCGGCGGATATAAATGAAAATTCACTACAAATTACTTTTTTTGTATACAAAACCCTATTGGGATAATATTATGTGAAGAAAAAGGACAGAGAATTGGTTGGGATGTAGTGTTGGGGGCGCTATGGGCCCAGAACGTAGAACTTTTTTGCAAAAAAAACCGGAGACCTGTTGAGTTGGTCCTGGAGAGCAAAAAAAGTTCTGAAACTTTATGCCGAGAAACGCACCGTTTTCGAGATAATGTTTTTTTTTTAAATCTTATAACTCGTTAACGGTGCGTTTCCCGGCACCAAGTTACAGGAACTTTTTTGCTTTCTAGGATCTACCTAACCCGAGGTACTGGTTTCCCGACGACGCCCAGCAATATTTTTTTATTTTTCATGACCTCGTACGTAACTCAAAAACGATGCGTTTCCCGGCACCAAGCTATAAGACCTTTTTTGCTTCCTAGGGCCTACCCAACCTATGCTCGTCAAAAAAAGTTCTTTTGTTACTGAATTTAAGACAAAAAATATTGAATTTCCGCCCGACCTTTATTAAAAATGCCCGGCGTTATTTGGGCAGAAATGGATTTTAACCCAGCGGTGGATTTTAACCCGGGCGTTTACCCATCTCTGATGGTATGTACCTGTAATTCAGCTGTTTCATCCTTTTCCAACTCCGTATCACCATACACAGCTGTCGTAGAAATGTCTCGATGTCCCAAATGCACCTTTAACAAAATTATACATTTAGTATATACCTACAGGCATTTTTTTTAATATCTTTATTCCTCAGACACCCCAACTTCAAATTGTGTTTCCAAATAACTTTTATTCTACTTACGGCTAACAAAATACGCGCAGGCATATAAACTTTACAACCCCATATCTCGATAGATTTGGCTCATGTTGTAACTTAAAAAAATATTTTAATTTCATTTACCTACCCTACTACCAAACATTCACACATAAATACATACATACACACTATTGTTTTAATTCTAAAGCACATACCCGTGCTAGGGAAATACATAAAACCAGATAATAAATCTTTAGATTTTTTTACAATATTGATTGAATATTAAATTATCATCAATCTTTTAAAAAAAGTTGTTTTTGTAAAAACAGTCTTAAGAAACAAGTTTTTAGTACATTATGTTATTAGGACCAGTAACAGGTACAGTTGTAGTGTCACACGAGTTATGATATGAGCGCTCGACAAAACTAAAAACTTTAGTGATAATAACGACAAAACTTTAGTGGGGACTCGCCGGCGATCGCTGCCCTTCCCGTCGCCCCTCTCGTACCCCGCCAAACAGACCCAAAAATAACTTCTGCGCATTCATTCAAGGTCAGCGCTCATAACTCGTGACGCTACCTGTACTAGCTAGAGTAAATCCAAATTGAATGCGTAAAATATTATCTACTTACATCATATTATTATTGTCTTCCACTGTTTCAATCGCGTTTAGTAACAGTGGATCATTTTCTGTAAGCGAAATATTTCCTTGTTCCGTACTTTTCCTGTGGAAATAAACAATATAAATTAGGATGAGAAAATAGTAAAACAACAAAAAGTGCAAACAATGCTGTAGTTATCTGGAAAGAACCAAAAATTTTATAACTGGGAATTCCCGGGAATCATCGGGAATTTCAGTACCGAGAATTCCCGGGAATCTTCAAGTAGGTAGTTACGTAATGTAATTTGTTTGAATAATATCAATAATAAATAGAATCACGCGCGGCCGGCCGACAGAATACACCCCCGTCAACACTGTTTATTATTATTCGATTATGTAGGCATGTATAGGTAGCGTCACGCCACGCAAGAGTTATACATAGTTCTGAGTGCTCGACGAAAGTGGTGAGGGTTATCTGCGCATACAATCGCCTTCTGTCTGCCATACAGAATGACTTTTGCGCATTCAAGGTCAGCGCTCATACATACATAACTCGTGAAGTCGTGAGTTGACGCTACCTGTAGGTATGCGTACGGCGGGGTGCGGCGGCGGCGGCGGCGGACCAGAATGTGGCTGTGTGTGTGCGGCTAATAGTTTGAGAGCTGGTGACCATTTGACGAATTTAATCAAACAAGGCTGGGAGTTTGTAGGCTGATAGAGTAGACTTCGCCGAGTTTAGGAAAAATATTTTTTTGGGCCGGTTGCGGTTGAAAGTTAGTTTTTTTGACTTTAAAAGTTTAAATGTATGGGTTCAGTATTTTTTTTGTCGTATGTTCAAGGCTGGCAACCTGTAGGTTTTTCTATTTCTATTTGAAACTCCGCTGATCAAGAAAATATTTCTTTTGTTGGCCGAGCGTGGTTGAAAGTTCGTTTTTTATAACCCTAAAATTCACACTTTCTAGGTTATAAAAAACAATCTTTCTACCGCGTTCGGCTACTAATAATAGTGATTTCATGATCAGCGGAAACTAAATAAGTAGCCTAAAAACTCCTAGCCGTGTAGAAAAAAAAAATCACTTTCTTTGTCAATGTCAATAGAATCGAACTTTCAATTGCGACGGGTCCAAAAAGTTTTTTTCCCAGACTCAGCGAAGTCTATACTCTATCAGCCTACCAACTCCCAGCTATGTACGATAAAATAAGTCGAATGGTCACCAGCTCTCAAGCTATACGCTGGCGCCTTAGTATGGAGATTTAGACTGTGCGGACCTTACCTAGGAAATCTTAAAAGTAGGTACTCACGTATTATCTTGTGGTGAATCATTTGGGCTTGGTAGGTACTGGATCATTTTCTGCAATAGCTATGTTTCCTTGCCGCGTTTGTTGCCTGTAGAAATACAATAATTTTATATTAGGCTAGCTTTTGCCTGCGACTTCGTCCGCGCAGGCCTAGTTTTTTTCCCGTTATCACAATAAAAATAGCCTATAACACTCAGCGATAACGTAGCTTCCCATTAGTGAAATAATTTTTAAAATCCGATGAGTAGTTTTGGAGATTACCCCCTACAAACCTACATACATACTTACAAACTGGACACTGTATAAATCATCTCATTACGCAAAGGCCTTAGTTTTTAGTCGACAAAATACTATCAACCTTTACACGCGTGTAAAGGTTGATATAATCCGCGCGGAATGAGAATGGGATGCGACCTTTTGGAACTGAGACGCGCGCAGTAAGCAAACTCACGTCGCACAGAGAAGTATTTTACCCCAAATCCTGGCCATAAATCAAGTTTCCCACTGTTAACTAATACAAAGGAGATGTTTTTGTCTAGAAAGGTAGATAAATTCCGCGTACAATGGCGGTCTTTTAACCTGCATACGGTCAACGGTCCTTGTGTAAGGTCAGTCGGAACTTAGCATTCGTTGGATACAGTTTACTCTGCTTTTGACTACGCGCTGTGTTTTCGACTTTTGATTGGTGATTTCTAAAGTTGAGAGTGTTTTGTGAAGAATAATCATCATGGATCCCAATGTACAAGGTATGTACTATATTGTAAGATAAATATCAATAAGATTGATAGCTCAATGGATTCAAACTTGAACTCTACATAAGACATAAAATTTACGTTGTGTTTTTTTCACAATTTTTACTTCATTAAGGTTTTTAAGTGGGTGCTACTAACAGAAACTGGACAAAACCTTTGTCATATGAAGCAGTAATGTCTCTAGTTATATGACCACTAAACAAAGTTTTCCCGAGTTTTCCACAGTAATTTAAAAAAATATATATATAGTAGTAGTTCCATGATAGTTAAAATATTGTTTTTTTTGTTACAGTATCTGATGACTCGTACAGAAGCTTTTCTCGACGATATATGCATGATATCGTGAGAGGAAGTGCTCAGAAGTATTTTGATGACAAACTCAAAGAGCTAGAGGACAAATTGTTAGCTTTGTCAAAGTGCCCTCCAGAAAAAAAATATGAATTTCGTCAAGTCATGAAAAGCTTAATAATCGTCTACAAACGTTACTGGCAAGCATCTAAGGGAACTGATAAGAGGTTCTTGGTTGCTTGGAAGATGTTATAAACAGGCTGCTCCTTACTTCAGACCCCTTCCTCAGCAGCATTCGCTCAAGGTACAAAATGCAAAAGAAGAAGACAATTTCAGAAGATGCAATTAGATTTTTAATAACTCCAGCATCTGCAGAAGATGACAGCGACAGTGACGATTACTCTCATATATCGTAATCTATTCATTGTATTGTAATATTTATGTTTAAGGTGTTTAGTGACATCGTGATATTATAAAAACCCATCTATCATAAAAATGGTCTATTATTTAAGATTTTCAGGCCTCTGACTTAGCTTAACGATTGCCATCTCAACTATAGCAGCCGCCCGATAACAATAGCTTATCGTGCCTACATTATATACCTACCTACTCAAATTTTTTTTATTAAATTTTTAATTTTTGCTGTTTAGTTACTACATTATTGGTATGAAAAGTACTGATTTTGAGTAAATTTCAATGTTTTTACTAGCAATTTTATTATTGAACGAGCGAGCGAAGCGAGCGAAGTTCTCCGAGTCTACTAGAACAATCCGGCGTTTGTATGTTTGTATGTATGTTTGTATGTATGTTCGTTCAACGATAACTTGAGTAAATTTAGTCGGATCGTTATGAAATTTGGTAGGCGGGTAAATGAAATTAA
Source organism: Zelleria hepariella (assembly GCA_949319315.1). Classification (NCBI taxonomy): domain Eukaryota; kingdom Metazoa; phylum Arthropoda; class Insecta; order Lepidoptera; family Yponomeutidae; genus Zelleria; species Zelleria hepariella. Next base: position 640,563 of record OX439393.1, on the reverse strand, counting down.
AAGATTTTTTTCAGTTCAAACATGAGCCAAATCGGTTGAAGGGTTGCCGAGATATGGGGGTTTTAAGTTTATATGGGGTCGCGAGTTCACAGTTCGGGGCGAACCACTAGTTATTACTTATTTAGTACTTTCTTAATGATTTTATAGCAACTGGGTAAATATAATATTTTTGGCCACGTTTTGGGGTCCAATACCGCTTAGTGCGTCGATGCAACCTTGTCAAAGTAAAATACAGTACCTATGTTTTCGATTGACTTTGACAAGGTTCCATCCCATTCTCATCCCGCACGCATTATAGTAGGTTGATTGATAATAGTTACGGCGAGTATTCAACAAGTGGAAAAATAATATGATAATGAATGACTAACTCTAAACTTAAAAAATTGTATTTAATCTAATTTAAACTTCTTAGGATATACATATTTGTATTCATTTCACGTTTGTACTTACATATACATATACAATCGATGATCCTTTTTCAAATAATGCCTATTCTTGTATTTTGGCATATTTGCTTAGTCTTTGCCGTCACACTTTGTCACTATTTACACTATTACGCACTTCATTACAGAAACTAACTTTGTAAACTATATCATAAATAAAGAAAATATTATACACTTAGGTAAATAATGTAAATTAAAATACTAGAGAAATATAAACACTTTTTTTCGTCCCGAACTGACAAGCGTGGTCTACCCGTCGCAAAGCGTCGAAACAGACTGCGTGTGCGGTCCACAACCCCCCGCGCAGACGTCAACGGGGGATGCCGACCTCCTTGCCAGTCCTTGCGTAGTAAAAACACAATAAACTTTATTTATCACCGCTTACTTATGGTTTAAAAATAAAATGAATAAACAGTTTTGCAGGAAATCCTAAGACCTTTATTTGCATGTACAATTCATATAAAAATCAAATGTAGTCTCCGAGCGAATTTCCATTGAAGTGTAAAATTAAGCATTTGGAAGAAACGTTTTTTTATATATAAGATACTAGAAAATTTAGTTTTTTTTCAAACAGTTTCGTTTATTGTTAGATTTTTTATTACATCTATATTTTTCCTGATTTTTAAATAGGATAGTTTGGTCTACAATTTAGTCTAAAGACACCTCATTTGATCAACTTTAGCCCTACTTAAAGCCTTAAACCTAAACACCACAAAAAAAATACAAATAAACAAACAATCATAAAATGCATCGTCAACTAAACTAATAAAATTAAAATAAAGTCAAAAAACTATTAAAATAGACCACCCCGGGACACATCCGACGCAAAAGTACCCATAACGCTTGCTGCGTTACCACGCTGCACAGCAAGGGCAATCCTTTGCATCAGATATGCCCCCGAGCGTTTATCAAAACCCTGACTCCTCATGAACATATTTAAGTCCATTTTGGAATGGCGACGTCGATAGGAGAAGAGATCGGTTGGAAGACCACCAGCCAGATGGTCCGATGACATAGTCCAAGTAGCAGGAAAGCAAAGGTTGCGTCTGGCACAGGATCGTGAGAGGTGGCGCGAGCATGAAGAGGCCTTTACTCAGCAGTGGGTGTTAACAGGCTGATGATGATATCATAAACGGCTGTAACGATATTATTATGCTAATTTGAAATTAAAAAGTCGGGGGTTTTTAAAATTTTGAATTCAGCAGTTATGTCGTAAGTAATTGGGTATTAAAACCGAGAAAATTCGATCTGGAACGTAACTTCGGTGTCTCAATAACGTTAATCTGACAAATGGCACTTTTCACCTTATTCGTAAAACATAAAACCTATTTTAGAGACCGCTAACTTTCCGACGGCATTTTATAGACTCTCAAAGGTGTCAAGCGTAAGGGGACCTCTACCCTTTTAGGTTTTACTTCCAAGTGTTGATGGAGATAAGGGATTGGTGGGAGATCAAGGTAAAGTAGTTGGGTCAAAGAACAAAGCAGCTAATTTTGTTCGAAGGTTTTGTAGGAGGAGCGGGTGATCATGCTCCTCACTATCAAAGGGAAATTTCCTGCCAAGCAGATGTTATGCTTGGGGACCGGCCGGGTCCAACTGAACATAGTTGGACGTTCTATATATACTCAGCCACGAAAGATATTTTGCTGGCGCGATGCAGGATTGTAGCGAGTAGTGATTGACAGCTCGAGTATGTAGCAGTTTCCTGAGCGCCCAACAGGGGTCGCTACAGTTTTGTTACCAAATAGAGAGGAGTAAAAACAGTAAAGTGGTCTAGTTTCAAGACTTTAGAGCTACGTGTATATCATGTAAAATTAAAAGAACATCATAGTGCAAAAAAAAATTGTTGTGTATCAACTGGTGCTATTATTACCTTGAAAAGTTAGCTTTATTTGGAACACCTTGTATTTAAAGTCTTCTATCCTTTGCTCTTCCATGGTAGGATGTTATCGGCAAGAAGTGTGTAGTGTAAGGCTCACGTCGACGAAATAACTAGGTCTTACGTTACAAAGGCATCTGCCTTCTTGCCGGTTGACGCGAAGTCGAGTGCGCGCTTATCTGATCCACGTGTTTGGGCCTGAGCTATGAACGAACTGGAAAACGGAGGCCCTTTTTAGCAGACTTAAAAAAAGAAGGAGGTACTCAATTTGACCCGATTTTTCCGGTATTTTATTTTTTTATGTTTGTGGACTCAGAACTTCTTTCTACGTGAACCGATTTTGATGATTCCTTTTTTGTTTGAAAAGGTATACATTCTATTTAAAAAAAATGGTGAAGATCTGATGAAGAATGGAACTCCTCAACCGACAGCAGCGGATCACTCGGAATCAGCGCAATAGCTTAATAACAGTGTACCTTTTCACCACTGGGTATAGGTGCTGGGCAAGCCTACTCTATCTAAAACAATGTCCCAGGCACTGCAGGGCCTAGTGGTCTCTTCATCCATCTAGTGTGAGTGAAAGTGCCACTGGACGCTGCATAAATCATCTCATTACGTAGATGCAAAGGCCTTAGTTTTCACCACTGAAGATTTCAACCTAATCCCTCCACGCGTTGTTGAGAATAAAGCCTTGACAGACAGAGGGATGGACAACAAAGTGATCCTATATAATGGTTCCGTTTTTCTTTTAAGGTCCGCTACCCTAAAAATAGATCTAAGACCTAGGATCTCTGAAGTGAATATCGGACACTTTTGGCGGTAACACGCTTTATTCGTAGATTTTACGATCTGGGATCTAGGACTGAGGCCCTAAAAATGGTTTATCATCAAACTAAGGCATTTTGCATCTACGTAATGAGATGATCTATACAGCGTCCAGTGGCACCTTCACTCACGCTAGATGGGTGAAGAGACCACTCTGCGCTGCAGTGCCTGGGACATTGTTTTTTAGATGGAGTAGGCTTGCCCAGCACCTATACCATCCTGACAGCTTAGTTAGCCTAGCCCACAGGTAGGACAAAGTCAATACGTGTGGAGCCAACTAAGCCACGGGTTTCCTCACGATGTTTTCCTTCACAGTTAGCGAGTGGTATTGCTACTACAAATTCACAAATGTACGTAACTTTGAAATTAAGCAAAGTCATAGATACGTGCCCGCACTGGGAATCGAACCGGGTACCTCTTGCTTCAGAGTCCACTGTTCTACCCACTAGACCATCACCGCAGTCGGTTTATCATCATCATCATCAATATTGTCAGCTCATATTTGCCCACTGCTGGGTATGGGCCTTTTCATCTTCACGCTGTTTTTTTTTTGTGTTGGACGCTATTAAGTTGTATAAGTCGAAAAAATTCACTCGGGACGGGACTTGAACCCGCAACCAACGCAACTAGAGTGTTAGAAAAAAACAAAAAGTGTCTTAATAAAAGTAAAAAAGTGTCTTAATAATAATAATTATGTCTATCCTTAAAAAAACTAGTACAATAAAAATAATATTCTATTAACCCCTCTGGTGGCCGAGCACCAAAATTTGAGTTAGGCTAGGTTATGGGGTAACCTAACCAGCTAACGTTTTTGGAGCTGTCAGGGCGGTCGCTCTGCCAGTCGAGGAGCTAAGGGTTAAACTCCAATATTCTAAATTCACTCTACGCTGGAGTTGACAATCCTTACGACTAAAGTAGCTTTTTGCACCCCTTTTAAAAAAATCAAATTAAATCGCCAACGAAGCGACTCGTTTCCGCGGATCCTTTGCACTTCATCACAGTTTTCACGCCCAGATATCGAGTGTGATACCCGCTCCTCAATTTCCTTCCTCCCCCCGCGCGCCCCGCGGCCGCCCCGCCGGGGCCCGTTTATAACCGCTGGGTAGTGGTGGGATGCTTGCTGGTTCGCTGTTGAGGAAAAAAAGGAAACTACCTATAACGTGACACACCCTAAAAACACATAAAACTTCGGTGAAATTATCAGTCTTACGCCTGGGATATACAGGGTGTTAAAAGACCGCCAACAAAGCGGAAAAACACGTATAGTCCTCGCATCATATCAAACATTTTTGCCAGAGGAACTATGCCTGGGAAATCAATGGTTTCCGAGATAATGAGGTTCAAAGTCAGACGTGAAATTGGAAAAATTGTTATTGAACAATATGTTGCTGTCGCACGTGCACTGTACCCCTCAAATACTGAGCAAAAAGGACAACTACGTAATGCCTGAAAAAAAAAACAAATTCCCCTTTTCCCTCTCAAATGTCGGACCGTTTTATACTACGTAGAGAAGAGATGCAGAGATAAAGATAGAGAAGAATATAATAATAATAATAAAGGTATATTGCCATAAAATATAGTATCATTTTACATAATATGCTGACCCCCGCACTAGGCAATGCCTGTCCCGTGGGGGAGAGAAATATAGATGTAACAGGTTTTTAAATACTTACGGCTAATAGTAAACTTAAATAAGAGATCGTTTCACAATCTTAATAATTTTGAAATACTTACAGCTAATAGTGAACGTAAGAGATCCATTCAGTCTTAATAATTAAAAAATATGTGTGTTGTGGGTGTGTATGTGTTTGTGTGTGTGTGTAATGTGTGTTTTATTTAAATGATAAAAGGACATTTTCCGTCTCTTCGTAGGTCCATTACATGAGAAGTTTTGTAATTTTAATTTTAGTTTCTGCAGTAGTTGCTGTGTGAACATTTAGACATTTCCACTCGTATTTCCTCCACTCCCCCATCACTACGGGTGCGGCATGCGAGTAGATTACGCCGCTTTTATGCGATTAGGCCGGCACATAAACCCGGCAGGAAGTGTATCAGCACATTGCTGCAAAGTACACTCTTTAGTTCACTTCCATGCAACAGAAGCTTCCGTTGGAAATTGTGCGCTCTGATGAAAATGTGGAGTAAATCGTATACGTAATTCATAGCCTTAGAGCACTGTATTGTATTATTCTTCTATTGTTCCTAGTCAGGTACAATAAAGCATTTTGATTGTGATTGGGGTACAAAAAACTTGACGTTTAGTATACCTATTCTTTCAATGAAACTTTGTTTCAGCGCCCAAAAATGTACGGAATCTTTTTAATACTATTGGAAACATTTATATCTCTACACAAAGCATGAAGTTAGGATTCGTCGGATTTCAATTCATTGTGATACTCAAATTATGTCTGCATTCAAAATAAATAAATTACCATTTGAACAACAATGTTTTGAGTGTAGTTTTAAAGCAGTTCTACTGTGCAAAAATATTCAGTGAATAAAGTACACGCTTCTATAGGTCGCGGGAGAATGCGCTTGTTTGTGACGCGATACTTTGTTGGTTTTATTACCCTGTATTGCCAAATGTTCCGCGTCTCGTAATGTAATTTGACTTGGTAAAGACACTAAATGCCTAACTCTGAAAATTTCTAAGCTGTGACTTGAACCGAGAATGATAAATCAAAGTAAATCAATTTACTTTTATAGTTATGTATAAAAGTAAATTGATTTACTATGATCTCGTTAATAAATAATCTTATATCTAGGGGTATGTTAGATGATTTATAAAGCGTATGAATTGAAGTGAAATGAGAGAATAATTCATGGTCGTTTTTCCTTAGGTATGTCAGAAGGAAAAATGCCCATTAAATCGTCCGCACGAGAAAACCTAACATTTCTCCCCGTGTTTTCTATCTATCTATCTATCCAGAAATAAAGCCCACTGCTGGGCACAGACCTCTTCCTTTTCACGCCAACCCCTTCGGTCTAATGCCAATCTCGTCCATTGTCCTCCCGCTGTCTTGACAATGTTATCGACCCATCGAGCTTTCGGTCTACCCACCGACCGTGGACCCACTCTAAACATTCCGTGACCCGTAACTCCCGTGAGTTACACAATAACAATTCCGCTCTGTACAAAAATTAAAACGCCCCTTCAGGGAGACATAATTTTGTCGCACCGAGCTTGGCACTTTATGACGCAGCCTTCACCGGGGATCGCTCCCAAAGTACGCCTGGTTTGATGGAATTGTTTATTCCGAACCAGCCCTGCTACAGGAGCACAGTGTCACGATAAAAGTTTTATACCACTAAAAACCAATTTTTTGGAGAAATAAAGGCCTTTGCATCTACGTTATGAGATGATTTATACGGCTTCCGGCTTCCAGTGGTACCTTCACTCACACGGGTGAAGGGACCACTCGGCGCTGCAGTGCCTGGGACATTGTTTTAGATGGAATAGGCCTGCCCAGCACCTATACCATCCTGACAGCTTATTCAGCCCACAGGAAAGACGAGTCAATAAGGTGTGAAGCCAACTAATCCGCGGGTTTCCTCACGATGTTTTTCCTTAACCGTTAGTGAGTGGTTTTTCTATTTCAAATTTACAAAGTATGTACGTAACTTTGAAAACTTGAAGCCTACTTGAAATTCCGCTATCGAATTCGAGTGCACCCTGTAGTTTTTAGGAATTCAGAAATCGTCACAAAGGCCTTATATCTACCTACAGACAACTAATTTGAATCCAACTGTAACCTTACACTGGGACGACATAGCTTAGTATTTAGGCAACAATTCCCGGTGTCGGTACAAAGTTAAGCTTTGTCGCCGCGGCACGGGTGCCTGACACTGGCGCCAAATTGCCAATAACTCAGCCTGGACCAGACTTTGATCTATTGATTTATTGCCAGTTTAACTTGGTTGTGTTCCGTTTGGTTCTCGTCTCAAGAATAGATTCAAATCAAAATCAAATCAAACGTATTTGTTTAGCAAAATAAGTTTACAGGTGAAGTAGGTAACAGTTTATAATTCTTAAGCCTTAAAAAACCAATCAAAAACAATGTCCCAAGCACTGCAACGCCGAGTGGTTTCTTCGCCCATCTATACGTAGTGTGAGTGAAGGTGCCAGTGGACCCTGTATAAATCATCTCATTATAAAACCACTTTTATAAAACCATGTGGCCATATAAAGCTGTAAATGGATGTGAGTGACTATTTTAGGCGAAAACCTAACACAACAAAATCCCCGTAGAAGCCTCGCTGAAAATCCAAGGCCTCATTCCTCTATAAGGCTTTATTTCAGCGTTCCCCAGCCACCTTTTACCTTCGCCCAATCTCTGACAAAAGCGATACAAACATAATATTTTGCTCATCGCAAGTTATCTGCCATATAGGCGAACTAGCTTTTCGCCCGCGACTTCGTCCGCGCTGACTAAGATATAAGGTTGCAGCTCTATCGACGTCAGTCAGGGGAAAAGCTAGCAATCGAATAAAAATTGTTTTTCCTATACAAACCTTGTCATCCCATTTCACCCTCTTTTTGTTTAAGTTTATTTAAATTCTTAATAACTTAATGTTATTTATAACATACAATCTCGCCAAACTACAAAGCAGCAGTCTTAGGGGTGGAATTCGAAAAATTCCTTTATTAGTGAATATCTATTCTTCATAAAGAACACATCCTAAAAACTCCATGTCTCTAGGACCAGCGGTTTAGGCTGTGCATTGATATCTCAGTCAGTCAGTCAGGACAGTGAATTTTATATGTATAGATAGATTTCATCGGTTTCTCTACGTCCCGGAGGTCTCCTAGACAGTGCTTTCGTCACAAGATCACACGTCTAGCCACCTTATCTGTCAAATAAATTCTAAGGAATAAAGGGTCACCATAATTTTTGAGGACTCCGCCGGTACCTTTATAGCCACGTACGCGCATCCCACTGTGTATGGCGATATAAAATCAAAGCAAAGGACAGGAACACCCTGTATGTGATACAGGAGGGCACGTGCCTGAAATTTTTAGAAGGCAAGGAAATATACTGCTGCCGACGATCGTTCTATTGAAGAAGAAACACGTGCGGTAAAGGTTGTATTGCGGTGGTAGGTAGCCCAGCGGAAAGTACTGTTGTTTCGCTAGCGTGTGGTGATATTATGTACCCTTGACTAATACTGTACAAGTGGTTCGCCCCGAAAACGAGCGCGAACGGCTCGTTTTTAGCAAAAAACGCATCCAAAAATAAGATATGATTTTTCTTTTCATTGGCGTCGCTATAGTGACGGTCTTCAAGGCTTTTAATCTCAGATTCAGATACTTTAATATTAGTATTATGTTCATGAAGGGTTTCGAGTTAACGATTCCCGAGAAATTTAGACCAAACTTAGCAAAGATCGAAGCAAAGATAATATAATGACTGTCTTGTCTGTACTTGGAAGCGGGTTGTATCTTTTCCTTAACAATAGATTCAAATAGTAATTTCTCATTCAACTCAAAGATAAAGCTAACAGAATAATTTTATAAAATGCAGGAGAAATGTTTTTCCCGGTTATCAATAAGTGGAATATCTCTTTATTTTATTTCATTTAAGTACTAGATTTTTTATCTAAAATAGTCAAGCCAAGACAATACAGATAAATCTCTTAGAAATCCAGTCAAGTCCGAAGTAACTTTCATGATAGGCAAGTTACTCATTGTTCTGAATATTTCAAAGAGAAATAGAAACTTGAATCCTAATGAAACCCTAAGGTAGCCGAAAATGAGTCTGAGATATATTTGAAATGGCAAAGTCTCTCGTTCAGTCAAATAAACCATGCTAAGTCACACACACTAGTTGTGTATGATGTGGTGCATTTAGACCGAGAAAGCGAAGACGCAACGGTAACCGATAAGAAAAGATGTACCAATTGAAAGACGAAAGCTTGTAAAAATACAATAAAACTGTCATGGAATACAATAGAAATAAACTTCTAGGCAACGAGTGGAAAAAAAAGGATGTTTGTAGTTATACATTTTAAGGCTCCGTATAAGGCTAACTAGCGCCACCAATGTTGAAAAAATCATATCTTCCTTCAGAAGAAGTTTCTGAAAAAATCCTAAGATGAGCTCATGCGCCATGCTTTTCTAGATTTTTAAGTGTAGGTACCCAACTCAATTTCTAGTCTTAAGCTAAAAAAAATTCGATAACCGCCAAAAACGGCCGCTTTTGGCGGTTATCGAAAATTTTTTAGCTTAAAAGTAAATTTCGAAGAGGGTATCTACACTTAAAAATCTAGAAAAGCATGGCGCATAGGCTCATCTTAGGATTTTTTCAGAAACTTCTTCTAAAGGAAGATATGATTTTTTTAACATTGGTGGCGCTTATACGGAGCCTTAAGAACCGGTCGTAAGAATTATTGATTGGAATAAAGTTTTCTTAGGAGACAGGTACAAAATTGTAAGCATTTTCTCACGAAAACACTATTTGGAATCGTACAACGCATTAAATTATTGACTCGTATGCTATCAATAGCTTAGTACACACCACAGCACGTAGACGCTTACACGCATGCACTCTATTCACTTACGTTACGGGCGACTTTGCAACGAAAGTGTAAGCATCTACGTGCTGTCGTATGTGCTAAAAGTAAGGGATGTTTTTGTACTCTAAAGCTCCTGCTCAACGTGTAAATGTGGCTAAGAGTTTAATGCACTATTTAACCGAGCATAATTTTTTTACATTTTTGTATGTTCTAAAGCACTAACCCGTGCTAGGGGACTTTATAAAGATTTTTATAAGGTTAAAAAATTCGCTCGGGACAGGATTTGAACCCGCAACCTCTTACCTATTTTTGAAACAAAACTCGACATTAATGGATTTTCATACAATTTTTTTGGCCGCAAAACACGACATTAATGAAATTCCATAAAAAAAATCTGGTGCCTAATCAAAGTAGCCCGCAAGTCCGACTTTGCTCAAAGAAGGTTGTCGAATTAATGACCACATTACGAGCTTTTATGAGTAAACAATTTTTTTTTAACCTTATAATATAATCTTTATGTTATTAGCTTCTGCTACATGGTCATCAGATCTAAATGCGCCATAAGCCCGTCTGATCTGCCGATATTTGAAGTAGAAAATCTCTTCTGCTATTGACAGGCGAGAGGCGTCTAGACTTAATCACCAACAATCGATATCCTTTTAAACGGTATTTACTCACATCAACCACGATGAAACTTCTCTATAAGTGATCGGGTTGAACAGCTGATTGCAAAACGTCCCGAAAATTACTTTAAATTTCGGCGAACAAAGTAAGAGCGTTACGCATGTGGTATAAAAAAATGTTTTGCTAAGGCTTCCATCCATTCAGTCGTTCCCTCAATGCTGAGGATCGTGACCATCATTGAAGATGGCGGAGAGTAGAGTTCTCCATTGCGCTCTATCACACGCGATATGGATTAGTTCATGCAGGTGTTTTTGCGTGGCTTTTGTTATAATATTCGTTCATCTAGCTAGAGAGTGGTCTGCCTCGAGCTCTCTTTCCCTCCACCTTTCCCGTCATAATTTGTTTAGGCTAAGGCTAAGGCTTACTTACAGTCTGTAAAATATAGCTTGATCCCCGTGACAGCTGTCATCGAAATTACGCCGTACCTAATAAGGGACTTTCTCCCAGCTAAAAAATATAAAAAAAAAATGTTCTAAAAGCTGTGACAGATGGCGTTGATACGGCATGATTTCTATCACAAAGTAAATTAGTGCTTACTACAGCGAAAACATTTCTTCACTTCATTGCTCTGTGACTTCATCTTTTATCGTCGTAGCTGTCATTTTACAGTACATGAAAAAGTGCACGAATTTGTTAATTTTCTTGTATGAGTGAATGGTAAATCCGGAAACACTTTATTTTGCTCCACAACTAATACCTAAATGTGTTTGGACATATACGTCCAAACACATTTAGGTCGAAGGCCAACGAGCGCGAACTGGCATAAAAAAATAACATGTCTCGTCAGCGACATCTAGTTACAAATTTGGAACTACAACTTATGAGCTGTCAGAAAATCCCCTTTTCAAGGTAGCCTGCACGGTATGCAAGAGATTGCAGTTTCAAGTCTCGTCTCGAGCGAATTTTTAACAGTATAAAAAATCTTTAAAAGATATGTTTTTTTTTAAATTGGCGGTGATAGTGTGCCCTGACCATCGCCTTAAAGCAATATGCCAACGTAACAACTTTCGCAATCTTCAAAAGCGGTTTAAAGCCAGCATGAATAAAGGCGTACTACAGAATGTCTTTGCCACGCGGAGGCGGAGTAAGTTTTAAGCCGTTATCTTGTGCTTAATAAGCGAATAAATTCAATATATGAAACACAAACGCCGGCCGCGCGCTTGGACTTAGGCCAATAGTGCTGCGGGTTACAGTGCTAGACCTGGGACCTTGGTAAAAGTATGAAAGCGGAGTTTAGCATTGTGTTTGTTTTATTATGACTTAAGGCACCGTGCATAGTGAATTAGCCCGCGCGTATCTAACACAGCCAGTTTCATGTTGATATCCATAACAGATTGCAAGCTGAAAAAAGGTGCGCCTATTTTTATCAGCGAAAATATCTTCAAAACGTTTATGAAAGTTAACACGAAACTGTCTGTTTTAGATAGCTCCCACCTGATTCTAGTGTTTGATATGTGAACATTTTCGATTTGTTTTGTTTAATGTATTTGATACAGGAATAAATTTTGTACATTTTTCTGTGCGCGCGGGCTATTCACTATGCACGGCGCCTTAATAGGCTGATGATGATCATAATACAATGTTGCTAGTTACATTTGCATCGCCCCAAAACGTCATCACATGCTACTGGACATTAAAGACTTATTTTATTTTCATTCCCTACATTTCAAACCAAATCTAAGTCCACAGTTGCTGCGCTCAGTCCCAGGAGCACTAGACTCGAATCCTAGTGGCTTTTATCTGAATTCCAGCCACAAAGGGGGTCTCAGATCAGTTTTAGTGTGTTTTATTTATAGCTGCTGCCTTCCTACGTCTGTGGCGGCCCGGATGCCACGGGGAATATATCGCCTTCCATTATGACTTGTAGCGCAGTGTACCTACTGATGGAATACAGAAGGATAGCGTTGGCATCTTCGATTCAAAAAGCCTTTGCATCTACGTAATGATATGATTTATACAGCGTCCAGTGGCACTTTTACTCACACTAGATGGATGAAAAGACCACTCGGCGCTGCAGTGCCTGGGACATTGTTGTAGATGGAGCAGGCTTGCCCAGCACCTATACCATCCTGACAGCTTAATCAACCTATCCCACAGGAAAGACAAGTCAATACGTGTGAAGCCAACTAAGCCGTACAAATGAATAACGAACGAAAGGCGGAGACTACTTAAATTGCCTTCCATTATGACTTCAAGCTCATTCTTTGTACCGAGTGGTACGTCTGTAGTGTGTATTTTATTAACTTTCTAGGTGCTATATCATAGTGCAAGTTATTGTACCGCATTATTGTTTAGCTACAATTTATATGTCGGTCCTTGAGACACTCGATTTCGATACTTGAATTATGTCAAGTATCGGAATCGAGTGTCTTTGGGAGGAAAATAGTTTTATATTTATGTTGACCCGTAAAACTTCCTATAGTTTAAGGGTGGCATTAATAGTCGTCTGAAATCACCTACTTGAGCTCGATTTCAAATAGGTAAACTCAGAAAAGTCCAATGCTAATGTCAAGCCTTGGGTAATGTCCAACTTGAGTAGCTGTCAGCATAATAATAGACAATATCTTGAGATTAACATTGACATTAGCCAAGGCTAGACATTAGCATTTGACTTTTCTGAGATCACCTACTTGAGTTTGAGCTTGAGATGACGACTTTTAATGTCACCCTTAGTAACAAAGTAAATCATTTCAAAAGTTTACTATTATTATTCACGGAGAATTAAGTCTTGTATTTTCTTTAGACTTTATTAGAAAGGTGACCATTAATTATTTTGCACTAAACTTGTGTTAAACTCGCAAATCGGTAAGTTATTATTATTATGAAAAAAATCTTCCAACAGATACTTAAATGAACAAAAAAAAACATGCATGAAAACTTCAATTGTTTATTGTATTTTTCTCAATCTCTATCCCCAAACATAAACCTTCTTTCCCTAAAATTAGAGAAATTTTAAAACAAATTTTCCTCTATTCGGGCGTAAATGTCTCAGCAATAACCTTCAGGGCACGGTAACTGAAAGAAATAGGCTTTCAATAGGCTGCTGAGGATCCCCTTACGATAATTCGAATTACAAATTGAAACTCTAGTGGCCTCTAATGAGATCTCGGCATACTAAATTACTGGCCAGAATCATAATTACGTTTCGGTCTCCAAGAGAGTACAGAAAGAAGGATTCAATGTTACCAAATTATTAGAAATTTAAAACACGGGCTTTTGAATCGATGAGTATCAGAGTGTCTGATTTTTTTTTATCTTCGGAAAAAAAACTTTGACTCCGATGGGAAAAAAGATACTCGTAGATAGAAAATATGTGACATTTTGACTCGCCCAACGCAAAAAACCAACCAAATACAAATTGTGTAACTTTTACATTTTCCTCGGACGGTATTATGTACCTCCTATTCACCAGCTCTATGGAGTAGCCCTTCCAATGGTTTCCAATTTGTGCGCCGTCTCAAATTAAAATTACCATCAATTACTGGAAAGTCAATTAGTTGGAAAATATGGGCGATTCTATTTAATCGCTTACGGGGAAACAAATTTGGAATTAATATTGAGATTTACGAGCGCTAGCGCAGTGTGGGCGGGCACTGGCGGGACAGCGACTAAACACTCTAATCTGCCAATTAATAATGCCAATAACTACTAAATATAATTGTATTCGAAACGGGTCGAATCGCGATTCGACCCGTTTCGAATACAATAATACTAAATATAATTTAAAAAACAGCTATATTTTAGCTTTAAATAAGCGTATTTCATAAACGGCTCAATTGATTTTCAAATCACAAAAACCGCATCCAAATCGGTTCACCCGTTTAAGAGCTACGGTGCCACAGACAGACACACACACATAGCGGTCAAACTTATAAACTCCCCTCTTTTTATGTCGGGGCCGCCCTTACTAAAGCCGTCCTTCACGCCCGTCCTTCCATTTTTAATTTCAGAAAAAAGAGTTATGCTCTTCCTGTGGTCGCTTCGTTTCTCTGGCAGATGTCGTCACTTGTAGCATCTGTGGTACCGAGCATCATCGGGCGTGTTCCTGTCGGCGCTGCAGTGAAGCTCACTCCAGTTCTGACACTGCTGAAACTTTAGTCGCTAAAGATAATACTGCCGTTGGCGAGTTGATGGATACCTCTGTAAACATGACGGCACTGAATGTCACGGAAGAGTTGGATGCTGCGATTGAGCTTCGTTTGTTTCGGGAGGAATTGAGAGCCACACGGGAGCAGATGTCAAAGTTGACATCTCAAATGTCAATATTTTCAGTGTCCCTAAATGCAACTAACGAACGGATTGACAAGTTGGAGTCTCGAGCTGATGATATGGATCAAAAGTTGAACAATGTTTTGGAGCTCTATAACACCATCGATCAGTTAAAGTTAGATCTAAATGACCGTGATCAGGAGCTGCTGTCTAATGACATTGATATAACCGGTATACCCGAGACTAAAGGTGAGAACCCACTACACCTGGTATCACTCGTCGCTATGAAGCTAGGAGTTGAACTGGACCCGCGTGATTTGTTACATGCAGCTAGAGTTGGACCTGCTCGTGTGGCGGGTGACCCGGCCGCCGCCGCCGGTCCGCCTCGCTCCAGACCTATCGCTGTCAAGTTGTCACGCAGAGCTATAAGAGACGATTTATTGCGTGAAGCACGCGTCCGCCGTACCATTGACACCACCGGCTGTGATCTTCCAGGACCACCTCATAGACTATACCTGAATGAACGCCTTACGTGGTCAAACCGTAAACTCTTTAACAAAGCCCGCGAAATCGGAAAGCAAAGGGGTTGGAGATATATATGGACCAAAGAAGGGCGTATTTTGGCCCGCCAAGAGACTGGAAAAGCGGCTCAACGCATTCGTAGTGAATCTGATCTGGACCGTATTTTTCGATCAGAAAACGTTGGGACAGGAGCTCCTCGTTCTCACTAGAACAGCAAAATTTTCACCATAATTATATTATGTTTTTTCTAATTTCAGTGCTATGTGTCATGGCATTAGGGGTGTTAGATTTACATATTTCATTTTTAAAAGGTATTTTAAACTCGATGCAAAACGCTGTAATTATTATAAATCCCGATTCCACGAGTTTATTAATGTACCTGAGCATTTGTTGCTACACAGTAACCTTTTATAAAGTCAATATTTTAATTAATCAATCAAATATTTTATATCTTGTTGTAGTACTTCATAAATTTATTAAGTATAGTGCGTTTAATCTCTGCCGTTTTATCTTAGGGTCCGTCTCTACATGGTTTAGTTATAAATTTTCGTATTTTTCATTTTCTCTTTTTTTACCATGGTAAAGAGCAGTAACTTGAAAGTAGGTTTGTTCAACGCACAATCATTAGGTACTAAACATGACGAATTTATCGTCGCTCTTCAGCGCCATTCGCCGGATATTCTGGCAATTAATGAAACATGGTTACACGAGGGACAGGACGCCAGAGCACCCTCTGTACCCGGATACAAATTGCGCCATGCCCCCCGCCCGCGGTCAGTTGCTAGTAAGGGCGGTGGTGTTGGCTTCTACATTAGGGAAGGAATCAACTGTAGGACACGGCCACACCCAATTCTAGACACGCACATTGACCAAATGTGGATTACACTTAGCATCAATGCTGTCAAGATTGCAGTTGGTACCGCCTATAGGCCAGAATGGGTTCCGGTCAGCTCATTCATCGACGCGATTACTGAGTCGACTGCACATTTTTCGCGCTTCGATATTTTAATTCTTATGGGTGACTTTAACATAAATATCTTGGATAAAGAATCGAGTAAGACTAAACAACTTCATGAATTTCTAACATACATGAAACTTAACAACTCCGTTAAAGAGCCAACTCATTTTCAGGGAACGAGTCAAACCGCTTTAGACTTGATCTGCTCTAATATAGATTTTAAAAATACTTTAGTTGACTATATACCTGATTTAAATCATCATGCGATGGTTTACTCGATTTTAAAAATAAAGAAAATAAATCCACTCCCAAGATCAATTGTCTCTAGATCGCTGAGTAATATAAACAGAGAACTTTTCGACCTAGATTTATCACAAATTGAATGGAGCACTCTGGAATCCCTTGATTCAGTCAATTCAATGTGCCTTAAATTTAATGAATATCTGCTTATTCTTTTTGATAAACATGCTCCTCTAAAAAAGAAATCTTTGCCAAAACAGTCTATACCGTGGCTGACAAGTAATGTTCGTCTTATGATGAAGCTTAGAGACGAAGCTCACTGTGTATCACGCAGAGATAACACTGATAAAGCCAGAGCCAACTATAAAGACCTTAAACATCTTGTGAATTTATCCCTCTATCATGAAAAGAGGGCGTATTTTGAAAACCATATTAATGGCAACTTAAATAACCCTAAATTGCTCTGGAAAAATCTAAAAATTACAGCGGGTGTAAAATTTCAGGAAACGTCTTATTTACCTGAACATTTTAACGACCCAAATGAACTGAATGCACATTTCTTGTCTCTACCGGGGAGCTCATCAGTTTCCATCTCTGATTTGACATTTTTTGAGTTTAATAGGCATAACTCATCTTTTTTTAGTTTAACCCCAGTTGATGAATCTTTAATAGCGCATATAATTCTGCATATGAAGTCTAATGCTCTGGGTTCTGACAGCATCTCTAGGGACATGTTACTCTTGACCCTACCAAATACTTTGAGTTTTATCACAAAAATGATTAACAGATCGATTACATCTAGTCAGGTCCCAGAGATCTGGAAGACTGCTCTTGTAAAACCTATACCCAAGAATGATAACCCCAATTGTGCAAGGGATCTTCGCCCAATTAGTATTTTACCATATCTCTCCAAGATACTAGAAAAAGTGGTTTACATACAGACAGCAGCTTTTCTCGAAAGACTCCGCATTTTACCTCAGCTCCAGTCTGGTTTTAGAAGAGGGCGTAGTACTAATACTGCTTTGCTTGACGTGGTTGATAATATTTTGTCAGCTCGGGATAAGGGTTGTGGTACAATTCTGGTTTTGCTGGATTTTTCCAGAGCTTTTGACTGCATAAATATAAGCTTATTACTTTCAAAGCTTTCGTATTATGGTTTTGATATACCTACTATACGATGGTTCGACAGCTACTTGAGTGGCAGACAGCAGCAGGTCGTACTTCATAGGAGGGATGGTAACTCCCTTAAGTCTCTCCTAAGTCCTACAGACCGAGGAGTTCCACAAGGATCAATCCTGGGGCCTCTCCTCTTTATCCTGTATAGTAGTGACATAGTACGTTGCATTTCTCATTGCCAGTACCACTTATACGCCGATGATTTACAGATTTATATTAGCTGTCCACCAGCAGAAGTTGACAACGCTGTAACAAGGTTGAATGAAGACTTGGATCGAATCTTTGCATGGTCCTCCAGGAACTGTCTTGTGCTCAATCCAACTAAGTCGAAATATCTGTTACTCGGGAGTAAGCACCAAATTGGGGCGATAAGTTTGGCCAACATTTCAATAACTATTAATAATGAACCTGTTGATAGAGTTCTTACGGCTAGGAACCTTGGGTTGGTTTTGGATCAGGACCTAAAATTCGAGAGTCATGTGGCGGAGGTGACTAGGGTTTGTTTTTATCGTCTCAGCGTTTTATATCGCATTCGTGAATTTATTAGTACCGAGCTACGGGTAAGACTCTGTGAGTCTCTGGTTCTCTCCAAGCTTACTTACTGCTTGGCTGTTTACGGGCCCTGTTTATACAAAAAGACACTGACGCTTGTACAGCGTGTTCAAAATGCCTGCGCACGATTCTGTTTTAAAATTCCCCCTCGAACCCATGTCACGCCGTTTTTAAATAAAGCAGAAATTCTTAATATTAAAAGTAGAGTGGACTATTATTTAGCATCTCTGCTTTTCGGAATAACTAAAACTGGTGAGCCCAAATATCTCTTTGATAAGTTCAAGTGGTCAAGTTCTACCCGGGATCAACGCATTTCGAGAAGGGACTACATCTCGTGCCCACCTCATAATAATACTAAAGCGTTTAGAGGTAGCTTTAAGTACGCCGCATCAAAGTGTTGGAATAACATTCCCCCACCTTTAAGACAACTTGATTCCCATAGCACTTTTAAACTGCAGCTGAAGAAGTATATTTTGAACATCCAAAAAAATAGCTAATGTAACTGTCAAGACAATCTGTCCGGGTGTGTTTTAGATCCTAATCTAGTCGTGATTTATTTTATTTTATTAATTTGTATTGTTTTATTTTTTAGCTATCAATCTATGAATTTTAATCAATAATTTTATTATTAGTTATTATTATTCTTATTTTTAAATTGTTCTTGATTATACAAAATGTTTAATTTATTATACAAAATGTTTAATTACAGATCTAGCTATGGCCTAGGGTAGTGATTATTTACTATAGTCGAATCCTGTTAATCTGATCTAATAGAAATGTTCCATTCGTCAAATAATTTTACCATCAAGTTATTTTTACCATGTTTACTGTTTTATGTTCCCATTGCTTTATGAATGATGTATTAATGTTCCCATTGATTGATTTTTTATTGTTTTATATTCTACAAAATGTCTTTACTTTTAAATAACAACTATAGTCGATATTTTTATTTATGATGCAGTAATTGCTATAAATTTATGTCTACTTACTTGAGAGACGTTTTGATTCACTGTAGGTACCACTTTTTAATAATGCATTTGCTTGAATATGCCTAATGTTATCAATTTTATTTATTTCTATGAATTATATATTAATTTGAATGTAAGTATCTGATATACTCTGCTATATTATTTACTCCCCCAAATTGTAAACTCTAGTCTAATAGATAGTTTTTAATTTAATTTTAGATTTTAATGAATTATTTAAATTGAGTTTTTAATAAGATGCTCGGAGCCAATGACACTGCTGGCTCTCGTTGCTTCACTTTCACGCAGGCTCCGACTGAAAACCAGCGCCGCGGATTTTGATTTGCAAGGTCCGTGGCATTACGCTGAGTTCGGGACCCTTTTTATTGTCATGACACATAGCATATTAATTTCTGTAATTTTATTTGATTTTGCATGCGATAAATGTTACATTCATTATTTTATAATATTATCAATGTAATTTTTCAATTATCAATGTTACCCTTTATAATTATTATGTGTTGTGGCAATTGAATAAATGATTTATCTATCTATCTATCTATCTAAAAACTTTTTAAAGTTGGACGATAGCCACGTGGCGGGAAATTAATTTTTTTTATTAATTTTGTAGCTAAACTGAGCTATTTTTGTTCAGCGATTTTTCGTTCGCGGCAATAACATTGTATTCTTTTCATTATTGTAAACAACAAAACAACAATAATTCAGCCGATTATGTGTTCTGGTCATCAACAAGTTTTTTGGGCAGTGCCACTGCTTCGTAGACCAGAACAAATAATCGGCTGAATTATTGTTGTTTTGTCGTTTGCAATATTGAAAAAAAAAAAACTATGTTATTGCCGCGAACGAAAAATCGCTGAACAAAAATAGCTTAGTTTAGCTACAAAATGTAAAAAAATTTTAAAATTTTGAATTTCCCGCCACGCTGCTATCTTCCAGCCTTAATATGAAAACTAAAGTCTGACCAAAATGTGCGTACTTTATTTTTAGGTCGGTATTGTGTTGAACCAAAATGTTAGAATGCGCGAGCGAGGGCGTCAGCGTAAAGACGGCCTTAAATTATCCGCGCACTTTTCTTCTTCTTGTAGTGCCTTCTCCTATCGGAGGTTGGCAATCATCGTGGCTATTTCTTCTTTTGAGGCTGCAAAACGGAACAAGGAGTTCGTGGGTCGTGGGCTCAAGCCATGATATCCTGGGTCTTCCAGTTCTTCTCCTGCCTCCTCCTGGATGATACGTTGAAGGAGATCTTATAGGGTATTGCGCATTATGTGGCCAAAATACTCAAGTTTGCGTTTCTTGATGGTCTTGATTTCCTCAACGCTTCACTTTTAGTAGACAATAATCTCCACAAAGACTCCCTTGTAAGGACTAGGCATTTATGTGCAACATTCATTTAAGGAGTATATTGGAGCTAGGGACTATTCTGTCGCTATCACCCTTATGTGCACCACAAAGCCTCGCCCTATCCTCGGCTTCTGTTGTGAATTTATAAGCAGTTAATTATTTGCAAGTGTCCCGCCGCTCCGCCGTGTAATTTAACTGCTCACGGCGTTTACTCTGGAATAAGAAATTGAATCTTACTAACTAAGGCCTTTGCATCTACGTAATGAGATGATTTATAAAGCGTCCAGCGGCACCTTCACTCACACTAGATGGGTGAAGAGACCACTCGGCGCTGCAGTGCCTGGGACATTTTTTTGGATGGAAACGGTCGGAGGGGATGGAGTAGACTTGCCCAGCTACTATACCATCCAGACAGCTCAGTTGACCTAGCCCACAGGAAAGACAAGTCAATACGTGTGGAGCCAAATAAGCCGCGGTAGCTTTAGAGCATAAAAACATGCCAAAAGCTTGTCTGTTCCTCCCAATAAATCCTTATTGCAGTGTTACATCTCACCACCTACTCGTATATATTTTTCCATTCTTTTGATTCAAGAGTGGAACCCCAAAGAGTCGTCGATTGAATTTAAATTCAGGATTCGTGACACTTCACCTCGAAAGTAGATTGTTTCCTTTTGACTCTGATCTTCGTTTCTTTCTTGTGCTGATAACGTTTCCTCCGCGTCACTTCCATTGTGTTTCTTTGAAACTGAGTGAATTGGGTGCGTATTTATTGTTTGTATTTGTATTGTAGCTGATTTGAACCTCCTTTGGTTGAGGAAATGGGTGTACAATAATTTGGGGCACCGTAATTAGGAAATAATGAGAATAACATCAGGAAAAAGAAACCAAGTTGTTGAAACATGAGTTTAATAAGAATATAATAAAATAGAATATAACTTTGAAATCTTACCACTAGTTATTTGGAACCGTTTAGATAGATAGATCTGATACAGAACGCTTTAATGTATACCAGAAATTAATTAATTTACAAGAATTTTCTTAACCTAATAGAACAGACAGCGGTCTTATCGTTAAGAGCGATCTCTTCCAGACAACCTTTGGATGGACTGGACAAGTAAAAATAGAGAAGGAGAGAGAAGTTAACAATCTGCGTAAAAAAAAATGTGCACAAAAATATCCCATTAGCTGGCACAGGCATTCTTTCGGAGAAAGATAGAGTGAGTGAGGGGGCCTGATGACTACTCGTATCTGTTCATTGCGGATTAGCGATTTTTACATTTTAGGTGATGTGAGCTGGTGCTTTAGCCTGTAACGCAATGGCGTATAGATGACGTCCTAGGAAAGGACAAAACCGGGATTTCCTCGTTTTTCTCCTTCAACCAGCGAACTAGTCCTCTAGAATTAGAATGAGAATATTCTTTGCTGTACTGCAAACACATTAAAAGGACCGACAGCATTAATAAATCGTAATTGAAGCTGTCAAATGGGAGCCCATTTTAGCACCATTGCGTTACAGGCGAAGGCTGCAGATGTGATTTAGATGGTCAAGTTTTCTCCTCTATGTTTTCCTTTATTAACTAGTACGAAACCTTGAGTAGTGACAGCTTTCCTTTAGCTTATCTTCTCAAAGACAAAATTCATCCACATTATTCCAAGACACCAGTACATTATTCTTCGAAAACACAAAGTTTCCTCCCAACACGCCCTTTTCCGTAACAACCGTGTTAGAGCTCAGACGCGGTAGCGATGCATATTTCATAAGGATAAAGTCGCGCGTATGTTTTCAGCCGTATTGATTTTCGACCGGCTGGCCGGCCCGGATATCTGATTTGCCTATCCGGGTCGCTTCCAGGTACCACTCGTGTGTTGTTACCCGGATTTTTTGCCCGTGTTTGGCGTAACGCGATAGGGGCAGCGATTACCGTGGCCTGTTTTGGTATCGGTTTATGTTGGGTCCGCGTTTGAATTTTAAATAGGGATCGGTCGTAAATAATTGAAACTTCTACGCATATTTTACATGTCATTGTGCATAATGAAAAACCTTTTGGCATATTTTTTGGTTACAAAAAACTGGCAAACGATGCACTTTTTCTGACACGTGACGTATGACGATCATAATTTGATTTTTCATCTCCCAGGCTCCGAAAGTATGCTGTTACTAGTAACTTACGATCGTGTAAAAGCCCAATTTAAACTATTTGCATTTTTGTGCGCTTTTAAATTTGAGCGCGACGCCCTATGGTGTAAAAAAGAAAACAACAATGGCCGTTTAACTAGATGCCATAAAACCGTCAGAAAAACGGGCCTCGTTTACACGCGCTCCTCCGCAAAAGTGTTTGTTCGTGCCCATATATCTATAAAAAACTGTGAATGTTAATGGGGCATAAGTGGTATTCAATACAAGCACTCGCTGCAAACAATAACCCACACAAAATTAAGTTCCATTAAGATGAAATACGTCTCACAACTAGCGCCGCCAATAAAAAAAAACATACCTTTTCTTGGATGTGTTTTTAGCAAAAAACGCTCCTGCGATTTCTCAACGCGAGGCTTAACTATTTTTAGGACCTAATAGAAATCCTATAGAAATCCAAACCTTAGGTCCTAAAAATAGTTAAGCCTCGCTTTGAGAAATTGCAGGAGCGTTTTTTGCTAAAAACGCATCCAAAAATAAAATATGTTTTTTTTCCATTGGCGGCGCTACTTGTGAGACGTATGGCGTCTTAAAATATGAAATTGTAGTACGTCAGGCATAATAAAATTATTACTTTTAAGATGACATTTTTGAGTCTACTTATAATACAACTTGTGTAGCAGTTGTAGATACTGAACAAAACATAAGGAAAAACAAACCAAACCCCGTAGCATTTCGTAGCTCCAGTACAAACGGCAATACAGTTCGCGTAGCAGTCGTAGACACTGAACAAAACATAAGGAAAAACAAACTAAATCCCGTAGCACTTCGTAGCTCCAGTACAAACGGCAATACAACTTGCGTAGCAGTCGTAGACCCTCAGAACACCTCTCCACATTTACCTCCCTCGAGACGTCATACGGCTTCCAGCTGCCCCATACATCACCTGGACAGGTGGCCTGCGCCGCACCTGCACCTGCAGGCTGGGGATGCGATAATAACCCGGATTAGCGTAACGGCCTCACCAAATGATGGCGTTTGGCGGAAAGTGAGCTTTATTCTTTTTAGGGTTCCGTACCTCAAAAGGAAAAACGGAACCATTATATTGTTTAGGATCACTCGTGCGTCTATCTGTCACAGCCAATTTACTCCAAAACTACTGGACCGATTGAGTTGAAATTTGAAACACATATTATTATGTAAGTCAGTGACCCAAACACGGACGTGTATCGTAAATAAATGAACAAGGGGGCAACTTTTGGGGGGTCAATTAGAAAAAAAAAGTTGCAAAAAGTGTTTGTCTTGTTTTATTCCCAAACCATACACACAGATAATAATAATAATTTTATTTTCCAAACACTTTACAATTATTTGAAATACATGAATTAGAAATATAATAATGATTAATTAATTCAAATAGAGTTTTTACATCGGATTTTAACCGACATGGGTGCTTAAATTCTGTACCGCTTGTGAAATAAATTAATAATTGTTTCATAATCATATTGAGAACTACTAATTATTATACTTTTTATCTTGTCTTGTAATTTTTTTTATAAGTTAAAACATAAATTAAGCAATTAATCAAAGCTATATTATTTTGTACTGTTACAATCAATGATAATTATGACAAAAAGTTTTACAAATAGCACATAAATAAAATATAAATCAATAGCCAATTCATTCGAACAAACAAAAAAGTAAAATAGTAGTAAAATTGAGCTGTTTTTGTTTTAGGTGTTAACTAAAGAAAATGTCATGCATTAGAAATAAATTAAAATAAGATCAATTCACTTAAAACATAACTAATTAGTTTTTGCTTAAAATGTAAAATTATATTTTGTCGTGCACTAAAAATGTTTAATCTCTATTCAAAACAATAATTAAATAAATATTAAATACACACAGATACTGGCTCATTACTAGCTAAAATACCTTTTGTTCAACAACCTTGCTTATTTACTACTTGACTGGCTGTTTTCAGAAAATACACCTAGTACTCCACTTGAGAGCACCAATGATCACAAGGAAAACTAGTATTTGGCTGCATTTTGCCACTCCAAAGTTCTTAATTCCGATTAGTTTGAACGAATATTGCATTAATTTGACACATATTCTTATACAGCCTGCTAAGCTTCTCTTGTTTTGCAATTGACTCTCCAATGGCACACATACAGTTACAATGCTCATTACTAGCTTATACACCTTTTGTTCTACCACCTTGCCAAATTACTACCTAACTGGCTGTATTTCAGTCCATACTGCTAGCACAGGACTTGAGGTCACCAATGACTAGAAGGAAAACTAGTATTTGGTTGCATTTTGCCAGTTTAAAGTGCTTAGTTCGGATTAGTTTTAACGAAGTGTCGGTCCTAAGCTGTTATTAGTGTTTTGGGTTTTACTACACCATTAGCTACTTTGTTATTGGTTTGTTGTATAGATTGATTTTATTGGTTAGTTTTTGTTATCTGCAGTTTTATACACAATTTTTAACGGATTTAACACTCGTTTTATTAACTTTTTACATTTTCCAACGTTTCGAGACCTTTGCAGGGCTCGTGGTCGCAGTAGACTGAAAAAGAAAATATTATCTACAGGGTGTTAAAAGACCGCCAACAAAGTGGGAAACCACGTATTGTCCTCATCATTATGAACATTTTTGCCCAAGGAACTATGCCTGGGAAATCAACGGTTTCCGAGTTAATGAGGTTCAAAGTCGGACTTTTGAAAACTTTTTTTTTGCAGAAATGTATTCAGTATCTAGTTCTTAACATATCTTTTCAAGAAGCCATATCAAAATTATGAATATTTCTTACAAAAAACGACGTTAAAATTGCAACCCGCAATGTATTCTAAACATCGGCACTTCAAGATTAAGTAACATAAACTTATACCTACGCTTGCGCAATATGACTTCTGTGCGTTACACGTCCATTGCGTAATAAAATATTTTTCAAAATTATAACCTAAAAAACCAAAATCATTTCCCAGCAATAATTTATCGAAAAAGTACTTTGTTTTGGTTTCTAGTATGCGTGGCTTTCGGGTCTGTTGGCGGTCTTTTAACACCCTGTATAGTTTTGTTAATGGCCCGTTTTCAGAAAAAAAAACGTAGTTCTTTTTTTCTCCACTGATGGCGCTAATAATACGGCACTTTACGGCAGTCACTTGAAATTTCACCAGTGTTGCCAACGTTACGACAAGTTGCTTTACTCTGTAATAATCATAACCAGAAACCACCGAACTAATGCCCGTTTTCACCAACGACCCCTAATTTTAAAAGGCCTTTTAACGAAAGTTATTTGCACCTCTGCAAGTGTATGGGGCATGGATGAAGGATCATACACACTCAACTCATAACGCTTGTGAGTGGAATTCGTATGGTCCTTCATCCATGACCCCTAGACTTGCAGAGGCGCAGATAATTTTCGTTAAAAGGTCTTTTAAAATTAGGGGTGGTTGGTGAAAACGGGCATAAATCCCATAGAATCCGCATTACGTATAAAAACACAATAAAAACTTGTCCCCACAGAAACAAATGATATCAGCAATAGAACAATACGAAACATCATTTCGACCATACGTCTAATATTCGAATGTCAACCTTATTGCATTAGTGTACAGTTTTACTTTAATTGTTTAGACTACGAGCAAATAAGCTCCCAAAGGCAGTTTGGACATCTATTTTTCCCAGACACATTTCAGAGTTCTATGTTGTATCTAGTTTTATCCTTGATCGAAGCCAGAAACACAATTAATTGCTTACAAATTTTATCGCATCACGTAGTTGATGTCAGTATCCTACCTACCTATTCTTTATTTATCCAAAACCATTCATGTTTTTGCTTTCAAGAATAAAAATTGCAAATATATGACACGGCATTTTTACCGATTGAACATGGCAAGCCTGATTCTTATCTGTGGTGTTTGTGTATCTTTAGTACTAGTATACTTTCTAATCTGTGAATCTGTGGGAAAAAGCGTTATTTGACTGCCGTTATGTAGCCGTATTTTCTGCGCCATCTAGCAAGCATTTTAAAATCAGCTTTTAACTGTCAGTTGAAAACGGCTCATTGTTGTGGTTTCACTCGTATCAGCTGTGTGGATTTGATCGAATGGGTAAACCTTCTTCGAAATGAAATATCCCAGACTTTCACAATCCAAGTTAAAAAAAAACCTCACGCATGTAAATATTGAACGCGGCAGACGGCGCGCAGTACCCAACAATCTTTCTCTACTTGTTGGTACAGTCAGCCACACCCTCGGATACCCCTTTTTATTAGATTAGCGCCCTTAAGGATCCCCCATATAGGCGCGTTTTTATCGGTCGATGCGTTATTGCGATATCTGTTTTCAGTACATTTTCTATTATGATGGCCATGGAGTTACACACTGCTGCGAAAATAACGCAAAAGCCTTCCTAATACAAAATGTACTGAAAACAAATATCGCAATAACGCATCCGATATTATCGACCAATAAAACGCGTCTGTTCGTGGGAGCCTTTATGCTGTGCGTGGTAAGAGCTGCCAGGGGGTATCTGAAGCTGTGGCCGACCGTACCAGAGAACAAGTGTACTCTAGCCGTGCGAGGCTCAACTCTTATTGTTCCACCTATTCCGAACATTGCCGCACGCTGTAAAAGTGAAGTAGGTGTGTTGGTACACTTGTCTGAACAAGTTTTTGTGGGAGTAACAAAAAATAAAAATAAAACGACTTAAGGCGCCGTGCATAGTGAATCGCCCGCACGCAAAGAAAAATGCAGCAAATTGATTCCTGTATCAAATACACGAAACAAATTGAAAATATTCACATATCAAACCCTAGAATTAAGTGAGACCTATCTAAAACAGCCAGTTTTGTGTTGACATTCATAAAAGTTTTGAAGATAATTTGCTTGAAAAAAAAATAGGCAGCGCACTTTTTTTCAAGCAAAATATCTTGCAATCTGTTATGGATATCAACATGAAACTGACTGTGTTACATAGGTCTCAATCAACTAATTCGATTTGATATGTGAACATTTTTGTTTTTTTTTAGTGTATTTGATACAGGAATCGATTTTGTGCATTTTTTCGAGAGATCTGCTGCTCTCCGTTGAGGAGTTCCACTCTCCATCTCCGAAATTCTTCATCAGATCTTCACCGTTTGTGGGACCACACGGAAAGTATACTCTTTGAAACAAAAGAAGAATCATCAAAATCGTTCTTCGGAGAAAAAAGTTCTGGGTGCAAATATAACAAAATTATTACCTCTTTTTTTTAAGTTGGTTGAAGGTGACATGCGTTTTGTGTTTTGTACCGTTAGCGATACTCTACTTATTCTAAAATTTAACTAGACATCTAGGATAAAAGAACCTACTGGTGCAAAAAAAAAAAAACATTGGCTTACAAAAACATACATTAGCCATTTTAATTCCTGCCCTTGAAAACTTAATTTCAATAGGTTTTCTGCCTTTGACATACTTTTTTTTTACACTTTTACCGCATATCTGTACCTCCAGCTACGCCGGCAAACTTGCTACAGGAACCGAATGAGTTTGCCTGTTCTACCGTTATAATGTAACAAATACAAACTTTCCATGTTATTCTTGTACAGTACCCCATTTCGGAGTTCACCAACCGACCCTCGACTCTTCGCCTATTGTTTTTAAGACCATTTCACCTCAGCTGGGATAACGTATGCTAGACTACGGTGAATCTAGCAAGAAGAAATTAATAATGTAAATGCGTATTTGCTTTGCTCATTTTGGCTAACAAAGCTGATATCATTAGAACTTAAATCACATTTAAGTTTTAGCGCACGTAATTAAAACAATGAATACTGCGCAAATATTGCGCATATGAACAGTAAAAAAAATGTGTTTTGTTAGACATTATACCATAACTAGTGTTTTTCTGAAGTGTCAACTGGCACTAGTGCCAGATTTTTGAATGCCAGTTGACGCCCAAGCGTCAGCTCTCGGCTCAAAGACAAGGTCAATCCAAGTGTAGCGAACTCTGCCTGGGGTTTCCTCACGACGTTTTTATTCCCAAATGGCGAGGTGCCAGGCTCTATAGCGACCGAGTGGTCACTTCATCCACTAAGCGTGAGTAAAGGTGCTACTAGATGCTATATAAAACAATTATCTATACGATAAAAAGGTCTACACAAATTCACACATTGCATGATGTAAGGGCCCAGGTTCGATTCCGGTGTTGGCTTGTGCAAGTAGCGTGGTGGAAAAGACCAAATCTTCACAGTTTTTAAAATTTTGTTGCTAAAGTGAGATATTTCTGTTCAGCGATTTTTGTTTCACTGAAATAAAATAGTATTCTTTTCAATATTCTGAACAAAAAACAACAAAAAATAAGCTGATTAATTTTTCCGGTCGACCCACCAGTGGTACTGCCCAAAAAACTAGAAATTCGAGCAAATCTCATAATCAGATGAATTATACCTGCTCAGTTTAGCTACAAATTTGAAAAACTGTGAAAATTGTGCACTTCCCGCCACGCTACTTCCATTGAAGCTTAAGACTTAAGTTTAGTTCAAAGTCTACTTAAATATAGCTATCCTGAAACACGCGACACGTACTTATAACGCGACGTATATAAACGGAACTCGGCAAATTATTCCAACTGCCAACGTTTTGCTAGCCAACCACAAGTGCCGTTCTCCTCCCCTTATTCTTCAGTCTTGAAGGACGTTTATCCTTTGGCTGGATGGCGAGTATAACTGGTACACGTTAAAGGGCGCAGCTGTGGAACTCTAGGCCTAGTCGTTTGTGGTCGTCCACTGCCTAAATACTCAGGAATGACCCGGTTTAGCTCCGGGAAATTAATTATACTTTTGTACATAAACGAGCCTATTCCTATTTAAAATGATAACACAAAGGAAGGTTGTAGTTTTAGGCTCGGACTTAGGACCACGGATTAAAACTAGGAGAGCTAGTTTCGTTACTGTGTAGGTTTTTGCTACAGTTTGTTAAGCTGTTTTCAATTAACTTTTTGTAAAAGGGAATAATATTAAAAGCACACTATCAAAAATTAAATGGCAAAGATGTTTTCTCCTTTTACAAAGGAAAAAGTTGAAAAATTGGCCTCCGCAACTAAAATACGCCAATTTAGCCAAGATCTAATTTGGGTTTAGTTAGCGAGAACTGAAAAATATCTATTTTATAAAACTAACTTTGCAAGTGACGCTGCGACTTAAACTAGTTTGACATAAATCACATTTAGACAATACTTTGTATTTTTTTTTTTGCGTACTATAAGCTGGTGGATTGTTCTTCTTGGAGATCGCGAATAATGTTTTTGCTTATTTGAAGCTAAAATGTCGGGGATATATATATATTTTTATTTAGAAGGTATTTATTTGCTAAGTAAATCGGTATTTCAACGCTGGTCAAATCCGTCAATTCTCTAATGAATCTGACATAGTCATTATTTAGCTCGGCACTGCCTTCTAAATATTAAAATATTTTCAGCGCGGTTTAATTTTATTTTCCAAAGTGAAGTAGTTTCTAGACCTCGCCCGCCCGAGACCCATACCAGTTCGTTACTGTAGGCTCAGCCAGGGGCCTTAGCCTGTAACGCGATGGCGTGTCGATGGCGTCCCAGGAGAATGACAAAACCGGGGTTTCCTCGTTTTTCTCCTACAACAAGGGAACTAATCCTCTAGAATTAGAATAAAAATATTCTTTGCTGTACTACAAAAACATTCAAACAACCGACATAATTAGTAAATCGTAATTGAAGCCGTCAACTGACAGCCCATTTTGATACCATTGCGTTAAAGAGGCCCCTGCACTTAAGGGTCCGTATAAGGCTAACTAGCGCCACCAATGTTGAAAAAATCATATCTCGCTTCAGAAGAAGTTTCTGACAAAATCCTAAGATGAGCTCATGCGCCATGCTTTTCTAGATTTTTAAGTGTGGGTACCCAACTCAATTTCTAGTCTTAAGCTAAAAAATTTTCGATAACCGCCAAAAACGGCCGTTTTTGGCGGTTATCGAAAATTTTTTAGCTTAAAATTAAATTTAGAAGAGGGTATCTACACTTAAAAATCTAGAAAACCATGGCGCATAGGCTCATCTTAGGATTTTTCCAGAAACTTCTTCTAAAAGAAGATATGATTTTTTTAACATTGGCGGCGCTAGTTAGCCTTATACGGACCCTTAAACTAGGCTCGTAAGATTTAAAATGCTAAACTAAAGAGCGTTTCTAAATGCCGCCGTAAAAGCCTCCGAACGGCGGCCTTAACAGGACGTAAAGTTTGCGTTCGCACCTCACTTGGGGCATAGAAGTGAAAGACATGAAACGTTTACTCGTACTAATTCTTCTCTCGTGTTAAAAGTCACATTTAATTTCAAGCATCTAAGCTTAAGGCTGGAAGATAGCAGCGTGGCGGGAAATTCAAAATTTTCACAGATATTTACATTTTGTAGCTAAATTGAGCTAGATCTAAATTAAATAATTCAGCCGATTATGTGTTCTGATCTACGAAGAAATGTAAAAAACTGTAATTTTTTTTAATTTCCCGCCATATTGCTATTGTCCACCCTTAAAGCTCACTGGATGTAGCTACAAAAAGATCTTGACAGTTACACGAAGAAGTAGTACAGACAAATCTGTTGAAAAATTTGTTGCTGTCTTGTCTGCGCAAATACTATGCGAAAAGGACAACCTAAAGAAAAAATTCAAAATCGAGGTTTTGTATTCCCCACTTTCCTCTCTCAAAAGTGGTCCGATTAAAATCATTTTTTCACCACTCATATCACATTAAAAAGTAAGATGTAGCCTGTACAATTGTACATGTCCCACTAGCTGGGCAAAGGCCTTCTCTCAGAGAGAGAGTTCGAGCTTAATCACCACGCGTGCTCAATGCGGGTTGGCGATTTTTGCGTTGAGGGTATAATGCCTCATACGCTCAGGTTTCCTCACGATGTTTTCCTTCACCGTCAGCGAGTGGTATTGCTACTACAAATTCACAAATGTACATAACTTTGAAATTAAACAAAGTCATAGATACCTACATGCCCGCACCGGGAATCGAACCTAGGACCTTTCACTTCAGTGTCCACTGTTCTACCCACTAGACCACCACCGCTTCCAACAATTTAAAATAACATATCACATTAATAATATGTTATTTTAAATTGTTGAAAAGGTTAACCAGACGTCTGTTTTAGCTGCTTTTAGTTATGCTTTTTTAAATATTCAGTAGTTTCTAGCTCCGGTTAACAATAATTAAAATTTATCAAAAAAATCTAAACAGTCCGACATGTCGGGGGTGGAGAAGTCCCAAAATATTTGCTCTAGTGCCAGCTTTGATATTCTCTTAACAGGTCCTAATTTCATCATGGGGGTGGGCACAACCACCTTTTTGGCGGCTTCCACACGGTTCAGTCTTCGCGTCTTCCTAGTGGGTGTGAATCCGTCTATGCTGGGGTTCCTATCCGGGTTTCCTGGATAATGCTCTTTCATCATAATAATCATTAGCCGACCTCTGCCCATTGCTGGGTAAAGGCGTTTTTTCCCTCGCACCACGTCTGGCCGTCCCTCGCCATTCGGATTCGTTCCCTATGGATCCAGTGGCTAGATCCATAATGGATCCAACGAGATTTTACTTTCTCTTTAGATCGTTTTTATTTCTGGTTCTTAAGAGAAAGTAAAATCTTGTTGGATCCATTATGGATCTAGCCACTGGATCCATAGGGAACGAAGAGCCATTCGCCATCCGCATAATGCTCTTTAGTGCCGGTCAAGTCTATCATTTGTATGTTCTTCGTGTATTTTCAAGGGGTCCATTGTTTATCTTTTGCATCGCTTGATCCTTTTGTAACCGACCATTTCCCATCTCAAGCCACGTCACCTAAGCAGTTGGCATTTTAAAGTTAGGGCAATTTCCCGACAGTCCCGTACAAAAGTGCTTCGTTCGGCGTGCGGGTATTTATTGCGCAAGTTGCCGCATAAATCCGACGGGCGCGCGCTGTGACGGATCGAACTAGCGAGCGCTCCGCGCCGTTTAGGCCGGCCACATACGGACGGAATTCCGGACGGAAAAAATCGAATCAGCATTCCGAACGCAATGACTTCATACAAGTCTATGGACCTACCACACGCATACGGTTTTTTTCAGTCCGGAATTTTCAGAATAGATTTGTATGCAGTTACTGCGTTCGGAATTCCTTTTTTCATTACGGAAAAAATCCGTCTGTATGTGGCCGGCCCTACGGAAACATTTTGTATGGCCGGCCTTATATCTGAAGCTTTGCAGTTAGTGTAAGAGAAACGTCGTGAGGAAATCTGGGCTTTAGAAGCGTTGCCACATAAATCTAATTGGTAAGGCTAAAGAGGAGTTAACTGATTTACTTATCCCATTAAGATTTTATAAAGTGTGTGTTTGCAATTTATTTACATGGAAATGCCTGCACAGATTTGGGTTATTTCGGAATGGACATAGTTTATACATCAGAATAACACTATGTTCTTCGCATGGTTTCGTCCGCGTTTCTAAAAAGAAAAGAAAAGTGTTAGGTTTCCTTTTATTTCAATGTATTTTTAAAATCAACAGTATTTTTGATAACTAAACTGTTTGCATTTAAAACAAAAAGGAACGAATTTGAATGCGGCGGCCACGCCAATGCGGCTTATAAAAGAACTTGAATTGGGCTGGCGGCGGCATTCGGAGTGTGACCGTTCGACTGAACGGACGTGTCTCGTGAAATCAATATTGTGAAATTAATATCAAATAATAAGTGAAGTGAATAAACTAAACATAAATAAGTGCCACGTGTGTTTGAATCTGCTGCGGAGTGGAACCCCTCTTGGAGGACAGAACTCTTATACTTCAGAAGTGCGAGCCAAGGAACGAAAATTCGCGTAAGTACACGCCCATGTTATATAATCTAGAAAATACATAGTGTGAATTGCTAGTTCCGTCCGTTTTTAGATTTTTAAACGTCTTTACACGCTTAAAGAGTCTAGTGGTGGCTTCGCCAATCTAGTGTGAGCCGAGGTGACTCTTAACACAGTATAAATGATCT
Organism: Zelleria hepariella; assembly: GCA_949319315.1. NCBI lineage: Eukaryota > Metazoa > Arthropoda > Insecta > Lepidoptera > Yponomeutidae > Zelleria > Zelleria hepariella. Next base: position 607,072 of record OX439393.1, on the reverse strand, counting down.
AAAATTGAACCTACGGTCGATTAAGATCTTATTGCTACAGTGTTTATAGTAAAATCATTGGAAGAATTTTAAAATACCTATAAACGAAACCCATTATTTTCGATAACACAATTATGGATTAAATATAAATTTTGCTAGTTAATAGGTTTTAATCACTACTAGAGCGTCCTTAGGGACTGTCCCATCACTTGTTTAGTAGAATGTTTCTTAGTAATCTGTGCAACCAAGCACTAGTCTAGAAGTCTGTAATACCTTGTATTCAATCATATTCACCTTTATACATGTACGCCAAATTTAAGGGTCTTCAGCACCTTTCCGTTCGAGTAGGTAACAGCTAGTAAATAATCAGTTTAGTCATCCGGATGCCGAGAAAATAAATTTAATTGCGATATTTCCCTACCTACTTAATTTGGAGCGATTTTCTTGACCAGTAACCTTAAAACTCTGTTTATTTTCTCTCCGAGGTGAAGATCTCCGTCGGCTGAATATGCCGGCACGTGCTGAGTCGAGGATCCCAGCCCAGCCGATCTCGCAGCCGGTCTCGGAGCCGCAGTCTTCACGAGCGAGAGCGTGAGCTGGAAGTCGATCGATTGAGGTAGAAGGAGCGAGAGTAGAAGAGCGCCGTCGGTGGCCCGTGCTGAGTCGTCTCACCGTGTAGATGAAGTGGATCCCAGCCAAGCCGGTCTCGGAGCCGCAGTCTTCGCGAGCAAGAGCGTGAGTTGGAAGTCGACTGATTGAGGATCATGGAGCAAGAGGTAAAAAAATGATCGTGAGAGCATTTTCAAGATATTTTTAATTGTATAGAGCACCCTCTGTTAAATTCCGTACCTACCGATCAAGTTTCGTTGGAAGTGCTTTCTTAAATGATAGGTTAGTAGTTGAACCAGATCAGCAGTAGGTACCTGCGTTGTTGTGGTGGAATCTACCAAGCTTTTAACGGTTTTATAAACGTTACCGTCATCCATTGCCATGCACAGTGTTTCTTGCATAAAGATCTCTTGCTGTGCCATCCGGAACGGGTAGATCTCGTCGAGTCCTTTTATTAGAGTACCGTGAACCGTTTAGGAGCATTTCGAGCCATTTAGAAGATATTATTATGAGCAGTTAAAGTTTTGATACTTTTATCTCGTCGAGTGTTTTTCTTAGGGTACCATGAACATGGGGTCTACCATTAGTTTGAGATATGAGCACATAAAGTTTTGATAATTTTATCGAACAGATCTCATCGAGCCCTTTTCTAAGAGTACCATGAATATTAGTCTAACGTCAGCCATTCCAGAGATATAGCCAAAAGAAAGTCAAAACCAACCAAACACCTCAAACTCGAGGGGGTTACCAGATTTAGTAAACCACCAAGAGTCATTCCATGAATGACCTGTGCATTGACTCGATATCAATGCCTTACGTAGAAAATAATAAAATAATTCAGACATCGAGTTTCGCAGGCATCAGATATAAAGATCTTCTTTTGGTGCAATCCCCTGTCAAAGGTCTGCTATCATTATGGCCACTAGCGCCAGAAACGTTGAAGCTCTGAAAAGTTGTGTGACTTGGGTTGAACCATGTTGCGAGTTTTTGAAGCTGTTAAGTTTTGGGCGTCAAGGTCTTCTACAGCCTTGTAATTTTCATTGCAGGATAAGTTGCAGAAGGTTTCACTGCTTATAATTTTGCGAACAAATTGTAAAGTTTTATGATTTTATCAGTTTCAATTACTTCTATTATGCAGTACTACTACAATATTTATTTTTACTTTGAAATGTGCAGTGCTTACGAAAATGTCGGACGTAATATTATGACTTACCCAGTTTTATGGCCTTTAAGAGCTCTGGGCCCATGCATAAATGATTCCCAGCACTGTAGTGTTTGCTACTCGATTCATCTATGATAATTCCAGCATTTTCTTCTACATACCCACATTTTCAAAGCTTCTTACCATTTCCACGAGGTCTGTGTTAGTGTCCACATATTGGCATTTTGTGCAGAGCTTGAGTGTTATGTTACAAAGAACATGACAGATGACATTTAGCACATTGCTCTCCTGGATTTTCTATGCCGTATCTGACTTCTAATGTGATCTTCTTGGTCGTTAAGCATACATCTCTACATCCATATAAATGTACTGCTGGCTGGTACAAGTGGCTGTTTCTTAATGCTGACTTTTAGCATTGATAGACTCAACACGATTAAGCAGTCGCTGCAGATCTTCCATTCAGCTAGCAAGTAGAATGGTATCGGCTGATATCCGATATGGTTGATGGTTGAGATTGCTTACAATATTCCCTTCGGTTGCGTCTTCTAGATCTTCCGAGAATATCTTTTAAAGTATATCTGCCGCACCCCTTGGAATACCTCCACATCATCAGTAAGATCGTTCGCTCGATGGTACGTTAGCTGTCTGCTGCCATGCCAGTACAGATGTTCAATTATAATATAAACTTAGCCTTTGGAGTCGAGGCCTATATTGTATTATCTGGAATAGTTCATAGCTTTTGCCTTCTCATAGTAAATGAAAGAGATACAAGCACGTCGATCTATGTCCCAGCAGCGTTGCATCAGCACTTGGTAACCAAAAGGCGCCTAACGTGTTTTATAGCCTTTTTAAATCAATACTGAAGTGTTTTCCTTAGATTTTCGCTATGAACTGAAGGTATTATGGGTTTTGGATGGCTAAGATAGCTGGTGGATGGCTTTGGCAGTGAAATGAAATGTCCAGGATTAGTTTCGTTAAAACACTGTTGAGATTGAGCGAGCGGGCACTGACAACGAACAATATTTTAGAATCACATTTGATAGCGATCGTGCTGGGTAGATCGATCATGAACGAAGAAGGGGGATAAATTGTTGCCAAGACTATAAAATGTTGAATGAACAACTTTTTGCAAGATTTTCGGGACGTTACCCGTCAAAGATTTTCATGTAGAGGATGATACATGAAGTTACTTTACCAGCTACTGTTATAGATTTGAGAGAAGCTAAGAGGGTTTTTAATTTCACCGGTTCGTTTTTCCCCTCTAATTTGCTATGGCTTAGGAACTGAACGGTGAGTCTTTGGAATATTCCTTCATCGGAAATCCAAGGATTTAAATAATGGCCTCTTAAATGAAACGTGCTAAATTAGTAAAACGTCTAGATTCAACTAAAATAATGATAGAAATTATACATACTATTATTATACTTTATTGCATACAAAACACATGACCGGAATCAATTATAAGATAAAATAATAACCTAATTGTACCTAACAAAGACCCTCGACAAATACAAGTTATATAAAGACATAAATATGGATCTGTGTTGGTGACAGATAAAAACTCAAACTAAATCATTGAGGATGTTGATTCGGTGTAAAGAGTATTTTAGTACTTTATTTTAAGTGTAAATAGATATACGAAGGAGTACTTTTGGATAAGTTTAGTTAGTCGATGTATGTCTAGATGATTAACGAATATACCATCGAGTTGACAGCTGTGAGAAGGAAGGTTCACAGCTAGACTGGTTGGTATTGTCCGTGAGAAGGAAGGCTACGCGGACTTTAGTGACCGATCTTATTAGTGACCAATCTTAATGTGTGTATTTTTGTGAGAAGGAAGGTTCACGAAATATGCACATTAAGTTCATTATAATCTGTGAGAAGGAAGGTTCACAGCTAGACTGGTTGGTATTGTTCGTGAGAAGGAAGGCTATGCGAACTTTAGTGACCGATCTTATTAGTGACCAATCTTAATGTGTGTATTTTTGTGAGAAGGAAGGTTCACGAAATATGCACATTAAGTTCATTATAATCTGTGAGAAGGAAGGTTCACAGCTAGACTGGTTGGTATTGTTCGTGAGAAGGAAGGCTATGCGAACTTTAGTGACCGATCTTATTAGTGACCAATCTTAATGTGTGTATTTTTGTGAGAAGTTCATTATAATCTGTGAGAAGGAAGGTTCACAGCTAGATTGGTTGGTATTGTTCGTGAGAAGGAAGGCTATGCGAACTTTAGTGACCGATCTTATTAGTGACCAATCTTAATGTGTGTATTTTTGTGAGAAAGAAGGTTCACGAAATATGCACATTAAGTTCATTATGATCTGTGAGAAAGAAGGTTCACAGCTAGACTGGTTGGTATGGTCCGTGAGAAGGAAGGCTATGCGGACTATAGTGACTGATCTTGATGTGCGTGTTTGTGTGAGAATGAGGGTTCACTAAATATGCACATTGTGTTTATAAATTATCTGTGAGAAGGAAGGTTCACAGCTAGACTTGTTGGTGCTGTCCGTGAGAAGGAAGACTAATATGACAATGGAATTGATTCAAGATTTATTGGAAGTGATACTAGTTTAATTTTTATGTGAGAAGTTTAGTTAAAATGTGTTATGTTAAAATGTATTTATGATCGTTGCGGCAAGAATTGAACTGGTTTGCTGCAACGAATTGATGTGATTTGAGGAATCTGTACAAATACTCATCTTGAGAATTGAATTGGTTCAAGATGTGGCCCCAATCATGAGAATTGAATTGGTTCACGTATTAGCTGCTATAGTTTGTACATGTACCTAATACTATGTATCTGCTTCACGAGAATTGTATTAGCTCGAGGCGTGATACTGGTTTTTGAATTTGATTAATGATCGTTGTACAACTTAAACTTTGAAATAATATAAAAATATGATCTTTGTGCCAAGAATTCAATGGGTTTGCTTTAACGAATTGATGTTATTTGAGGAATCAGTACAAATTACTCATCTTGAGATTGAATTGGTTCAAGATGTGGTCCCATCATGAGAATTGAATTGGTTCACGTGTTGGCTACTAGTATGTACCTGTATCTACTACTATGTATATTGTTGAATTATAATTGATATAATTTAATTGGTTCGAGGAGTGATACTGATTTTATGTAATAATTGAGGATACTTATATTTATAATGAAACAGTTTTGTGTGAGAAGTTTAGTTGAGCGACATTGGAGTTTTAGTTTAGTGACATTTGAAGTTATGTTAAAAATGTATTTATGATCGTTGCGGCAAGAATTGAACTGGTTTGCTGCAACGAATTGATGTTATATTTGGAATTGGTATAGATTACACGCCTTGATAATTGAATTAGTTCATTATGTGGTGCTAATCGTAAGAATTGAATTTGTTCATGTATAGCTGATTTGTATCCTTATTTCATTCTACGTATTTGCTTCTCGAGAATTGAATTAGTTCGACGAGTGGTACTGGTTTTGGTAACATTTGAATTATCCACATGTAACAGTAATAAAATAAAAAAATATAAAGAATAGAGTTGAAATGTTCAGATATGTGTAGAGTTAAAATGTTTAGATGTTTGTAAACAGATATATAGATAGATAATTACACTCAATTGTATGCCAAACAATACTGAGGCAAATATCATCAATGTAATTTGCAAATTGACCGAGTGTTAGGTTATAACTTGATCAGTGTATGAGGACATACACGATGTCAGGATGGTCGAGTGTTAGGTTTCCTTTTATTTCAATGTATTTTTAAAATCAACAGTATTTTTGATAACTAAACTGTTTGCATTTAAAACAAAAAGGAACGAATTTGAATGCGGCCGCCACGCCAATGCGGCTTATAAAAGAACTTGAATTGGGCTGGCGGCGGCATTCGGAGTGTGACCGTTCGACTGAACGGACGTGTCTCGTGAAATCAATATTGTGAAATTAATATCAAATAATAAGTGAAGTGAATAAACTAAACATAAATAAGTGCCACGTGTGTTTGAATCTGCTGCGGAGTGGAACCCCTCTTGGAGGACAGAACTCTTATAAAAGGGAAAAGTATACGCAATAACTATTTATCGAAGTCTTTGCGGACAAGGAAGTAATATACGTAAAAATACAAAAAAAATAAGACATGTTACAAAACAATAAAATTATTTAATGCATGCTTAGACTTATTTGTGTGCTAAATTCTCGTCGACCCTTTTCCACTCAACTGTACCAGGTGTGGGGTGCAACCGGGTGTGTTCGCCAGATTTATTCAGCGTTGTTAATCCACTCTGCTCGCCCCCCATGACCCAGGCGCGATGCTCCGCCCATGAACAGCACGGCGACACTGTTTGATATACCTCTGCGTTTGACATTAAGGCGCTGTACATAGTGAATAGCCCGCGCGCCGAGAAAAATGCACAAAATCGAGTCCTGTATCAAATACACTAAAAAAATCGAAAATGTTCACATATCAAACCCTAGAATTAGGTGAGAACTATCTAAAACAGCCAGTTTCGTGTTGACATTCATAAACGTTTTGAAGATATTTTTGATGAAAAAAAATTGGCGGCGCACTTTTTTTCAAACAAAATATCTTGCAATCTGTTATGGGTATCAACACAAAACTGGCTGTTTTAGATAGCTCTCACCTAATTCTAGGGTTTGATATGTGAACATTTTCGATTTTTTTAGTGTATTTGATACAGGAATCGTTTTTGTGCATTTTTTTTGCGCGCGGGCTAATTTACTATGCCCAGCGCCTTAAACCCCATTTTTTAAAAATCGCTTTGGCGTTAAGACCGTTATTTGTACTGTTATTATTACATTTTTATCTGTAAAATGTTTTCTATTGTACACACGACAGCTCTTCCGAGTGTACATCTTGTTGAAAAGTCACCCGTAACGTAACCGAGAGAGTGCTAGCGTGTAAGGGTCGTCGTGCTCTCGTGTGTACACACGACAGCACGTTAGACTGTACATTTTTGTTGTAAAGTCGCCTGCAACGTTACCAAGTAGAGTGCTAGCGTGTAAGGTCGAGGCCCCATTGGTGCGTTGCTCTGCGTTGCGTTGCGTCGTCGCATCGGATCGACGCATTGTATGCCACACCTGCGTTGCGACGACGCACGACGTCGCGATGCATGAGGGTATGCACGCCGTCGCATCTGCGTCTCAGTTCAGCCTTCACAATGGACAGGTACAAACGTGTCCGCAACGACGACGCAACGCAGCGCAACGCACAAATGGGGCCTCGCCCTATGGGTCTTCGTGCTCTCGTGTGTACAATAATAAAAAAGTTACCTACTTGATTAAACCTCTATGGTTTGAGGTATGAATGCGTTGGTTAAGTTAAGTTGGTTTCTTTTTGTTTTTTTTTCTAAAGCACTAACCCGTGCTAGGGTATGCGAGAGGTTGCGGGTTCAAGTCCTGTCCCGAGTGAATTTTTTCAACTTATTATAAATGTTTAAATTCTTCTTATAAATGTTAATTTCTTTTATGTACCTGCTTGTATACCTCAAATATTTAGGCACCTAACGGGTAACACCTAACATGCTGAACTTGTTATCTTTCACTACCATCTCTACATAATTGTAAACCATGTTTCTTGTAAATAAATTCTTCTTATTCTTATTCTTGGTGACTTGGTTGCTTTAATTGGTGGTTCTACGTACATAGCCAACGACACATTATGTTTGGAGAACCAAAAATTTTTATGTGTAATTTCAAAAGAAAACAAGTAAAGAAATCTATGCATCTGAGGCATAAATAATACCCTCAACATGAAAACAACAGTAATTAAAAAGTATCGAGCTTTAAGAAAAGTATAGAACAAAAGTTGTTGTAAATCACATTATAAAGCTCACATGTTTCAGGAATAAAGCTATTTAAAAATTGTCCTGTATTGGCTACATCTGACCACATTTTTAAAGTGGCAAAACAAAATAAGTCTTAAAGAGATACGGTTTATATTTGAGTGCCAACAAAGTAATGTTTTCAGGCCCAACTCTTACAAAAATAATCACAATCAGTGGAATAAAACGATACAGTATTTTGTACAAAAAACACTAACAAGTAGGTATTCCCCGTGGAAGATTGCGATGAAAAAATACTTACGCTGAAAAATTACATTTATATTCATAATAATAAAAAAGGAACGAATGGTGAATATTTATTCTTCTCGCCGAAAATAGAGCAAAACAGAGGATCACTTTTTGGCACTATTTTAAATACCTAACAGAAAAAAATTGCAGTTACACTTACGATGGTCGACAAAAACTTTTCAGTTTTTCTAAGACCAATGAGTATAAAATTTTGGAAAGTCATTGTCTAAGGGTGGTATTCTAGAACGCTACTTAAACTTAGTTCAAACTAGAACGCTACTTAAAGTCTGTTTAAACTCAGGTCAAACTAGAATGCGACTTGAACTCTGTTTAAACTCAGTTTAAGTAGAGTTTAGTAGTGTCAGCTGTCGATAAAACAGTGCATGTTTTATTGACAGTCGACTGCTGTCGACTGTCGATAAACTCTACTTAAACTTAGTTTAAACAGAGTTCAAGGAGCTATCTAGTTTAAACTGAGTTTAAACAGAGTTTAAGTAGCGTTCTAGTTTGAACTGAGTTTAAGTAGCGTTCTAGAATACCACCCTAAGACATACGAATCAGTTTTTTCAGCAACTAGAGACTTCATACGCAGCAAATCCATAATAAAGTTAGCAGTGGAGCTTTATTTCATTTTTTGTATGTAGCCTGTATAATTTCCCACTGCAGGGCAAAGGCCCTTTGCTTTATTTCATTAAAATGCCAAAAGCAAGAAAATATCTCACTCGCAAAACTTATTTTAATGAATGAATATCAAAAAAGATGGAATCAAATCTACACTAAGCACCTTTTCTGCGATTTTTTTTGCTTATTTGTGTTGTCTATAATTATAGTAAGCGGTGGTGGTCTAGTGGGTAGAACAGTGGACTCTGAAGCAAGAGGTACCCGGTTCGATTCCCAGTGCGGGCATGTATCTATGACTTTGTTTAATTTCAAAGTTACGTACATTTGTGAATTTGTAGTAGCAATACCACTCGCTAACGGTGAAGGAAAACATCGTGAGGAAACCCGCAGTTCAGTTGGCTCCACACGTATTGACCTGTCTTTCCTGTGGGCTTGGTCGACTAAGCTGTCAGGATGGTATAGGTGCTGGGCAAGCCTACTCCATCTAAAAACAATGTCCCAGGCACTGCAGCGCCGAGTGGTCTCTTCACCCATCTAGTGTGAGTGAAGGTGCCACTGGACGCTGTATAAATCATCTCATTAAGTAGATGCAAAAGGCCTTAGTTATAATTATAGTACAGTTGTTATGTTTATCAAACTGCATTAATCTTGCAGAGATATTATGCCTTCTGTGTTATCTTTTAGTATGTTCCTCGTAACAAATCCTACGCAATTGGATCCAACAATTTGAAGGACACACTGACGAAAAAATAATAGATTTCGAAGGAGAATTCGGCTTTTCACAATAAAATTATGATGTAATTGTTCGAAGTTCTGAGAACAGTCTTTGGTTATTTTACTTTATTCACTGCTTTGTTTGACTTCCACGGTACAAGAACAAAAGCCTCAACACAATATTTCGATACCTACTTAAACAACTGAGGCCTTTGCGTCTACGTAATGAGATGATTTATGCAGCGCCCAGTGGCACCTTCACTCACACTACAGGGTGCACTCTAAGTCGATAGCGGAACTTTAAGTTGGCCATCTAATGATCACTACAAGCAACTTGTACTAAATCGCGAAAACAATGGAGCGAAAAAAATATCAGCTGTTCCATACAAAAGGTCGACTCAGTACTGCGCCAAATGTATGAAACAGCTGATTTCGCTCCATTTTTTTCGCCACCTAGTACAAGTTGTTTGTATTGATCAGTAGAAAGCCTACTTAAAGTTCCGCTATCGACTTAGAGTGCACCCTGTAGATGTGTGATGACAGTGCCTGGGACATTGTTTTCTACTTAAAATGTCATGAATAATCAAGTCTATTTATACCCATGAGCCAAAAAGAGAGGGGTATTATAAGTTTGACCGCTATGTATGTGTGTATGTCTGTCTGTCTACTTGTCTGTCTGTGTGTGTGCTCTGCTTGCGCTTTGGTACTCTGCGAGTGGCTGCCTCCACTACCTTCTATAGCAGGAAATATAGACCGTGTCTGTGAATGTGTTGAGCATTCGTAACCCAACCAACGCCGGCAGCCATTTCAATGCCCGACCGCGCCATGAAAAAATCCAGACTCTACAACCTATAAATGCCTTCCAAAATCGTTTAAAATACGCTTGACTTTTTCGCCGGATCCATCCGAATGACAAAAGACTGGAATTCGGCAATCTGCGGTTGACAGCTCGATATCATCGTTAGGGTTTTGCCTGTGTGCCACTTTACTGCTAAATCGTTCTGCTAACTCAAAAACCTATTTGAATTCTGCTTTCAAACAAAATAACATCAACCTTGAAGTAAGAATAAAGTAATAAAGAACTAAAAGAACGCTCAACAAGATACAAAAAACGACTTGATCAACATCCTAATCCACTGGCAACAGAACTTCAAAATCCCACCACCTGCAGACTTAAACGGAGAATTATTTTTGAAACAACCCTATGATACAAGGGTTCATGAAAGGGTAGCAGCGTCAATGGATGCTGGACCTGAAATGTGACTTAAACCTCTGATAAAAGTCGACGACTGATGGCAGATAAAAACTGAACAAAAAAAAAAAACCTTGCAGTAAATAGTAGAATTTATTCTTCTCAACAACTCGAAATGCTAGTGCATTTTAGCGCCGCCAATGAAAAAAAAAAGATATCTTCTTTTTGGATGCGTTTTTTGCTAAAAAACGAGCTGTTAAATGAGAATCCCTAGGCTCAACTATTTTTAGAACCTAGGGTCCTCGCCGCCGCGGTTTAAGGGTGTGAAGAACCTATGTTGTGTTAGTATTATAAGAAAATAATAAAAAAGCTACATTGCTCAAGCACAACAAGCTCAAGCTAGTGTTTATTAATATGCTGACAGCTACTCAAGCTTGACATTAGCCAAGGGTTGACATAAGCGTTTTTGTTTTCTGAGATAACCTACTTGAGTTCGAGCTTGAGCTGACGACTATAAATGCCACCCTAAGTATTTTGATCGAAAATTGCAATGCTTCAAATGTAAAACTATTGTATTGGAGTGGCAAAAGCCGTCGCGGATGCGAGCTGGTGCTGGATTCTGAAGTATGCGAGAGGAATGCCCGTTGCGGTCGCCGTCATTTGTTTTTCTTTCCGCGATATGCCATTTATGCGGACGGATATGTGCGGTATTTTCTGTCACCAAAAAAAGCCCATATTTTTACGCTAGGGTGCAAAACGCGGAGTTTTGGGATCGTGTGTGTAAATCGGTAGGTTGTAGACCATAAAAATAATAAAGTCTGAGGAATCATGAAAATAAATCCTGTACTTACTAAGGGTAGCACTAATAGTCGTCAGCTGAAGCTCGAGCTCAAGTAGGTGATCTCAGAAAACAAAATCCTCGGCTAATAAGACCTTGACTAATCAATGTCAAGCTCAAGCTAGTGTCTATTTATAAGCTGACAGCTACTTAAGCTCGTATTAACGACTCAAATTCCACCCGTATTTTTTGCCATTTTTTAATCAAGAAAGAGAGAATGACAACGAAGCAGTTGTTTAGTGCAATTCTTTATTCTGAAATCAGTGGATAATATCTTCAGATTTAGCTACATTGAGGGACTTCAATCACCTAAGTAAGTAAGATATAGCCTGTACAATTGTACATGTCCCACTAGCTGGGCAAAGGCCTTCTCTCAGAGAGAGAGTGCGAGCTTAATCACCACGCGTGCTCAATGCGTATTGGCGATAATGGCCTCATGCGTTCAGGTTTCCTCACGATGTTTTCCATCACCGTTAGCAAGTTGGTATTGCTACTAGAAATTCACAAATCACCTATTAAAAATATAAATGGAAACCAATGGTCTCCAAACCAATCAAAAGCCTACAAACACACAGTTTGCCTTGTATCATTAAGTTTCAATTGAGCGCATGAAAGCACACGCCGCCGCTTCTGGGAACTGGCAACCCACGCCCAGTCGAGTCGATAATGATATTCAACTGGGCCCTTAGCCTGTAACGCAATGGCGGATCAATGGCGTCCCGGCAGAAGGACAAAACCGGGCTCTCCTCGTTTTTCTCCTACAACCAGAGAACTAATCCTCTAGAATTAGAATCAAAATATTCTTTGCTGTACTATAAAAACATTAAAAGGACAGACAGCGTTAGCAAATCGTAATTGAAGTCGTCACCTGACAGCCCATTTTGGCACCATTGTGTTACAGTCTAAGGGCCCTGATCCGTTATCACTGCGATTCCGCAAAGCCACGCTATGTTATGTTAATTCTTTACTTCGCTGAAGCTTTGACATCACTGATTTATTTTATTTTATTTTAGTTTATTTGGCACACCGACAGAGCACACAATTAACAGACACAAAAGACACAATACAATATAGGTACATTGCAAAACATTATAAATTATGAGCACTAATTATAGGTGGGTACGCCATGCATTTTTCAAATCAATCAATTACTATAAAAAATCTTAAATTACAAACACATTAAAATTCAAATTGATTTAAAAAAAAAAAATTTTTTTTCTAGCTTGTATAGTGTCCCACTGCAGAGCAAATGCCTCAGCCCAGATTTTACGGTCTAGAGCCACCTCAAATATATAATAGGTTTAAATATTATTTGGCCAAAATTACTATAGTAATAATGAAATTTATTCTTACGTATTTCGCAAGAATGTTTTGAATGAAGCGAACGAACCAAACAAATGAAGGGTCTCCTGATAGATATCATTTATCTCTTTACAACTGATACTATCAAAGGACTCTTTAGGGTGGCAATAATAGTCGTCATATCAAGCTCGAACTCAAGTAGGTGATCTCAGAAGAGTCAAATGCTAATTTCCAGCCATGGCTAATGTCATTCTCAAGATAGTGTCTATTAATATGCTGACAGCTACTCAAGTTTGACATTAGACAAGGTTTGACATTAGCATTTGACTTTTCTGAGTTCTTTCTTGAGATCGAGCTCAAGTAGAAGATCTCAGACGACTATTAATGCCACCCTAAGATGATTACGACCATTAGGTTTTATTGAACGAGCGAGTGAAGTTCTCCGATTCTACTAGAACAATCCGGCGTTTGTATGTTTGTATGAATGTATGTATGTATGTTTGTATGTATGTATGTTTGTATGTATGAATGTTCGTTCGACGATAACTTGAGTAAATTTGGTAGGCGGGTTTAAATTAAAAGAATTTTGAAGTTCGAACATGAGCCAAATCGGTCGAGGGGTTGTCGAGATATGGAGTTGTTAAGTTTATATCTAGGGTCGGCGGACTTAACCACATAAGTCCTATACAATTTCTATAGGACTTATGTCGTTATGTCCGCCGACCCTAGATATGGGGTCGTGAGTTCATAGTTCGGGGCGAACCTCTAGTAATAAAAGTGATTTAATGATACCCGTCTTTTAGCAGCTTTATTTTTTATTTGGTAAATGGTTTCATCGTCATCAATAGCCTGTTGAGTTGAGACCCACTGCTGAGTAAAGGGCTCTTGTGCTCACGCCCCACCGCTCACGATCCTGTGGCCGCAACCACTGCTTTTCGAAAATTTCACATAGAAAAAAGTTATAAGGTAACACACAAATAAAATGCGGGTCGAATTAAGTACCTCCTTTTTTGAAGTCGGTTAAAAAATACACCGGACTTCCTACTAAGCCCAGCCTTTCACTAAGGCTAGCCATAACTCCAAGAACCCTTTAAGGCTGGAAGATAGTGGAGTGGCGGGAAATTCAAAATTTTCACCGTTTTTTACATTTTGTAGCTAAACTGAGCTATTTTTGTTCAGCGATTTTTCGTTCGCGGAAACAACAAAGTATGCTTTTCATTATTGTAAACAACAGAACAACAATAATTCAGCCGATTATGTGTTCAGCCCCTGTATTATCTAAAATATCCACCGTAAAAATAACGGTTATGAAATGTCAAATAAAAGATTGTTCATTTCAATAAGGGCTATTTTCGAATGTTTTGACGCTCGTAGGTTGAGTGGAATTTTTAGATAATAGAGGCGCTGGTCTTCGAAGAAGTGGCACTGCCCAAAAAACTTGTCGTAGACCAGAACACATAATCGGCTGAATTATTGTTGTTCTGTTGTTTACAATAATGAAAAGCATACTTTGTTGTTTCCGCAAACGAAAAATCGCTGAACAAAAATAGCTCAGTTTAGCTACAAAATGTAAAAAACTGTGAAAATTTTGAATTTCCCGCCATGTTGCTATCGTCTACCTTTAAAAGGCTTTAAAGGGAAAGCAATTGCCTGTTGTTTCACCCCTTACATCACTAGATGGCGTAACCGGGCGGACTACAAATCTACTTGCTACCAACGCAACGCCTCCTCGTAAACCCTGTACAGAGCCAGCGTTTGTTGGCCTCTCTAGGGTTACCAATAGTGTGGCAATGGGGATCAAAGCCGTGTGGTGGTCAGAGAGGCTGCCGTAGCGCTATTTAGAAAGTATAATAGGCACCCCCGAGCTAGTCTTAACATATATGGACCTACAAAAAGTCCACTTGGAATTAATTCAAACATTTGGAGGTTGCGGTTGTCTGTGCCCAGTCAGTTACACTGTACACCACAGGGTGGCCAAGAAGGTGTAATCAGGACAAAACATTTGAGAATATTTTGTAATCTTTTTATGACGGATTACCTACCCAACAAAATAATTAAAAAAAGAAGCCCCATACAAACAATCGTGTTTTTATACCTACTCTTTGCTCTATCGCAAAAACTGTTATCGATACAAACATCAAACTTGGTACGATTGTAGGGCTTATTGAAAGAGCGAGCGAAGTGAGCGAAGTTCTCCGAGTCTACTGGAACAATCCGGCGTTTGTATGTAAGTATGTTTGTATGTATGTATGTATGAATGTTCGTTCGACGATAACTTGAGTAAATTTAGTCGGATCGTCATGTTTGGTAGGCAGGTAAACAAGGCAAAGAGAATTTTTAAGTTCGAATATGAGCCAAATCGGTTGAGGGGTTGCTGACATATGGGGTCGCGAGTTCATAGTTCGGGGCGAACTACTAGTTTTATAGTATAACAACTAATAATAAAAACGGTCAAGCGTGAGTCGGACTCATGCACCGAGGGTCCGTATAACTAGATTTTTAAAAATTGTATGGCGATACGGAACCCTCAGTGCGCGAGTCCGACTCGCACTTTGCCGGTTTTTAATTAATTTATCGTGGTTTACGTTCATGTGGACCTACTGTAATATCCTATTTCTCGCCCTAGGGTTCATACAGAGCCGTAAAAATGTTAACGTAAAATAAATATTACTGTAGGACGCGCCGTTGACCCTAGCAATAAAAGTTTTTAGTAGCATATGTTCCGACTATAAAACCTTTGAAAAACTAGTTTCATATGTAGGGGAAGGCGAATGCGCAACATAATCATATTTCAGCAGCTCCGCGTGAACGGAAATCGTAAAAGAACCTCCGAAATGTTTGGTCAAACCTTTGGCCCAGTGGTTTTGCAAGCGCGGCCACCAATAAACAAACAAAGCTGAAGGGAATATTATTGTAATTTATAGTATTTTTTATATTGTGATTGCATGAATAAAGATATTGTTTCTTGTTCAATGTTCTCCATAAACAAAAGTTATTTTTGTCGGCAATTTTAATTAAAGGTCATTTTTGTTAGTTGTTCATTTCTTTTCGCCCTTGAAATATCTACACAATGATGACAATTTTATGAAAATCCCAATCCTGGCAAAACCTTAAGCCAAATAGATCCCTACGAGTATGACCGACACATATCAAACACTAGAATTAGGTGAGAGCCAGTTTCGTGTTGACATTCATAAAAGATTTGAAGATATTTTTGCTAAAAAAAAATAGGGGGCGCAATTTTTTTTCAGCGAAAATATCTTACAATCTGTTATTGATATCAACACGAAACTGGCTGTTTTAGATAGCTCTTACCTATTTCTAGTGTTCTATGAGAACATTTGCGATTTGTGTAATGTATTTGATATAGGAATCGATTTTGTGCCATTTTATTTGCGCGCGAGCTATTCACTATGCACGGCGCCTTAATCGCATGCAAAATAAAATAAAAAACCAGTAATAAATTTGCTATGTCGGCAATAAAACGGGTCCCGAACTCAGCGTAATGCCGTGGATCTAGCAAATCAAAATCCGCGTGATTTTTAGTCGAAGCCACGTATATTATGTTCCATTCCACATCCATCACTTCACATTGTTAACCTGTTACACAGCTCGCAGCCTATAAATAACCCGCAAACGGCTCTCCTAATAGTTTTGAAAAGGTAAACAAACTCTCTGAAAGACGGCGCCCGCGAAGATTCCGCCAATAACACATTCCCCTTTGAATAGTTAAACTGGGCATAAATATCCCGAAGTAAACCTTTAACGGGGGGCTGGGGAGAGCTTCGACCTTTCTAGTGAGAGTAGAAGCTTGTAGAATGCCAGCTTGCTAAAGACAGAACTTAAGGCGCCGTGCGTAGTGAATAGCCCGCGCGCAAAGTAAAACGCACTTGAAGTTCGTTATCGAATTCGAGTGCACCCTGTAGTTTTGACCACATCTGGAACGGCTTGGATGGCAGAAATGGACTTGATTTAGAAAACAAAGGCGGCGTGCATAGTGAATTAGCCCGCGCGCAAAGAAAAATGCACAAAATCGATTCCTGTATCAAATACACAAAAAAAATAGAAAATGTTCATATATCAAACCCCGACGTTAGATAGATTGATAGATAGATAGATAGTTAGTTAGTTAGATCACCTAATTCTAGGGTTTGATATGTGAAAATTTTCGATTTGTTTAGTGTATTTGATACCGATTCGAGTTGATTCTTGGCGCGGGGGCTATTCACTATGCACGGCGCCTTAATTGTTGAGTAACATGTGAGTAACATTAGAAAAAAACCGACTTCAACTTCGGAATAAAAAGGCAAAAATAAATAAGGAAAATAATAATTAAAAAATGAACATACGACAGCACGTCAGATTGTACATTCTTGTTGTGAAGTCGTCCGTAACGTAACCGAGTAGAGTGCTAGCGTGTAAGGGTCGACGTGCTGTCGTGTGTACATACAGCCGAACTTGGAACCTCCTCCTTTTAAGTCGGTAAAAAATATGCCAACCTTTTGTGCCATTTACGGTCTGTGTGCCCAATCTTTATTCAGGGATAAATATATTTTTCTCCCACTTTAGAAGGGATAAAGGGCGACGCACACTGATTCGTCGACTCACCATGACGTGACCGGGCTCGGACACTTTACTTTTGAGAATGTTTCACTTATGAAGCATTTTTTATTTTTTGAACCGGTAAAAATAACCAGAGTCGTTCTATTTATACTCCGTGCAATTTTAGTGGTTTTAAAGCGGAAGGTATTTTGTTGCACTGGTGATTCTGAGCAAAAATACAAAATTTCATTCCAAAACACGCGAAAAATAAATTCACTTCTCCATACAAAATTAAATGGTGTCGATTGGCGATAGCCGTTTATATTGGGAAGTGGTTTTTATTTCGCTCGTTTTGAAGTAAAATTTTGGAATTTGGCTCAGAATAACGAGTGTGTTATAAAACCCCCGAAATAATAAGAAAAAGAGAATAATAATTCTGGAAAATGAAATACTATTGAGTTACCTACCTATCTATATATATAAAAGGCTTAGGTTGACTGACTCATCACGCTACAGCCCAAACGGCTGAACCTATAAGTATGAAATTTGGACAAAAGTTGCGTTCTATGGTGGAGGGTTCATTTAAGAAGCGATTTTTTTTTATTTAACCCTTAAGTGGGTCAAAATAGGGCTGAAAGTGTGTATGAGAAAAATTTTTTTTTTGGTCTTTTGTTCTTAAATCTTGATTTTTTGTACTTTTTTTTTAAAATGACTTGACACCTATTTCAGATTTTTTCTCATTTCTATGTTCTTAAGGGTTAAAATGGGTGTCAAAGTTTTTCGATTTTTTTCACCAGTTACGATCGATGCTGGAACAAAACCGCTAATGCCAAAACAATGAAAATTTGACAATAGTTGTAATTTGTGGACACGCTACGGGTTAAGACAGATTTACTTCAAGTTTAACCCTTAAGGCGGTAAAAATGGGGTCCAAAGTTTGTATGAAAAAAAAAATTTTTTTGTCCGGATTTACTTGCAACTAAGAATTCGTATATTAAATCAAAAATAATTTAACACCTGTTTTAGCTTTTTTGTAATTTTAGCAGTTTAAGGGTTAAACGAGGTTGAAATGTATGAATATTTTTCGTGATGTAGTGTCAACGTCGGGCCCAAACCGTTTAAGCTACAACTATGAAATTGAAACTGCAGTAGCGTTTTGTAGCAAAACTACCCACCATGAAGAAAAAAATATAATTTTAACCCTTCAAATGCCCAAACCGGGGTTCAAAGTTTGTATGAAATAAAATTTTTTTTTGGTCTGATTAACTTGAAACTTAGTATTTGTATATTAAATAAGAAACAATTAAACACATGTTTCAGCGTTTTTCAAAATTCTGCCCACTAAAGGGTTAAAAGGGGTAGTGTATAACACCGCATTAAGTTCAGATTAATTTGTTTAGGTATTTTTTAATATTGTGTTTTTTTTATAAATTTGATAAGAAAATGTAAGCTACAACCCAATCATACCACAATATGTCAAGAAAAATATTAGTTATTAAATTGAACAACAGATGGTGCTGTTCGATCTTACATCGCGGTATGGTTAGGTCGGAGTGACGACTACTTCATAAAAATAGTCGGCTTATAAAAGTTGTCTTTGAGTTTCGAGTAATAAATTACGTATCGTGTTAACAGTGTGTTTTAGTGCAAGTAGTGTGGTGTACAGTGGTCCTTCGAGTCGAATAAGTAAGTGAAAAAAGTGCAAGTTCAAAAAGACATAGAATATTTTCGTGTTGTGAATTCCGGGACATAGTGCAATTCCAGTGATAAAAAAGACTTAGAAAAATTCAGTGTAAAAAAGACTTTGAAAAATTACAAGTGTTTAGGACTTAGAAAAATCGACATTCAACTTTTGAAAAAAATACAAGTGTTTTGGACTTCGAAAATTTACTACAGAATTTTGTATTTGCAATATGGAGAAAATAATAGCCTTACAGACTGAGACGTTGGAAAAGGTGACAAAAGGGCAAGCGAACTTCAAGAAATCACCAAGAGAAAGAATTACCATAGGTTATGTGGAATCACGATTGGAGGCGCTAGAGAAGTATTGGAATACGTTCAATCATAACCACGACCAATTAGTGGCTGGAGTGGCATTGCAAAACAGGTTGACAGTTCCTTACTTTCAAACTGACATGTGTGAACAATTTGAAGAGTTGTACTATACTTATAAAGGTCAGCTAAGAACAGCTCTAATATCTTTGGGCAACAAGGATGAAGGGAGTGACCAATCAAAACAGTCTCCATCACGCTAGGGCGTGCAGAACCGGTTCCGGTTCCAGATTTTTGATACCCGGTTCTGGGAGCAGTCGGAACCGGGTAACCCGGTTCTACCCGGTTCCGACCGATAAAACTGTAAGTTTCCTGATAACAAATAAATCACTGAAAAACTGAAAGGATAGGCTGGAAATGACATTATTAACAGGTATGAAATAAAAACTGGCATTGATATCATGAAATCACAGGAATAATAAAGGAACTCCAAAAATATAATTATCTTATACAAAATCAGACTACACAGTCAGGATCAATAACTAACCACGTCTAAGCTCCTGTCACTTAGCGAGCTGCGTAAACGATTACAAATTTAGGCTGCTGAGGAGAATATCCTTTCAGGCACCACACTTTGTTAGCGGCATAGCTCCTAAATACGTATATGCTCATAGGAATGGGGACTCAAGAAAGGCGGGCAGTACCTTAGGTTTAAGGACGTGCAGAAACGCCACATGAAAAGCTGTGAAATCGACCATTTGACATGGGAAGAGCAGGCTGAAGACCGAGCCGTGTGGCGGCATACAGTCAAATAAAAAAAAAGTAAAAGTAAGTGAAACCGTTAAATCCATATACAAATCAAAAGTTTGCGGCCAAACGTGGAGCTGCTCTTGATGCCAGACGTGATGAACTCAGATGTAGACCGCCAGCGGCCATACAGTATAAATACTCCAATGGAATTTTAACGTGTAGGTGCAACCGCAAGGAGGGATTGAACGGGATGTTGAAAGGCGTATCAAAAAAGCTAGGCGAGCCTTTGCCCAACTAAAGGACATCTGGAAAAGTCCTAGCATTCTTGGAACCAAGAAGATCCGCTTATTCAATTCCAACGTGAAAACGGCGCTACTGAACAGCTGCGAAACCCGGAAGGTCGGAAAAGCTGTATCACACAAAAGATCTAGGTCTTCGTCAACAACTGTCTAAGAAGCATCTTACGAAGATACTGGCCCAACAACTGGCACCATCTCAAATGCCGAACTGTGGCAGATCACCAAACAAAAACCCGTATCCCAAGACATCAGGAACCGCAAATGGCGTTGGCTGGGTTAAACCCTGCGTAGACCCGATCACCACATCCCGAAAGTGGCTGTCGACTGGAAACCCGCCGGAGGCTCACGACGACCCGGAAGAACGTCCCAGGGGAAAAGATTCTCTCTGAGACGAAAGAGAAGGGATCAACTTGGCCAGAGCTACCCTCCCTAGCTATGAAAAGAGACAAATGGAAAGCCCTTGTGTCAGCCCCAGACTCCACGGAGGAGTAAAAGGATAAAAGAAGAAGAGGGTGAAACCGCCCTTTTACAGCCAAGATAGGCTACATAAGTCACATGACGGCAAATGACCGACGCCTTCCCCAGCCGCAACAGTCACCGTGA
The DNA here is from genome assembly GCA_949319315.1 of Zelleria hepariella. Classification (NCBI taxonomy): domain Eukaryota; kingdom Metazoa; phylum Arthropoda; class Insecta; order Lepidoptera; family Yponomeutidae; genus Zelleria; species Zelleria hepariella. The sequence goes on along the minus strand of OX439393.1, from coordinate 586,394 downwards.
CCGAATCCGGTCGGATGGAATCATCATCAAATAGTAGGTAATACCTACACATTTTTTTTATTTTTTTTTTTTAGTTTATTTGGCACACCAACAGAACACACAATTAACAAACACAAAAGACATATGCTAGCGAAAGGTTGCTACAACAACTTCCACCATTTTCAAACATCGCCATTTCTATACTGATTGATGTCTACGTCTACGTGGTCTCGAACTTAAGGCCGTCGAGGCTGGGACAAGAATAACATCGTTTTTGCCTACATTTCCCACCTCATCTGTGCTGATAACTTCATAATTTTCGTTCCTTGACAAGTGCTGTACGAGGTTGACAGTACCCCTGCACTTATCATCGGAATTGGGCCGAGGAAATACAGCTATTATTGCGGAATTAACTTTTTAGATTTTTATAAAGAACCGGGGGAACCGGGTATACTTTTTCGGAACCGGTTCTGCAGATACCTCGTCAGAACCGGGTATACCCGGGTATTTCGGAACCGGGTAGAACCGGGTGCATGCCCTAATCACGACCAACGCCACCAGAGGTGAAGCTACCCCGCATAACCATCCCAACGTTTTCGGGAAACTACAACGAATGGCAATCGTTTTACGATTTGTTCAGAGCCTTGATACATAAGAACAAAACCTTAGAGAATGTACAAAAGTTGCACTATCTGAAGAGCAATTTAAGTGGAGAAGCCGAGGCTTTATTACGACAGGTGCCAATAACAGGGAACAACTATGATGAAGCATGGAGCATGCTGCAAAAGCGCTATAGCAATAAACGCTACATTGCAAACTGCACGTTCAAGAGGATGTTTTCGCAAAAAACTCTAACACAAGAATCTGCGCAAGCGCTAAAGCAGTTGTTAGACACCACTGTCGAATGTCTCAACGCACTAAAGAACCAAGGCTTACCAGTACAACATTGGGATGCTATAGTCGTCTACATCATTGTGGCAAAACTAGATACAGAAAGTCATAAACAATGGGAAGAAACAATAAGTGCAGATGGTTCAGATACAATCCCTAGCTTTGAGAGATTGCAGACATTTCTGGAGACAAGGTTTCGCACATTGGAGATGATCGAATCGTCCAACAAGGGTTTGAGACCGACAAAACCGAAAACCTTCCATACAACTGCAACAACTTCACAACCACAATGTGTTTTCTGCGACGATGAACATTTCATATACCATTGCAAGAAGTTTACACAACTATCCACAGATGAAAGATACAATTTTGTACAGAAGAATAGGCTCTGCTTCAATTGCCTGATACCTAATCACTCAGTATTTAACTGCAGACAAACCTCGACCTGCAGAATATGTAATAGAAAACATCACTCTCTACTACACACCGATAAGAAACGTGACAATTATGAGAAACATGATGAGGAGAATAGACGCAAAGACCAGGAGAAAGCTAATGTCACATCACATTTCTCCACACAACCCGGTCAGCAAGTAATGCTCGCAACAGCACTGGTGGATATTCCTGCGGGAAATGGAAAGCTACATGTCCTCCGTGCTCTAGTTGACCAGGGCTCACAAGCAGCGTTCGTAACTGAGAATGCGGTTCAATCATTGAATTTGAAACGCAAGAGAATCAACGGCGCAGTTTCAGGCATTGGTGAAGGAAACAAACCTATTAAATACTTAGTAGAGTTTACCTTGAAGTCGAGAAATGATCCAACCTTCACCATTCAAGTACAAGCATATGTACTAACAGCACTGACTACATACTTACCATCACACGAAGTTGAGCTGAATTGGCAAGAACTGCACACCCTAACACTGGCCGACCCGACATTCAACGTACCTGGCAAAGTTGATATTTTGCTTGGTGCAGCCGAATACAGCAAAATCATAGAGGCTGGTCTGATCAGAGGTCCATCTGGACTAATAGCACAAGCCACACATTTGGGTTGGATCCTTTCGGGCGAAACATCAGCGATCAGCGCTAAAAAAGAAAGAGTAGTCAGTCTACACACACACATCCTAGACAATGACCTTTTAAAGAAGTTCTGGGAACTAGATACCGACTCGTACACAGACAAAAAGCTAATGACTAAAGATGAAGAGCTGTGTGAACAAATCTACGAAACCACAACAGAAAGAGATGATACGGGTAGATACATAGTTCAGTTACCCATGAGAGAGAGTCTAGAAGAAGTTATAAACAGATGTGGCAATACAAAGCAAATCGCAACGAAGAGATTTCTACAACTAGAACGGCAACTAGAGAAAAACGAAGAATTGAAGATCGAGTATGCAAAGGTCATCAAAGAGTATGAAAAGCTCGGACATATGGAGAAAGTGAACGACAACGAAACAAAATCCATATACTTACCACATCACGCTGTGATCCGAAATGATAAAGATACAACCAAGGTACGAGTAGTTTTCAATGCTTCGTCCAAAGGCTACAATGGCATCTCACTAAATGACCATTTATTAGTTGGCCCTATGCTACAACCAGACTTACGTACTTTGTTGATCAGATGGAGAATGCACCGAGTGTGTATTGTTGCAGACATTATCAAAATGTATCGACAAGTCAATGTCGCAAAACAACATGCAGATCTTCAGAGAATCGTTTGGCGGGATGATCCGAAGAAAGATATTGAGAGTTACAAATTACTTACGGTCACATTTGGAACTGCATCGGCTCCATACCTTGCTGTAAAAACCATTCAGCAACTGGCAAACGACGAACAACACAAATATCCGATCGCAGCTGAAATTGTCAAACAATCCTTCTACATGGACGACCTGATGACCGGCGCTGAAAATTTACAAGAAGCTAAGATACTATACAATGAAGTTAATGAACTACTGAAGTTAGGTGGTTTTGAAACGCAGAAATGGTCAAGCAACTCGGATGAGTTGCTAGAGATGATACAAGAACAAAAGGGAGTGGACACAAAAAGTCTAGAAATCAAAATGGACAAAGTTATTAAAATCTTGGGACTTACCTGGGACAGACACGACGATAAATTCAGATTCACCGTCCACTTACCTGAAGATGGAGCAGCAACAACAAAGAGATCAATTTTATCCCAATTGACTCGCCTCTTCGATCCATTTGGTTGGTTGGCGCCAGTCTTGATAACAGCCAAAATTCTCATCCAAAAACTTTGGCTCTCAGGCGCTGACTGGGACCAAGAACTTTCTCCAGACCTTGCCGAAGAATGGCACGATTTCAGAAGCAATCTCAACATATTAGAGTCAGTTTCCTTGAATCGATGGTTCAATACTAGCTCAACGAACAAGGATACTGAAATACATGGCTTTGCTGATGCTTCCATGGCTGCATATGCTGCAGTGGCTTACCTTAAAGTAACCGACCAAGACGGGAGAGTCCACATCCGTCTTATAGCAGCAAAGTCGAGAGTAGCTCCGCTGAAACAAATCTCAATACCCCGACTCGAGTTGTGCGCCGCCACACTGCTAACCAAGCTATTGAAAGATGTAACAACGATATTGAACGTCGAAAAAGCCAAAGTATATGCATGGACTGACAGCACTATAGTCCTTGCATGGCTTCAGGCACACCCAAGTAAATGGCAAACCTTTGTGGCCAACAGAGTATCCGAAATAATCCAGACACTAGACAATACACACTGGAGACATGTTCAATCAGCGGACAACCCCGCTGATCTACCATCAAGAGGTATAAGCGCACAAGACTTGATTGAGAATGAGCTTTGGTGGCAAGGACCAAGCTGGCTGAAAGAGAAAGTAGACACGAAGAAGTTGATGATACCCGAAGATCCTGAAACAGAAAAAGAGAAGAGAAAGATTAGTAACAGAAAAACAAAAGCAGAGAAAAGAAACAAAGCACATGTATTTCACACAACAATAGAAAATGATAAACTTACCTCAGAATTGGAAACCGATAAACCTATATGGGAGAAATATTCAACACTGACGAAAGTAAAGAGAATCGTAGCATATTGTAGAAGATGTATAACAAGAAAACAGATGAGCGATTATGATGATCCTACAATTTTGAACGCAAAAGAGTTGAAAGAAGCTCTAGAAACATGTATTAGATACTACCAGGAGATGACATTTTCAGAAGAGATCCGACAGATAAAGAAAGGAGAGATAGTTTCAAAGAAAAGTGTTCTTACCACTCTTTCACCATTTATTGACATGAATGGGATGTTACGAGTAGGCGGAAGACTCCAGAACGCTAATATGAAATATGAAGAGATACATCCGTATATTATGCCTGGTAACAATCATCTTACTAGATTAATAGTACAGGAAGCACACCACAACTCCTTACACGGTGGAAACCAATTGACATTGGCCATCCTAAGATCTCAATTCTATATTGTGAACGCAAGAAGAGAGGTGAAAAAGTTCATAAGACACTGTGTCGTATGCATACGACACAAAGCGAAGACAGAGCAACAAATGATGGGGCAGCTACCAGCCTGTAGAGTCAATCCTAGTCGTGCATTCGAAAACAGCGGCGTGGATTACGCTGGCCCTATTCAGATACGAATGTCAAAAGGCAGAGGCTGCAAATCAACAAAAGGCTACATATGCCTGTTTGTCTGTAATGTCACAAGAGCCGTGCATATAGAGGCAGTAACTGACATGACGTCAAATGCCTTCCTCGCTGCCTTCAGAAGATTTGTGTCAAGAAGAGGCCACTGCAAGCACTTATGGAGCGATAACGGCACAAACTTTGTCGGAGCAGCTAGAGAGTTGAAGCAGCTGTTGCAAAAGAGCGAGGCCAATATCACGAAAGACGTAGCCGAAAGTTTAGCCAACAATGGAACCACCTGGCACTTCATTCCACCAAGATCACCAAATTTTGGCGGTATATGGGAAGCTGCGGTCAAGTCTGCAAAGTTCCATCTAACGAGAGTTATCGGCGATAGCACATTGACCTACGAAGAGATGGCCACTCTTTTGGCTCAGATAGAAGCTTGTCTCAATTCGAGACCTTTATCGTAGAAACACAACTGCTTTAGATTTGTTGACACCATTGACGCCGGGGCACTTCCTGATCGGAGAAGGTCTGGTTGGAGTGCCAGATGATAACCTTGAGACTAAGAACGTCAATCTGATGACACGGTGGCAATTAGTACAACGAATGACTCAGCAATTCTGGAGTAGATGGAGGACGGAATACCTACACACACTTTACCATCGATACAAATGGAGAGATTCCGTACCTAATCCAAAGATTGGAGATATCGTTATCCTAAAAGATGAACAGTTACCACCTACGAAATGGCTTTTAGGGAAGATTATCCAGTTACATCCTGGAAAAGACAATAAAGTGCGAGTGATTACAGTGCAGTGTAAAAACAATACTATAAGTACTAGACCATTATCCAAAGTAGTTATGCTTCCTTTTGAAGTTTAAATTTTGTTATCAGTAAAATTTGTTATTGCACTTGTAACTTTGTTTAAGAACAAGGGTTCTTTGGGGCCCGGTATGTATAACACCGCATTAAGTTCAGATTAATTTGTTTAGGTATTTTTTAATATTGTGTTTTTTTTATAAATTTGATAAGAAAATGTAAGCTACAACCCAATCATACCACAATATGTCAAGAAAAATATTAGTTATTAAATTGAACAACAGATGGTGCTGTTCGATCTTACATCGCGGTATGGTTAGGTCGGAGTGACGACTACTTCATAAAAATAGTCGGCTTATAAAAGTTGTCTTTGAGTTTCGAGTAATAAATTACGTATCGTGTTAACAGTGTGTTTTAGTGCAAGTAGTGTGGTGTACAGGTAGAAAAGTTTGAAGATTTTTCCTGATTTAGTATCAATGCCAGGCCTAACCCATTAAAGCTACAATTATGAAATTGAAACTGCAGTAGTGTTTTGTGGCAAAACTACATACCATGAAGAAAAAAATCTAATTTTAACCCTTCAAATGCCCAAACCAGGGTTCAAAGTTTGTATGAAATAAAATTTTTTTTTGGTCCGATTTACTTGAAATTAAGAATTAGTATACTAAATCAGAAAAAAATAAATACGTGTTTCAGCGTTTTTCTCATTTCAGCGAATGAAGGGTTAAAATGGGTGGAAACGTTGAAGATTTTTCCCTGATATAGTAGCAATGCTGGGTCCAAACCATTTAAGTTACAACTTTGAAATTTGAACTACTGTTGCGTTTTATAGCAAAACTACCAACCATGACGAAAAAAGTAACAATGTTAACCCTTGAAATGCCCAAACCGGGGTTAAAAGTTTGTATGAAATACATTTTTTTTGTCTGATATACTTGAAACTAAGTATTCGTATGCTAAATCAGAAATAATCAAACACATGTTTCAGCATTTTTCTCATTTCAGCGAATGAAGGGTTAAAATGGGTGGAAACGTTGAATATTTTTCCCTGATGTAATAGCAATGCTGGGCCCAACCCATTCAAGTTACAACTTTGAAAAACTACAGTTGCGTTTTATAGCAAAACTACCAACCATGAAGAAAAAAGTAATATTGTTAATTCTAAAACGGCCAAAACGGGGTTCAAAATTTGTATGAAATTATCATTTTATTGGATTCAGATTAACTTGAAACTAAGTAGTCGTGTATTAAATCAGAAATAATAATTAAACTCATGTTTCAGCATCAAAAAGGGTGGAAACATTTTAAGAGTTTTCCTGATTTAGTATCAATAACAATGCCGGAACCATTAAAGCTACAACTATTCAATGAATATTTAACTACAGTTGCGTTTTATAGCAAATCTACTAAGCATGAAGAAAACAATAATAATGATAAACCTAAAACGGCCAAAAAGGTTCAAAGTATGTTTTTTTTTTTGTTGGATTCTTTTGATCTTTACCAATTTGGTCACACACATACACAACACATACACTTCCACGCTGAAACTGCACGACGGATTTGGATGACATTTGGAATAGAGCTTACAAAAATACACACCCATGACTCTATTCATGCTAATATGATAATGGTGAAAGATGTACCCAGGAAACTTCTTATAAGTCTTCGCGGACGAAGTCGCGGGCGAAAAGCTAGTTGTAAGATAAAATCCCAGAGTGAAATAAAAGGAAATTCAGTTTAACAAAATCGAATCTATTCAATTATTCAATTTACTACTTTTAAATCAAGGAAATAATTATCAATTTATTACTTTATCAATAAATCAGTAAATACAAATGAATTTCAAACTAGACTGGGATGTTATAAATTGATAGTAAAATAGGAAGGGGTTTGGAAATAAAAATAATCGACAGTTACTTGACTCGGTAGCTCAATTGGTAGAGCGCCTGCACGGTATGCGGAAGGTTGCGGGTTCAATTCCTGTCCCGAGTGAATTTTTTCAACTTATTATAAATGTTTAAAATAAAAATAATGTTTAGCAAAAATACCGTTACATGTTTTAAACACAATTCTAAACACGGTACCTAACCTAAACTGTAGGTATTCGTATTTCGGTTTTTCCCATCTAACAAACATCCCCTGCCGTTACGCGCCATTTGACTCACTACGCGTTTGTCGTATTTATCTGCCAAGTATTAACGTACTCTAGGCCCATACAATAGAGTCCTTTATTAGTCAGAGATTAATGGTCCGGACTAGATAGACTGCATGATTTGTATCCGAGACGCCGTTTATAAATATAAAAGGCGATTCCTTTTCGACGATTTACTCGGTAGAGTCGAGTATTTACAATAAATTGTACGGTCAGAGACCCACTAGAATTTTTTTTTTTGTTTTTTTTTATTTGAAGTTAAATAAAACAGAAATATGCTGTGGGACTTAATCTACACAGAGTTCTTACTTAATAATTATAATAACAATAAAAATTAAATAAATTGGTTGTTCAGTTTCCCTAAATATCTTTGAAGGACACTTCACTCTTTATAGTACAGTCGCCAGCGACCGTTTAATTTTCTTGAAAGGTTACCGGTTCCCCTTTTGATATGTTGTAAAGCACGTCATTCTGGGTACAAACATCAAATTTTTGAAGTTTCTAACCCGCCGCATCAATGAGAAATTTAAGGTCAAACGTAAGCAAAAATGCACTTAATTCAGAGTAAAAGGTTACCGGTTCCCCTTTTGATATGTTGTAAAACACGTCATTCTGGGTACAAACACCTAATTTTTGAAGTTCCTAACCCGCCGCATCAATGAGATATTTAAGGTCAAACTTACGAAAAAATGCACTTAATTCAGAATAAAAGGTTACCGCTTGCCACCTTGATATTGTGAAAATTTATGCAATTTAGCATAATAGAACCTAAATCTTGCAGTCCCTAACCCGCCGCATCCATGAAAAAAATTAAGTCAAAAATCGAAAAATGCGTTTTGGCAATGAGTGTATAGGTACCTTGCTTTACATCCGGTACTTCTGAATTTTGGCTGATTTGTTTATGATGTTGGCCCAATGAATTATCAAAGTTTGTGATCTCGAGCGCCGACCGCAACCATGTAAAAAACCGAAAAAACCGCGAAATTGTATGGAGAGCAACGCCTTTTGTCAGTTTTTGGCCACATTTTTGCTCAGATTTTTCTGTAACTTTGTACAAGTACTCTACGACCAAATCAAATAGTAACGTATTCTTAAATTTTTCAAGAATTCCCCCCTAACCGGTAAAATTGTATGTCAAAAGTCACCAAAAATGCAGTTAATTCACTTAAAAGGTTACCGCATGCCGTTGTGAAATTGTGATAAAATACGTAATTTGAGCTACAAAAAACCAAATCTTGCCGTTCCTAACCCGCCGCATCAATGAGATATTTAAGGTCAAACTTACGAAAAAATGCACTTAATTCAGAATAAAAGGTTACCGCTTGCCACCTTGATATTGTGAAAATTTATGCAATTTTACATAATAGAACCTAAATCTTGCAGTCCCTAACCCGCCGCATCCATGAAAAAAATTAAATCAAAAATCGAAAAATGCGTTTTGGCAATGAATGTATGGGTAGGTACCTTGCTTTTCATCCGGTCGTTCTGACTTTTGACTGATTTGTTTATGATATTGGCCCAATGAATTATCAAAGTTTGTGATCTCGAGCGCCGACCGCAACCATGTAAAAAACTGAAAAAACCGCGAAATTGTATTGAGAGCAACGCCTTTTTTCAGGTTTTTGGCCACATTTTTTGCTCCGATTTTTCGGTAATATTGGTACAAGTACTCTACAATTAAATCAAATAGTAACGTATTCTTAAATTTTTCAAGAATTCCCCCCTAACCGGTAAAAATTGTATGTCAAAAGTCACCAAAAATGCAGTTAATTCACTAAAAAGGTTACCGCATGCCGTTGTGAAATTGTGATAAAATACGTAATTTGAGCTACAAAAAACCTAATCTTGCCGTTACTGACCCGCCGCAAACATGAAAAAATTCAAGCCAAAAGTAGGCAAAAATGCACTTAATTCAGAATAAAAGGTTACCGCTTGCCACCTTCATATTGTGAAAATTTATGCAATTCCACATAATAGAACCTAAATCTTGCAGTCCCTAACCCGCCGCATCCATGAAAAAAATTAAGTAAAAAATCGAAAAATGCGTTTTGGCAATGAATGTATGGGTAGGTACCTTGCTTTACATCCGGTAGTTCTGACTTTTGGCTGATTTGTTTATGATGTTGGCCCAATGAATTATCCAAGTGTGTGATCTCGAGCGCCGACCGCAACCATGTAAAAAACCGAAAAAACCGCGAAATTGTATTGAGAGCAACGCCTTTTTTCAGTTTTTGGCCACTATTTTCCTCCGATTTTTCTGTAACTTAGTACAAGTACTCTACAACAAAATCAAATAGCAACATATTCTTAAAATTTTCTAGAATTCCCGCCCAACAGGTAAAATTGTATGTCAATGGTCACCAAAAATGCACTTATTTTACTTAGAAGGATACCGCAAGCCGCCATGAAATTGTGATAAAATACGTTATTTGAACTACAAAAACTAAAATATTTACGTATTTTATCACAATTTCACAACGGCACCTTTTAAGTGAATTAACTGCATTTTTGGTGACTTTTGACATACAATTTTACCGGTTAAAGGGAAATTCTTGAAAATTTTAAGAATATGTTACTATTCGATTTTGTCGTAGAGTACTTGTACCAATTTAAAGAAAAATCGGAGCAAAAATGTGGCCAAAAACTGAAAAAATGCGTTGCTCTCAATACAATTTCGCGGTTTTTTTGGTTTTTTACATGATTGCGGTTGGCGCTCGAGATCACAAACTTGGATAATTCATTGGGCCAACATCATAAACAAATCAGCCAAAAGTCAGAACTACCGGATGTAAAGCAAGGTACCCATACATTCATTGCCAAAACGCATTTTTCGATCTTTGATTTAATTTTTTTCATGTATGCGGCGGGTTAGGGACTGCAAGATTTAGGTTCTATTATGTGTAATTGCATAAATTTTCACAATATCAAGGTGGCAAGCGGTAACCTTTTATTCTGAATTAAGTGCATTTTTTCGTAAGTTTGACCTTAAATATCTCATTGATGCGGCGGGTTAGGAACTTCAAAAATTTGGTGTTTGTACCCAGAATGACGTGTTTTACAACATATCAAAAGGGGAACCGGTAACCTTTTGCTCTGAATTAAGTGCATTTTTGCTTACGTTTGACCTTAAATTTCTCATTGATGCGGCGGGTTAGGAACTTCAAAAATTTTATGTTTGTACCCAGAATGACGTGCTTTACAACATATAAAAAGGGGAACCGGTAACCTTTCAAGAAAATTAAACGGTCGCTGGCGACTGTACTATTACTTCACTTTTGAGTTGACAGTGCGATCGTCGTGGTCTTCATCCAACTAATCTTTTTTTTATAAATGCAGAAATTTGTGAATGTGGGTTTTTAACTGACTTCAAAAAAGGAAGAGGTACTCAATTACCTTATGTTTTTTTTAAATGTTTGTAACCTAAGACCTTTTTTTAAGTGGGCTGATTTCGATTATTTTTTTTTTTGTTCGAAAGTATATACTTTCCTTGTCACCCCATAAAAAATAATAATGAAGATCTGATATAGAACTTTGGAGATGGAGAACTGACAGCTCTTCAACAGACAGAAGTTGACCACTGTTAATCAGTGTATTTGTATTTAGGAATATTTAGCCCCCGTGTCATGGTACCTTCTAATGTTCCTTTCGCAAAACATACGACTAAAAAATTACCCTCATGTCCTTATTTGTGTAAAACAATTTTGAAGACCTTGCTTGATCATCTGACAGACAAAATAATAGCGTTGTTTATTGTGGCTATTATTTCTGGCAGAGAGGCCCCAGACTATTTATTACAATACGCATGTCGACCCCGGTTTGTTTGGTAATGTTTATGCCTCATTTGGCATGGGAGTTAAGGGTATCGCCCATCCATCACCTTTGCCTCGCTTTGGTTGATGCATTGTTTTGCCTCGTTTCGTGTGTAAAGTGGTGTGATGAGATATCTGCGGGATGATCGTGGGATATCTACTGTTGTTACGAGATACAAGACGTTTATTTGCTACCGGTGGTAGAATAACAATTTTATTTACATAATAACTAGGTGTGCCTTCAGCACACTAGACACTCCTGTATTGTGTTATGTAGTCTGTTACACATTTCACCTATACCATCCTGACAGCTTAGTCGACCTAGCCCACAGGAAAGACAGGTCAATACGTGTGGAGCCAACTGAGCCGCGGGTTTCCTCACGATGCTTTCCTTCACAGTTAGCGAGTGGTATTGCTACTACAAATTCACAAATGTACGTAACTTTGAAATTAAACAAAGTCATAGATACATGCCCGCACAGGGAATCGAACCGGGTACCTCTTGATTTAGAGTCCACTGTGTCCCAGACACTGCAGCGCCAAGTGGTCTCTTCACCCATCTAGTGTGAGTGAAGGTGCCACTGGACGCTGTATAAATCATCTTATTACGTAGATGCAAAGGCCTTAGTTTTTTTTTACACATTTCACAGGCATCAGCAAGGTTGTAAATCAGTAAGTACGCTGAACTTCTGACTAGTAAAATTGTAAGTACCTCGTTATTATACTTATAAGCTAGTATGTACCTAAAATTGTTATGTTTGAAAAAGTGATAAATAAAGTCCAATTTATTTATGTAAGTTCTCTTTAGTCTAAAGTGCATTAATGCAACCGCAGAGAAATATCTGTCCCTGTTCTGCCATTGTTTAGCGTTGATACTCCTCAGCTTAGCAGAGTAAAGCTTACAGACATATTTTTGTTTTAGTAGCCCGTGTTGTAACGTTCCACTACAGGGCAAAGGTCTCAGATTATTTGGTCCTTTATTATACTATATTTTTTTGACAAAAAAATATTGTGATTCCTCATCGTGATCCGATGACGGTGACCTCTAGAATAACGGACTTTCGAACATAAAACTTTGGGTTCCGAAGGGGGATATCTACAGCGATAGGCGCGAATATGGCTTGAAAAGCCCAAATTATTTGAGAAAGTCCGGTTACAACGATCGCAGTGGAGTTCACTGAGGCATAACTGAGGCTTTTTGCTGATGCGATCAATGAGTGATTCCCTTAAATGATATAAGTACGAAGCTATCTGGCGTCGTAAACCAACCGTCATGTTGCGAACAAAAGATCTCCGTAAATTGCAATCATGAGATTCATTGCGCACATTTTATGGGTCATAAAAAAATTCGGGCACCCACTTGGCGAGGTTTCCGACCACAAGGGCAGATATCAATTTGGGGTACGGGGTCCAAATTTTGCCACTGAAGGAATGACCGACTTCTCCTCTTCTTCAGCATTTATATCGTCCACTGCTGGATGTATCAGCCTCTTCATGTCTATTCCATATAAGCCGGTCTGTGGCTATTGTGGTCCAGTTTGAGCCAGAATTACTGACTGATTTTAAGTAATTAAGTAAGTAAAATGTTTATTTGGTACCAAATTATTGTTTTTACAAGCTAAAATTAAAATAACATTGTGGTCTTGGTACCAAAATGGCCTCCGCTCAGCATTATGCCTTGGTCGGTGCAACCAACCAAGACGCTGATTTTCAGCGGACACCTATTCTAAATTCTAAATTAAATCTGTGACAAATCCCGCGACCCTGGACAAAAGTTTTGATATTAATTAATAATGAGCATTGATAGGCACGCACGTCACGCCATTTTTCCAGGTCGTTGTTGTTTTTAAATGAGCCAGAAAATTGTAAAGTGTCAATTCGGACACAGTGTCCGAATTTATTTGCTCCGAGTTGTCGCAAACTCGAGCCCGAGCACCGATCTAAACCTGAAAATTCCGCTCAAAATTCCGCGCAAATGTAGTTAAGCCAACATGGTTAGGGACAGCGCGATGCGCTTGCTGATGACACGGTTAATTCGCGCAAACTGCCCGCTCCTATAGTGTTCTACGCTAGATTTTTGGCAGAATGTTAGCTAGCACTGGTTGTTATCGTATACAGGGCAATTTTTAAAAAGCCTTTTTCCTCAAACACCCCAACTTCTAAATATGATTTCCAACAACGTTTTTTCTACGACTTTGGTGAAAGCACAATTTTCTTTTTCCGTAGAAAAAAAAGTATCATATTTTATTTTGCTCTGCACGTGCACGTTTCATATAACTGACATAAATATTTGATTATGACAATTCGATATAGATTGCGTAGTCGATTTAACATGAGGTTACAAAAAAGGTTTGTTTACAAACCGACCTATCAATGAACATCGAATTGTCATAATACAATATTTCTGTCAGTTATATGAAACGCGGGCCAGATAGCTTTTTGAAAATGTTTTTGGTGGGATTCATTTTTAAAATACACCAAAGGGGGTCGCGTTCAAATTTCGAAGCGCGCAAAAATTACTTTTGCCTCATCGTCTGATACAAGTAACGGCATACTTTCCGAGCCTGGGAGGTGAACATGTTATTTTCCGAGTAGGACCCTGGTGCCGTAAGCCCGCGGGGTTTGCGCGCGGCCAAGCGTGAGTCTGTTGCGGTGTGGCCGGTGCAGTAGGTTGGCATGGGTCACGTTTACCTCGCCTAAAAGACGTGTAGGTACTCTCAAGTTCTCTTGCATGGAGACTATGCGCCGAGCGTATTTTCAGCGACAGCAAAACGTAAGCGTATTTTACGTTACGCGTCTTGCGCACTATGCAGCGTAAGGCCAATAGGGCACTAGCGGCCAAGCCTCAGCGGCCAGGGCCCTTAGCCTGTAACACAATGGTGCCAAAATGGTCTGTCAGGTGACGACTTCAATTACGATTTGCTAACGCTGTCTGTCCTTTTAATGTTTTTGTAGTACAGCAAAGAATATTTTGATTCTAATTCTAGAGGATTAGTACTCTGGTTGTAGGAGAAAAACGAGGAGAGCCCGGTTTTGTCCTTCTGCCGGGACGCCATTGACCCGCCATTGCGTTACAGGCTAAGGGCCCTGGTCGCAGCAGCCAGTGACATACACACATTTGTATAAAGTCGCCGTGGGCCGCGCGCACCTGGCCGCTGCATCCTGGTGCGCGCGGCCCATGGCGGTTTCATACTTATGTGTGTATCTCACTGGCCGCTGCAACCTGGGGACTTAGCCTGTAACACAATGGCATATCAATGGCGTCCCAGGTAGAAAGACAAAACCAGGATTTTTTCATTATTCTCCTACAACCAGCGAATTAATCCTCTAGAATTAGAATCATAATATTCTTTGCTGTACTACAAAATCATTAAAAGGACCGACACTGGACCGACAGCATTAATAAATCATAATTGAAACCATCAACCGGGAGCCCATTTTGGCACCATTACGTTACAGGCTAAGGGCCCTGGCCGCTGCGGCCTGGCTGCCTAGTGCGCTATTGGCCTAAGTTACACTCAATATGATTTGGCACCAATTGGCACTAAAGGATCAGTTATGGCGCAAACGAACAGGGGGTCTACCGGCTACAACGAAGCCGATTACCACTGGCGAAAATCGAAGTTCGATTTATGAAAAATTAACTGGTTGGCAGTAAAATGAACTGGGTGGCAGTAAATTTTTCAAAAATCGAACTTCGATTTTCGCCAATGGTTATCGGCTTCGTCTTAGCCGTTAGACCCCCAGTAATCGTTACGACGGTTTTACCACTAATAGCATTATTAAATGCAGTTGACCCACTGCTCCACTCTCGTCCTGTGGGCGTCGTAAATCGTGCGCAGGCCTATAATTCGTCCCTGATTGGCATAACAGGCCGACGCGAATTATACGCGTTCACAGCCCGCACGCACAGTGACGTGGCGCCATCGGCGCAGGACTTAATTACAATACGGATTGTCGATTGTAAAATACATACAGGGTGTTAAAAGACCGCCAACAAAGCGGGAAACCACGTACTGTCCTAAATAAAAGTAAGTGAAACCGTTAAAGCGATATAAAAAAAACGTACTGTCCTCATCATAAGGAACATTTTTGCACAAGGAACTATGCCTGGGAAATCAACGGTTTCCGAGATATTGAGGTTCAAAGTCGGACTTTGCAAAACTTTTTTTTTTTTTGCAGAATCGTATTCAGTATCTAGTTCCTAACATACCTTCTCAAGAAGCCATATCAAAATTATAAATATTTCTTAGAAAAAACGATGTTAAAATTGCAACCCGCAATGTATTCTAAACATCAGCACTTTAAGCTTAAGTAACATAAACTTATTCCTACGCTTGCGCAATATGACTTCACGTCTTTGCGTCACGGTTACACGTCCTTTGCGTGATACAATATTTTTCAAAATTATAACCTAAAAAACCAAAATCATTTCCCAGCAATAATTTATCGAAAAAGTAACTTGTTTTGGTGTCTAGCTTTCGAGTCTGTTGGCGGTCTTTTAACACCCTGTATACCTACGACAAGTGGCGATGGTAGAACAATGGTACCTACTTATGACAAGCGGTGGTGGTCAGTGGTAGAACATTGGACATGGAAGCGAGAGACCCAAGTTCGATCCCCGGTACGGGTGTTCACCCTATGACTTTAATTAATTTTAGTATGTGTAAAAGTAGGTACATTTGTGAATTTGTAGCAGAAACGTACATAAATGTGAATTTGTAGTAGCAATACCACTCGAAAACATCGTAAAGAAACCCACGGCTTAGTTGGCTCTACACGTATTGACTTGTCTTTCCTGTGGGCTAGGCCGACTAAGCTGTCAGGATGGTATAGGTATAGCAAGCCTACTCCATGTAAAACATTGTCCCAGGCACTGCAGCGTCGAGAGGTCTCTTTACCCATCTAGTATGAGTGAAGGAGCCAATGTATAAATCAGTTTTAGTTAGTATTCAGAACGCTGCCTTTTGCTTGCTTTCTTTATTTGATGACTGATCCAATGATTATGATTAGGTATCCAACAATATAGTAGGAACCAACTATGTTGCACGTTTCCTTTCGGTGATTCTTTCCTCAATCACTCCATCACCTCACAGATTGGTAACTTGGCCTTCGGAGCCCTAACAAATGCCGAGTCCGTCTCGCGCTTTGTGCGTCCATTAAGGCTCCCGAGGGATTTTCGCCGGGTAAATAGAGTTATTCCTCCCGCACTTATATTTTGGAACGTTCCCGCAGCGAGCGAGCTAGTCCCAGGGATGTAAAGAGAAGCTACAGTCTTTGGGTTATGTACTGTTTTTTTTTTTTTAATTACACTGCTATACCTACATACAGCTAATATTGCTGTCAATCTAGCAGCACAAAGTTCATCATCATCATAAATTTTAAGCTACATTGGAGCGGTCACAGCCTTTCTTAAGCGGTTGGCAAAGTTAAGAAAGATCGGGCGCGGTCAGTCCCTGGATGGGTGACCGCTAGTGGCAATAATATCTGAGCGCTTCCGTGCTTCGGAAGGCACGTTAACCTGTTGGTCCCGGTTGTTGTTCATA
The DNA here is from genome assembly GCA_949319315.1 of Zelleria hepariella. NCBI lineage: Eukaryota > Metazoa > Arthropoda > Insecta > Lepidoptera > Yponomeutidae > Zelleria > Zelleria hepariella. The sequence goes on along the minus strand of OX439393.1, from coordinate 569,561 downwards.
AATAACAATAATTGTTAATCCATGTCAGAGGCCCTTTGGGCGGCCTAAAAACTCTGACACCAGGGGTGGCCTAATACCTCATACGATTGCCACATTTTTTTCTTCCTTTGTTGGATAATAGGCGTTTTTTCCCAAGGCCCCTTAGGCGCCAAAAGATAAGCACACAGAAGCTGCGACTGTACTCTCTTCACAATAATTGCGGCCACAGACTGCTTATACGTAAGACGGGTACATCTAGATACCCCGAGCTTACTCCATGCTATACTCTATAGAGACTGTGATATTGGATGCCGCGGATTTGGAAAACCGCACGATTTTCATTAAAACTTCGCGCCTCGCTTATACACAAGTTTGTTTCGATGTTAATCACAGTGCAACCTTTATCTATCGGAGATAATTTATGCTAAGTCTTGCCTAATCGTGTTTAGGTTTGGTGGTAAAATTAATGTCTTTATTACTGAGTTGCGTACCCAATAAAAAAAATCTGTCTTAGCTCTCCATACTCGCATTTAATTCTCATGAAATGCACCGTATTATGCGAAGCTATGATTTTTCGTATTCGTGACGGTAAATGTTTCCCCAACTCGACTGCTGATGTGCCTATTTTGCGTGAGGTTCCAGGTTTGAATCCCGGTGCGGGCTTTGATTTTCATCATCATCATCATCATCAGCCTGTTGACCAAGGCCTCTTCATGCTCACGCCACGTCTCACGATCCTGTGCCAGACGCAACCACTGTTTTCCGGCTACTTGGGCTATGTCGTCGGACCATCTGTTTGACTTTAGTTTAGTTCAATCACACTGCACAGACGCAATAAATCCGCGAGACAGTAATAAACATTAAGTTTTCGATTAATAAATCATGGCTGGCCCTGTACCGTGACGTCACGAAATAGGATGCCATAAATATCGGCGCAAGTTCGGAAGCACTCACAAAGTTCGACCGCCGGCGAATTTGCGGCGAATAAAAATGATTAGCGGCGGGGATCCGCGGATAAATCATTAAGAATTATCATAAATAAATATTCAGTGAGTTTCGTATTAAATTTCATCTCTAGCGGCGTTGGCGGGCTGCCAGCACAAACCTGGCGGTTGGAGAAGAACCGCATTGGTCGGTTGGATGAAAGTCTATTCACTTACTGAACCCTCCAACTGTGCACCTACAGGTTTTGATCGTTTATGTATTGGACTTAGTGTGCCCTTTTCATGACCTAGGCTGTAGGTAAAAGGGCCACTATAATAAAAAAAAAAAGAGGTAGTCTGGAGAGGGAAGTGTGCACCTACAGAGGTAGAGATAGCCGAAACTGGTCAAGCTAGAGCTCACTTAAGTGATCTCAGAAAACAAAATCCCCGATTTGAGACCTTGGCTAATGTCTATGTCAAGCACAAGATAATGTGCGAGCCCGACTCGCACTTGTACGGTTTTTTTGTGAATGTTCTAGCGCATAGCAAGTACACAATTTTCATAATTGTAAATTGATCGCAGGTGGACGTGCGTTCAAATAATCTCACTTCGCGTCCAACTCATTGCAAATCACTGAAGAGCTTCACATAAAGAAATTTTTCATACACCAGAATCGGATCTACTGGCTGAATCCATGCCCCTCGCGGGTGGTGGGGGCGCAGCATGACTATGCAAAATTTGCCGCGATGTTTCCTCTACTTAAGCAACTATCTTATCCATTAGCGAGCGCCGATTCTTTCGCCAATTGTTTGCCGGAGTGAATTCCCGAGTTGTTTTAGGGCTGGCATCCACTAGAGGCGGATCGGGCCGGGGCGCATCGCAAGATCGCAACGCAAAAATCCGCCTGCCTGTATTTATATGAAATAGCGTCCACTAACAGCGGATCGGGGTGGGGTGGGCCGTAGCCCGCAGTGCAAAAGTCCGCCGCTGGTGGACGTTGTTTCATATAAATAAAGGCCGGCGGATTTTTGCGTTGCAATCTTGCGATGCGCCCAGGCCCGATCTGCCTATAGTGGACGGCAGCCTTTAGGCACTGCTTCCTGCACTAAATGAAACTTTTGTGTTTCGGCCGCGGCATTGTTGCGACTTTGCCAAAAGCCTTCGCGTCAGCTGTCTGTCATAATATTTTTAAAGGTTTTTTTTGGTGAGCAGATAAATAACTTTATTGGATTCACTTAGCTGGAACTTCGGAATTGCATCAGTTTTGTGTCGTTTTACGGGTAGAGTCAATACGAAAAATAGAATCTACAGTTGCCGGCAAGAGATGAAGGAAAAGTAATGTTAAGAATCACCGGAAGTTTGTTAATTGAATGGTGAATACACCTCCTTAATTTATGTTGTTGCTAAGCATGGGAGTTCCGTTATCTGTGCTGGAAAAATGAACAGTTTTTTCATTCTGCGAAATGGCAAATCTCGTAAAAGCAAAAAAGTAAAGAAAAGTACCTAAATACTTCTCAAGAGATGTTTCAGTTGAAGCTATATGTTCAAGAAAATACTTTTCTTGATGTAATGCGCCTGAAAATATTAACGTTGTAGTTAATTTAAAACTTGATTTCTGAAATTACGAAAGACTCAAATGGCAATAAAATGCAAGTAAAGAAAAAATACTTGAGTCGATTTCCCTACTAGTTTAGAATTGACACACACAACAGCGAATTTTTGGCCATTTCCAGTTTGATGTTTTCTTTAGCAATTATTATTTCTGAATCTACATATTTTATCTTGATTATGTTGAAATTTCAATTGAAAAATAACATAAAAAAGTAATTAGTTCTACTTTTCTCGCGACAGAGACGGACTTTTCTCTCTGGGTGGTATTAATAGTCGTCTGAAATCACTTACTTGAGCTCGATCTCAAGTAGGTGAACTCTGAAAAGTCAAATGCTAATGCCTTGGCTAATGTCAAACATGAGTAGCTGTCAGCATATTAATAGACACTATCTTGAGATTGACATTGACATTAGCCAAGGCTTGACATTAGCATTTGACTTTTCTGAGATCACCTACTTGAGTTCAATCTAGAGTCAACGACTATAAATGCCAAACCTAGGCTATTGTTCTCGTAACCTTGACGAGCCTCTTTAAACGTTTTTTTTAGCTTAGCATCACCTTCGTGGAACTTGGAACCCCCTTTTTAACAATTATGTTTTCGGCGGTACAAAAATGGGAGGTTAAAAGTGAAATACGTTCGCCAAACAGAGCCGGAGCGAGTCGAGTGCACTCGAGGGCTCTCCGGCTAAACGCTGGACACTCGTCCGCACTGTGGATCGTTCAGAGGTTAAATGGCGGATTATTTATGTGCAGGAGAGCTAGTCACCTTGAGAGGGAGATATTTCTAGTTGATTAAAGATAAATAAAACATAATTTTCTTTGGACACTTGGAGTTTCTTTACCATGCTTCTTCTCCAAGAACGATCAGAGCTAGTGAAGCTGGAGAAAAAAAAGTTGCTAGATACTTAGTATTAGATAGTAATAAGTATCTGATTTATATAATTTTTTTACTTTAGATAATATTTTGACGTTCAATGTACTTAAATAATTTATTTATGGCATATTGAATAAAACATTTGAATCTTAATCTTTGAATCTTGACGCACCCTTAACTCAACGTCAGCGAGCAGACATGAATCTAGCACTACATGTAAAGGTGTTGCTAATCAGCTACATGAAGGACATATTGTCTAAAGGCCTGTTTTCTAGACGTGTGATGTCCAAAAAAAATGCGCTTTTACGAGTACGAGTAACTTGATAAGTTACCTACCTAACATGGAAAAAATCCTGCTTCTGGATATTTTTTATTGAAGATATTATTTTCTGGAGAACCCTAAGCAAAACAACGTAACTTTTCTAAAATGCGAGCTGTAATAAACTTGCAAAGGTTAAATTCATTCAGACGTAGCAAATACAGAATACAAACAAACTACATAAAATAAGTTTAGTACCCCCGGAGTATGCAAATGAAATCAGTTTAGGAAAGCAAAAGTGCCACACAAGCACAAACACAAGCTCTGAATATTTACGAATTTAAAATTCACCCCTTTACATAGCTTTTTTTTTTGTAAAATACAAACTTAGACCGTTCTGTATTTTAGTGTCTGCACACAACGAGCGTTACACAATCCATAAGAAATATAGACAGAAGGATTGCTCCACGAGAATTGACTCAAAAAAAATCCTTCCTATGATAATCTTGTAATAATCGCATCTGAATGTCTAAGGCACGTAAGATCAATCACAGTTTAAACTCAATCCATAGATTAAACCTCGCATTTTGTATGAAAGTTAATCGACAGATAGGGTTTAAACTAGCCTTTTTGGTTTAAACTATGATTGATCTTACGGGCCTAAACATAACAATATAATATAATAAATATTATCACAGGGATAATTTGGCATGACTATTTTATATCCAAATAATCATTAGAGTGTAGATGGCTACAATTTTTTTATAATCAATTGATTAGGTCAGTTTTAAATTGTCCTGTATGCTTATTCTGTAAAAAACCCGCACAGTTGGTAGTCCTATAAACCGAGAAAATATAAGGAAATATATAATTTATTTCGCTACGATGATTTTCCCGCAAAAAAACTGGTGTTGAGTACTAGAAACTGCGGATTTTTTACAGAATATGCCCTCAGCTTACAAAAGTGCAGTATTGCTGATGGCTACTTCTTACACCCATCTAACAAGCCCTTGCTTCACCATGATCACGAAAAAATCAGAAAAGCGAGCGGAATTTCTATCCCCCCTCTATTTGCCGCCGTCACTTATCAAGAAGCCATTTTGCATAGCGGAGCTCTCAACTTTCGAGTGACAAAATTACACTGAAAGCACACGTTGGAATTTATAGTCCTACGTCTGCGACGAGGCTGCGCACACACCCACGACTTGTTCGACCTACAGACTCAAGAGAGTAAGTAGTAGTTCGCCCCAAACTTTGAATTTGCGACCCCATATCTCGACAACCCCTCGACCGATTTGGCTCATGTTCGAATTTAAAAATTCTCTTTGCCTCATTTACCTGCCTACCAAATTTTATGACGATCAGACTTTTACTCAAGTTATCGTTGAACCAACATTCATACATACATACAAACTCCGGATTGTTCCAGTAGACTCGTAGAACTTCGCCCGCTTCGCTTGCTCGTTCAGTTAAAAAGACCCTTTGCATCATTTTCTTTTGCTTATCTGGTAGATTATTGAACAAGCGAGGGAAGTTCTTCGAGTCCACTTAAACAATCCGGCGTTTGTATGTATATTTGTATTTATGAATGTTTGTTCGACGATAACTTGAGTAAATGAAATTTGGTAGGCAGGCAAATTGAATTAAAATATTAATACAATTATTTCTGTAGTACAATAAACAGTTACTTCATAATACAAGGACTAAAAGGTGTTAATACTGCAGGCTATAGGCTGCAATAACTCCCACGTTGCTGTAATAGCGAGGAAATACCGAAAAAGTATGGACTATTCTGTTTTGAACTTATAAAAACTTCACGTGAAACAAAACGCGAAGCGAAGCTCTAGCTTTAAAGCCAGAGGTACACACGACAGCACGTAGACGCTTACACTTTCGTTGCAAAGTCGACCGTAACGTAAGTGACTAGAGTGCACGCGTCTCTACGTACCTTCGTGTGTACCGTATTTTGAATACGAGAAACAAAGTATTGGTTGAGAATATTTGTGCTTTGTAGAGGATTTACCAGTACACGTCTTTTCAAGAGATTTTAAAGGTAGAGAGACGTATTATGTTCCTGTTATTTCTTGGATCACAATTGGATATTCAATAGCACACAATGAGCACACGTTAAACAAATCTACACGTCTTTTGTTTCCTTCTCCTGTTTTGTCGTAATTTTAAGGTAACAGATATTTTAATATGACTGAAAATTAATAACCTAAGTACTTGGTATATTTTTAGGATTCTGTAGTCTTAGGACAAAGGCAAATCGAGACGATAATAGCAACTACCTACGCTAGATTTGCGCAGGCAGGATAAAAAGTTGAATTGACTGCTATAAAACATAATCTAAGAACACTCGCTAGAAAACCTGCTTTCAAATAAAAAAACACACAAATCAATCGGACACACACACACAGCGGTCAAACTTATATCGCCGCTCTTTTTGAGTCGGTTAATAAAAATAGCAAATCGCAAGTGTGCGGGGCCCCTTACCGCTTAGTGCACGGCAAGTTATAATGAGCCGGGAGCCCGTCCCCGGTTAATCGTCCCTATGCGTAGCTTTGTGCGCGACTGACAGAACAGTGTGGAGCCTCCTTTGTACGGCTTAATTTATGGCGCACCTTCTCCCACAGCCTTTAAGGGGCTATTTTTATTTCTTCCCTTATAGTATTAGGGCTGATTTACACAAGCTATGTTACTGAAGTTGAAATAGAAAAAAAAAATATTTCGAGCTTACATAAAAACAAACAAAAGGAAATTAACATAGGACACTATAATAAACCCGAATATGGACTTAGTTCAGTGTATTTTATGCCGTCTGAAGCGGTCTTCTAAAACTTTAAAGTCTGACTTTGAACCTCATTATCTCGGAAACCGTTTATTTCCTAGTCATAGTTTCTTCGGTAAAATTGTTTGTTATGATGCGGACAATACAATGGATGGTTTTTCTGCAATGTGTCTTTTAACACCCTGTAAAGTCAGTATCGGGTAAGCACTGACTTGCATCGAATTTGGATTCAGTAACTTACCCTGTGTAAAACACCCCTTACCTTTACGACTTATAATATCTGCACAGGTTAAGGCTTTTACAGAGGTCTGTTTTAATGTAATAAGCGAGTTTGGTTAACCTTTTTTTACCTTCGAGATATTGGCTAAATTGGTTTTCGGGGAATCGTATTGTTTTTCTCTTTATCGGTTGCTGTAATAGGTAATTTGCTTAGAGTTTTTTTTATCTCTTATTTAAGCAAATACTGAGGACTGTGTCGAGTCGAGTCGAGTCTTCCGAATAGTCGCTTCACTCATCTAGTATAGAAATGCTATTGGACGATCTATAAACTACCTGTCCTTGATGTAAAAGGCCTTAGTATTGTACGGGCCTGCTAGGGACATAATTTATTAATCGTTTTGCATCTTTGCACGAATATTTATCTACAACAAATAGTATGAAAATGTAGTTTTGCATGAATGGATTACCAGTTTATTATGACGTCAACTCAATCTAAAACATGTTCCAGGCACAGCATCGTCCATCTAGTGTGAGTGAAGGTGCCACTAGAATCACCTCATATCGTAGATGCAAAGCCCTATGTTTCTTCAGTCACTCACACGCTAGAATACCCCTTTTTGTTCGATTGGCGCCCTTATGCCGCGCGTGGTAAGTGCTATCATGTGGGCTGCCAAGGCACTTTTCTCAACTGGCCGGAATTCTGAGAAGCTACCGTAAAAAGATATACAACAAGCAGCTCAAAGGTTGAGTATAAAATTGCACTTCAACGAGACATATACCTTAAAGTATAAAATATATAAAAGTTCAGCGCGACACCTCCGTAATATTCCTTCAAGCTCAAACTAGGGTTAGAAAAACCCATGAAGAAGTAGAAACAGAAGCCGAGCAGCGTTCAGTTTTTCGTTCGCGGCAGTAACATAGTATTCTTTTCATTATTGTAAACAACAGAACAACAATAATTCAGCCAATAAGTGTTCTGGTCACCAACAAGCCTTTTGGGCAGTGCCACTGCTTCGTAGACCAGAACATAATCGGCTGAATTATTGTTGTTCTGTTGTTTACAATAATGAAAAGAATACTAAGTTATTGCCGCGAACGAAAAATCGCTCAACAAAAATAGCTCAGTTTAACTACAAAATGTAAAAAGCTGTGAAATTTTTGAATTTCCCGCCACGTTGCTATCGTCCACCCTTAAACAGCATTTTACTAAAATCTTCATACAAAAGTCGATTTAAATGGCGACTTAAGTGGCATTTAAGAAGTGGTGCAAGACGGCCTAAACGTAATAAAAATAACACTATTTACAACGTAATGTTAGGATAAAAAAATATTAGATGTGATCTTTTAATCAAATAAAAGTCTAGTGATGTGGTAAAAGAAATCACTAAAACAATCATTGTCGTAGTCTCAGAACCTAAAGCTAAGTTAAGAACCTTCTGAATAGGTTACTAGTATCCCCTCTTTTCAATTTGCAAGCAGAGACACTTTCCAACACATAAAAGAAAGATATATTATCCCTCTCTTTCCCTCCAACGGTTCAGGTGAGGTGAGACGCGAATTTAAAACTGTTATGACGTTTTAAAAATGTACAGCGCGAAACATTTTGTGTTACATTTTCGAGCCATAAATAATGTTTGTCCGAGCGAAGATGTTTCTGACGGGAGAATTATTTAGGAGACTTTTGGTAACTGATATTTGAATGTTTTGCTTTGCGTTTGTTGTTAATGCTGTGTTGCTGAAGCTCGTTTTAGTTTGGAATTATATTCAGGCAGTTTGAAATAAACTTTGGTTTCGATATACTTAATTATTATAATTATCAATAGTTTTCCATGTCATGGCAAATCCCCTATAATCCTAGTTGAAAGAAGTCCTTTTTTTGTTTACGAATTCTGGTCGATTTGGTACGTATCTAGGTATATAAAATGCTTTACATTGTTTTCAGTATTTCTGCAAAATATCTGAAAAGTTCCTTTGTCAATATATCTAAGAGTGCTTTCAAACAAAAGCTTATCACCATATGACGTACAAAAATCTGAAAATCGGTAACAAGTTGAGCCATAACAAAAATGCATGCCAGAAAAGTGATGAAAAACCATTTTCAATCAACACTCTGCATTGAACTCCACATCGTGTTTTTCAAAGTGTTCCCATAATCGGGAGGTGCATAAAAAGTCTTATAAAAAGGAAAACTCCAACCGTTCAAGTCGCGTCCGTAGAAAGTCATAGAAATAGACAAAAGGTCGGTGCTCAAAGGACTAGAAGTGAAGCATCCAGTGGCACTTTCACGTACTCTCGATGATGGGTGAAGTGACCACTCAGAAACGGCAGTGCCTGGCACATTATTTTTTGAAAAAAAAAACTGTAAAATATGGTATAGGTATACAGTTTTTTTTAAAGAATTTTTTGTCACTCGGTGGTTTACACCATCATCGTCATCATCAGCCTGTTAATACCCATTGCGGAGTAAAGGCCACTTCATGCTCAGGCCACCTCTCACGATCCTGTGCCAGACGTAAACACTGTGTTATCTGGCTACTTGAGCTATGTCATCGGACCATCTGGCTGGTGGGCTGCCAACCGATCTCTTCCACTCTCGAAGTCTTCTTCTTCTTGTAGTGCCATCTCTTATCGGAGGTTGGCAATCATCTTGGCTATTTCTTCTTTTGAGGCTGCCAAATAGAACAAGGAGCTCGTGGATTGATGTAACCAAATGGCGTAAGTTCTCAAGCCATTATATCTTGGGTCTTCCAGGTCTCTTCCTGTCTGGTATCTTCCCTTGGTGATAAGTTGAAGGAGTCCATATTGGTGACTCTCGAGGTCGCTATTCCACAATGGACTTCGTCCATCTGCCATCGGTGCGTCTAGCCAGGTGTCCTGCCCACATCCACTTCAAAGACGTATTTATACTCCCACTGCAGGGCCTGTAAAGAGGCGCCAGAGTCCATGGAACACGTTCTGTGTGACTGCGATGTTCTAGCAAGTAAACGCATGAGTCTTCTCGGGGTAGCATATCCTAGACCGGAAGAATACAGGTTCCTCAACCTCGGTGATGTTCTAAAGCTTATGACCTTGGTCTTTGCACGTCATGAGTATGAATAAGGACGGAGGTGACACAAAAGATCCCACTGGGTCGAAGTGTCCCGGGCTCTCAGCCTGGCCCCATTACTGATAAGATAAGATAAGATATTTATACCGTCGTTTTATACCGCTCTATGTCTTGCCCGCGGCGTTTAGGGAAGTTTTTAAGGCTCATCAAAGGCCCTGTCTGGCTGAAAGGCTATTAGGCTTTAATTATAGACTAATTGAAAAAGTTAGCCGACCGGGAGCTGGGTGCTTGAACGGACCCAAAATACTATGCTTGCTCTATGTTTGTCTCCGTGTATTTTTTGCATTACTTTGTTGGTGCGAATTTGATAACAAAGAGTTATAGTTGGAGAGCTGGTGACCAATCGAGATATTTTTTCGTACAAGGCTGGGAATTAGTAGGCTGATAGAGTAGACTTTGCTGAGTCTGGGAAAAATATTTTTTTGGTCCGGTCGCGGTTGAAAGTTAGATTTTTTCGACTTTGAAAGTTTAAATGTATGGGTTGAGTCTTTTCTTTTTTGTCTAAAAGGTTGGGAGTTTTTAGGCTGCCTTTTTAGTCTCCGCTGATCATGAAATCACTATTTATTACTAGCCAAAGGCGGTAGAAATATTGTTTTTTTATAACCTAGAAAGTGTGAATTTTTGGGTTATAAAAATCAAACTTTCAACCACGCTCGGCCAAAAAAACTAATATTTTCTTGTTCAACGGAGTCTCAACAACTAACCTAGAAGTTTCTAGCCTTGTACGACAAAAAAAATATACTGAACCCATACATTTAAACTTTCAAAGTCGAAAAAATCTAACTTTCAACCGCGACCGTGCCAAAAAAATATTTTTCCCAGACTCAGCGAAGCCTACTCTATCAGCCTACCAACTCCTAGCCTTGTACGAAAAAATATCTCGATTGGTCACCAGCTCTCTAACTATTAGGTAAACTTCAACCAAAATAGATTTTAGTAGCTTCTTTTTTTTTGCTTTTTCTACAGCACTAACATTTATTTCGAGCGAATTTTCTTTTCGTGCAAAGTGAATTAGCCCGCACATAGTGAAAAGAAGCGCGCTGCCAATTTTTTTTTTTCGGCTAAAATATCTTCAAAACGTTTATGAATGTCAACACGAAATTGACTGTGTAAAGATAGCCTAATTCTACGGTTCTATATGAGCACTTTTTCGATTCGTTTAGTGTATATTTTATCTGTTATAGGAATAATTTTGCACCTTTTTCTTTGCGCGCGGGCTATTCACTATGCTCCATTTTTAGTGCCAGTTGTAAACTCGGCTTTGGTCTTTCATACCATTTATTTACGGTCGGCCACAGTCACAGATACCCCATGGCAGCTCTTACCGCGCGCGGCATAAGGGCGCTAATCGAACAAAAAGGGGTATCCTTGCGTGTGGCTGACTGTACAACGTCTGTGGTAATTTATCAACGCAAAATTCGACGATCGGCGCGGCGGTTGCCCAACTCTCTATCACAGAGAAGGCTTGTGCCCAGTTAGTAACACTTACATCTTTCTAGCTGTCTACCTACAGGGGCATATTCTCGGGAATCTCGCATTCGACACATCTCGAAGGAAAAATCTCATGTCATTTCGATCTCGACTGCTCCCGACCACTCGAGTCATGTCGAGCGAAAAATCTCGTAGAAATATCGTGCCTTATGTCGAGGATGACTTCGAGAGAATACTACTAAACTAAGGCCTTTTGCTGTTCATGTTAATAAATAAACTTTGGGGAAGAGGGTCCATGGATGCGGATGGCTAGGGACCGGGAGAAGTGGCGCGAGGGGAAAAAGGCCTATACCCAACAGTGGGCAGAGATGGGCTGATGATGATGATGATGATGAAGGCCTTTGCATCTAAGTAATGAGATGATTTATACAGCATCCAGTGGAACCTTCACTCACTCTATATGGATGAAGAGATCACTCGGCGCTGCAGTGCCTGGGACGTGTATTTAGATGGAGCCCAGCATCTATACCATTCTGACAGCTTAGTCGGCCTAGCCCACAGGAAAGACAAGTCAATATGGAGCCAACTAAGCCACGGGTTTCCTCACGATGTTTTCACCTTAACGTCAGAATAGGAGATGTGACATTTGCCGCGAAATGAGATTTTTCCTTCGAAATGTGTCGAATTTCAAAGTTACGTATATTTGTGAATTTGTAGTAGCAATACCACTCGCTGACGGTGAAGGAAAACATCGTGAGGAAACCTGAGCGTATGAGGCATTATACCCTCAACGCAAAAATCGCCAACCCGCATTGAGCACGCGTGGTGATTAAGGCTGGAAGATAGTAGTGTGGCGGGAAATTCAAAATTTTCACAGTTTTTAACATTTTGTAGCTAAACTGAGCTATTTTTGTTCAGCGATTTTTCGTTCGCGAGAATAAAACCGTATTCTTTTCATTATTGTAAACAACAGAACAACAATAATTCAGCCGATTATGTGTTCTGGTCTACGACAAGTTTTTTGGGCAGTACCACTGCTTCGTAGACCAGAACACATAATCGGCTGAATTATTGTTGTTCTGTTGTTTACAATAATGAAAAGAATACGGTTTTATTCTCGCGAACGAAAAATCGTTGAACAAAAATAGTTCAGTTTAGCTACAAAATGTAAAAGTCTGTGAAAATTTTGAATTTCCCGCCACCTTGCTATCGTCTACCCTTAAGCTCGAACTCTCTCTCTCTCTCTGAGAGAAGGCCTTTGCCCAGCCAGTGGGACATGTACAATTCGGAAGGCAAAGTTTTTTGTTCGAAAGTCCGTTATTGGCTTAATCTTATCTTTAGACAATATTGAGAAACTAATTTCAATATTTTTTATTTTGGTTCAGTAGTTTAGATTTTACAACGTTTCAAAGATACGGTTTTATGACGTCACGCGACGGTCTGCATACTGTTGGCGGTCATAGGAACAAAACATTTTAGCGCATAAAAACAAAACTACTGGACCAAAATAAAAAATATTTAAATTAGTTTCTCAATATTGTCTAAAGATAAGTTTAAGCCAATAACGGACTTTCGAACAAAAAACTTTGCGTACCGAATTGTACAGGCTACATCTTACTTACTTACTCAATGTGTCGGATGCGACATTTCCGAGTATTAGCCCCCAGGAGTGCCTCGTCTTGTCACTCAAGAAGTTGTGAGCCGGCGGTTCCTTGCAGTGCCTAATACCAGCCACCTGTCGCTGCCAGCGCGGCGCGGCGGAAACTCAAATCAGTTAGTGAGTCGACGGCGCGAGGGCCTTCACGCAACAAGACGGTACCCACGCTTTTGCTGGCTAGCGGGGAAAATTACCGAAAACATCTCTTTGGCGTTGCTAAGTTAGGTACTAGGCAGAAGGAGACATGGAAGAAGAAAGATGATTTAGAACTACAGGGTGCAATCGAATTCGATAGCTTTAAAATAAAAACAACTTGTACTGTGGCGAAAAAAAAATGGAGCGAAAAAAGTATCAGCTGTTCCATACATTTGGTGCAGTACTGAGTCTACGTATGGAATATCCGATATTATTTTGTTCCATTTTTTTGCGACCTATTATGAAAGACAGCACGTAGACGCTTACACGCGTGCACTCTATTCAATTACGTTAAGGGCGACTTTGCAACGAAAGTGTAAGCGTCTACGTGCTGTCGGGTGTACAAGTTGTTTGTAGTGATCAGTAGACAGCCTACTTAAAGTTCCGCTATCAAATTCGATTGCACCCTGTATACATACAGGGTGTTAAAAGACCGCCAACATACCCGAAAGCCACGCATACTAGACACCAAAACAAAGTATTTTTTCGATAAATGATTGCTGGGAAATCATTTTGGTTTTTTAGGTTATAATTTTGAAAAATATTTTATCACGCAATGGACGTGTAACGCACAGAAGTCATATTGCGCAAGCGTAGGTATAAGTTTATGTTACTTAAGCTTGAAGTGTTGATGTTCAGAATACATTGCGGGTTGCAATTTTAACGTCGTTTTTTGAAAGAAATATTCATAATTCTGATATGGCTTCTTGAGAAGGTATGTTAAGAACTAGATACTGAATACATTTCTGCAAAAAAAAAATTTCGAAAAGTCCGTCTTTGAACCTCATTATCTCGGAAACCGTTGATTTCCCAGGCATAGTTCCTTGGGCAAAAATGTTCATTATGATGAGTACAATACGTGGTTTCCCGCTTTGTTGGCGGTCTTTTAACACCCTGTATAATAGACAAACCACGAGCGCACTTTTTCTATGATGTTCTCAGTTTACTCAAACTGGGTTAAACCGCGTATTCTAAGCATAGGTAATTGTCACGCAATAGTAAGAAAACTTGTGGGCGTTTATGTAGTTATTCCACTTCACTGAATATAATTCTCAAAAATGCACGTTTTCTCCAAAAGTTGGGCAATAAAAAAAGGAAAGTTTCAAATACAGCTCCACATTTAAGTGGATACGCAGTTCCACCATTTTTTGGCAGCTCCGCACCCGAAATAAAAACCAAACGAAACGCTCCGAAACCTCACAAAAATAACGAACTACATCCCGTTGGCGGGCCAAGCTTGGCCACCGTACACACACCTAGTTCAATTTAATTCAATTAACGCCCCCGCTGTATCCCAGGTCTAATTACAAGTTGCCGCAAACTGCGCCGGAGCCAGCTACCCACCTGACACCTGAGCTGCAGACCTTATGAAGTTGAGCTACTTGGAAACGCTGAAATCCTAGTACGATTTAGTTTGAAGCAGCTGCCTAGGTACGTCATCTTTGGGCCTTGCATGTGTTTTAATTCAATTACTGAGCAAAAGAGACAACCTGAAGAAAATATGCAACATCGAGGTCTAAACGGTCCGACACGCCAGGGGTAGACATTACCAAAAATGTATGCTCTTGTGCCATTATCCAGGGAGGAAATCAGGGAATATCCAGGGAGGAAGCCTTCTTCTCTGCTCGGTCTTGGTTTTAATCGAAACACAAGCAAAAGCTACTGATATTGAAGTAAAAAATTACTTCAAACAAACATCGTCCGTCCACCTTTAATCTGAAGAAGGAAACAGTCAAAGGAGTTTGCGCGTCTCAAGCAAAGTTGATTAAATTAATTCTGCACAAGGCCCTCTTTGATCCGCACTCTCCTATTAAATTGTGCCTTTTTTCCCGCTTTAATTGACTCTCCCACTTTTTACCCGAGTACTGAACGACTTGGAGGGTAAAGTCTTTATCAATATGCTTGATTTGTTCGCATTTTACGTAGTAACCAACTCAAGTCAACTCAAATATTTTTACTCTGTATTCCATAAATAAAAAAATGTCACGATTGAAATTAAATCAGTATTAAATATAGTCGGCCCCACCCTAAGTATCCCTTTTATTCGTTTGGCGCCCTTATGCCGCACGCGGTAAGAGCTGCTATGGGGTATCTGTGACTGTGGCTGACTGTACCGTGGGGTAAACTCGTACTAGCGAGTGGTTGACGCGTGGTATCTACTACTAAGTATCCAGCTACAATTTTTTGTCCAGCTTTAGTACCTCTGATCGTACGTGAAAAAGAAGCACAGTAAAGAAACCACAATCTCTCATTATAGTGTTTAAAAATAATACATGGTGTTGTGTAATGTAGGTTTGGGGGTCCCATAAATCAATAACGGTGTTCACCGAGCTTGGTGCTTGGTGAACTTAGAGCTTGGTGAAAACCGTTATCGATTTATGGAACCCCTAATTTGCGTTAAGAAACGCGGGTAGCCGGCTGCTCCATACAAAAAATACAAAAAGGGAGACCTGTTTCCTCCCTGGATAATAATAATAATTTTAGAAAATATGTTTATGCCATTCAATTTATACTTATGTACCTCTGCCAAGTCTCTATGTTTTCCTTTTTTTGTTATTTTAATAAAAAATATTTAAATAATTAAAATAAGAAAAAAAGGAAACATAGGGACATGACAGAGGTAAATATAGATTGAATAGCCTATACATATTTTTTCTAAAACAATTATCCAGGGAGGAAACTGGTCTCCCCTTTTGTATGGAGTTGAGGTTACCCGCGTTTCCCCTTAAAAGGTCTTTTAAAATGAGGGGTGGTTGGTGAAAACGGGCATAAGGCACCGGACACACTGCCCCGGACTTCCGCGTTCCGAATTCAGATTTCTCAGATTTGCTTTTAGCGATAAGACCGCCGTCTGTACTATTAGGTTAAGAAAAATCCTGTTACCATTTAATTTCTGGTGTACAATAAAGTGTTCTCTATCTATCTATCTATCTATCTTAACGAGAACTCCTTGTTCTGTCCGCTTAAGTGTGAACGGTGCCAAGCAATCCCATATTATATCAGAAAGAACGCGGAACGCGGAACTCCGGGCGGTGTGTGTGAGGTAGAAGTATTTTTGTAAATGGGAAACTTTTTCTTCTCATTTCGTTTTATTTCGTGGGATTTTTCGTACATTACTTTCAATCTCTTTATAAGTGTGTTGATACAAACATAATGCTCGAAAAAATATAGATTTATCGTTTGTAAAAGCTGTCAGTAAGATTTTACTCGTAAAGAAACATGTTTCCTGCAAACCGCCATTTCACACAGCGGCTTTACCCGCGGCCATTTGCAAACAAAATCCACTGCAGCCCAACACTTCCATGAATAGAATTATACTACCACTTCAGCCTGACCCGTATTTTAAAGTCATTTACACGTAAACGGGGGCCTTATCCCCTGGCGAAACGAGTCTCAAACAGTCTATTACAACTCTTCAAAATTTGAAATTTAAAATAAGCGTCCGATTTATGCGGTTCTTTGGCACTATTATTTTGTTAGGTTTTTTGCAGCGCTTCCAGTGTTTTCAGCCAGTTCACAAATGAGTAGACCTGAAAGCACAACTTGTAGAAAAAGTGATGTTTTTTTTACGAGGGGACGAAATCGATACGCTTACGGGACATATTTATTTATGTCCCATAGGCGTATCGATTTCGTCCCCTCGTGTTGACGAATTCAATATTATGGTTATTGGGCATTTTTTTGTAACCCTATTGATTTCTTCGACACGAGGGTACGAAACCGATACGCTTACCGAACATACATTAATTTTCATAACCGTATTGACTTGGTCACGACCAGGGGACGAATTCAACACGGTTTCCGAAAAAGGCGTTCGGAGTTGTACCTCTAGCTCATCTACTTACCGGCTGTACGTCCTAGTTTTTGATTGCACTCGCCGGAATAAATGTATGCAGCGTGCTGTTCGCAGTTGTTTCGCGCTGCTTGCGCCGCGCTGCCACCCGAAATACTGAAATAATGTTACGTTGGATGCACGCCTTTTTGTTGCCCCGGGGACTGAAAAATGCCTGTTCTCTGTTTTATTTAACGCTGTGCCTTTATCATCCAGTTTCTCTTAGCTAGATGACGAAATCGATAGATGCTTACGACTGCATAAGAAATGCAGGAAATTAAAAATTTTGAGATAGGGATATCATGAGTCTGTTGATGTCCAGAAACGGGCAAATAGAGGCAAAAATGATGATGAAAACATACAATTTAATTTTAGTTTGATAAACATGGTTGTGTATTTTAGCCAATGACTTTAAATAAATTGTTCTTTTTTATAAGTTAAAGAAGCAAAACTTGTTTTATGGAAATATAAAAATTAGCCTATAAACAGTTGTTTATAATGATGAGTTCAACGATGCCCCAAAGCATGACAAAACTTTATCAAAACCTCAATTTAAAACCTTCTTACCTTCAATATTCTCCTACAGTCAATAGCGGAATATTTGCCGCATCTACCATTTATAAAATGCAATATCATTATTATAGCTTTAAGAGAGTAATTCCGAGATTAACCTTTCAATAAAAAAGTGCAAATAAAATCGCATTGACGGCTTGCCGGCTTCATCCACAGAGAGTACAAGGTATATGAATACCGAAGCTAGATATAGTTGTAGAGAGCATTACAAGTTAATATGACAGAAGTAAAGCTCACTTCTACCCCTAACATAGTATGATGAAGCGTTTGCATTACTGTGCAAGTGTATTTGTAGCAATTTTATAAATAGTTTTATTCCTGGAACACGTCAACTTTATAATGTGATTTCCAACAACTTTTGTTCTAAAATGAAAAATATATACAAATCTACCAGGCTCGGAAAGTATGCTGTTACTATAAATATGCTATCGTGGAAAAGCCTATTATAATCTATCTGTATTTTTGCGCGCTTCGAAATTTGTACGCCGTATGGTGTATAAAAATATATAAAGAAATTCGTTTGACTCATCATCTGTCAAAGCAAAGAAGGAAACTCAATTCACTAACCTTTATGTATCTAGTTGTCTATTGTTTTTCTTGCATATAATATAATAATTTCCTCGCTCTGTGAGATGAAAAGCGGTGTCTTGCGCACGGATGCAATATTATTTGCGTCTCGTGCTTCTGAATATAACAAAAATTCGAGCACTCCCTGCAAACAATAATTTGCTTCCTTGCATAACAAAATAACAATGATCGTGAAACAAAAATTGTTGAACAAAAATTGCTCAGTTTAACTACAAAGTTTAAAAAAACTGTGCATCTTACGCCATTCTACTTTCAACCCTTATTATGTCCAAACGCAGCTGAAACCGTAGTTCTGTGGCTCTCAACCCGTAGGTAGTTGTTGGAAAGAAATATTTCCACGGCGAGTGTATTTTTAGTGGAGGAATAAATAAAAAATAAATGCGAAATGGGTCAGCGAGACGCGGGGTTCTTTTGCAAAGAGCTTCCATCAGCCGGGCGGGTTAAGAATGCCATGGAAGAAGAAATCTGAAAAGGTCCAGTGTAGTTTAAATTGTTAGACGCATTTTTTTCAGTACTGCACAAATTAACAAAATTCAATATTTCACTAATTATGACAGATTTAATATTTGTATTGTACACAATAGACCTTACCTTTGAATAAACATTACAAAGTAGGTATACAGGGCAATTTTTAAATAGCTTTTAACCTCAGACAACCTAACTTCTAAATGCGATTTCCAACAACTTTGGTGAAAGCGCAATTTTTTGTCTCCATACAAACATTTTTTGTTTTGTATTTTTTTATAAATAAATGCTTGTTGCAGTGTTAGGAAGGTTCCAGTTATAAAACAGTGCAATTTTTTAATAGCTTTATGCCTCAGGCATCCCAACTTCTAAAGGTTATTTCCAACAACTTTTGTTTTACGAATTTGGTGAAAGCGCAATTTTTTTGTTAATTTTTTTTGGCGCAGTGTAACAAATGGGAACAGAAGAGGCTGAATAGGTAGTAGAGAGTGGAGGGGCACGAAAGCTCGGTCTGTCAAATGAGAATTACTAAGCTTTAGTATTTTTAGGACCTCAGGCATAGATTCCAGATCCTAGAACCTAAGAACTGACACAAGTCAAAAGTAGCCGTTTAGCCTAGGGATTCTCATTTGGAGGCCCGTTATTAGGAAAAAAAAAAGTATCAAAAAAGGAAGATAATATAAATGATTTTTTTCTTTGTAGGCGCTAGTGGACGGGGTACCCTCACTCATCTTAAAAATCTAAGGGTGGCATTAATTAGTCGTCATCTCAAGCTCGAACTCAAGTAGGTGATCTCAGAAAAGTCAAATGCTAATTAGTCTGGACAATTAGTCTAGCTTTGGCTAATGTCAATGTCAATCTCAAGATAGTGTCTATTAATATGCTGACAGCTACTCAAGTTTGACATTGACCAAGGCTTGACATTAGCATTTGACTTTTCTGAGATCACCTACTTGAGATCGAGCTCAAGTAAGTGATCTCAGACGACCATTAATGCCACCCGTAAACATGTAAATGCCGGCAAATTGTTTCCCAATTAAGTATAATTATGCTGCACGCATAAAATCATTTATTATGTTTTTTATCAATATTGAATGCCATCTTTCATTTCATCGGGTTCTTGTCGCAACTCTACCAAACTTTTTAAATTCCTCAATACAATGCCCTATTTGTTCCGCTCATCGACTTTTATTCCTTTAAAATTTAAAACCCACAGCGACGATGTAACAAGTGATTGCCGGCATTAAACATGTAAATGCGGCGCCGGCGAATTGTTTCCCAATTACACGCCACGCACATAAATATGGAAAGTGGAGTTCAACTTTGCCGGGCGAGGTAGAGCGATGCCACACGGGCTTTGTGGCTGCGCTGCGTTGCGTCGTCGCATCGGATCGACGCATTGTATGCCACAACTGTGTTGCGTTGACGCCCGACGTCGCGAAACAAGAGGGTATACACGCCGTTGCATCTGCTTCTCAGTTCAACCTTCGCAATGGACAGATAAAAAAGTGTCCGTAACGACGACGCAACGCAGCGCAACGCACCAATGGGGCCTCGCCCGTAGAGCGATGCCACACGGGCGTTGTGGCTGCGCTGCGTCGTCGCAACGCAATGATTTCAACGCAGTGAATTCCACTCGAGCGCTGCGTCGGCGTAAACAGATATGGTACTGCTCCGTCTCGTCTGCCTCCTCTCCTTGTGCGTTGCGCATGCGTTGCGACGCCGTCCGTCACTTCAACGCATCGTGTGGCATGTCGTTCAGATTATGAAGAACGACGGAGCGTCACCGCTCAATCGACGCAGCGCTAACGCAAAGCACACACAACACCTTTGTGGCATCGCTCGTACTGGAGGTAGTATCTAGGTATGCAGTTGTAGGTATGTCTTGCTCGAGTTATGGTAGATTGGTAGACGATTAATAAAGAAACATTTGTACGGGACAGTACTTGAACCAGTTTCTGTCATACCGTGTCGTTACTCTACCAATTAATTGCAGACTTAGGGGGGCCTTAATAGTCATCTGAGATCACCTGCTTGAGATCGATCTCAAGTAGGTGAACTCAAAAAAGTCAAATGCCAATGTCAAGCCTTGGCTACTGTCAAACTTGAGTAGCTGTCAGCATATTAATATACACTATCTTGAGATTAGCATTTTACTTTTCTGAGATCAGCCACTTGAGTTCGATCTTGAGATGACGACTATTAATGCCACCCTAAGTTTATTTGTCTGTTTGTAACTCTGTAAACTTGGTTGGAAGAAATTCATATTTAAAATGTTCAAGTAGGTAATTGCAAAACGTCTCAAGGACGTCAAGAAAGCAAAGATACGAGAGACAGCTCGCGGTCTAAGTAGGTCGCGTTTAAGAACATTTAAACGGAGTCATTACCGTGTCAAGTACAGCCGCAATACGACCCGTTTAACAACTTGCGCGATGAGCTACCCACAAACATACGCCTACCTAGAGACACTGGGAGAAATCTGTGTAATACGAAGAGAAAAAGAGGGGTGTTTTAAGTTTGACCAGGGTTTGACCGCTATGTGTGTAGGTAAGGGTGAGTCTATCTCCGTGTCTGTCTGTGGCAATGTACCGACTTGGATGCAGTTTAAAAAAAAAACAAAGCAGCTTTTTCAGCGAGTTTTCATAGATGTGTTTTATCAAAATCGGTTAAGCCGTTTATGAAAAATGCCTATTTGAAACTTATGTGTGCGGGGTTACATTTTGGCTTCAAATCGCTGGAAAACCTGCTTTCAAATAGAAAAAAACGCATCCATATCGGTTCACTCGTTTAGGAGCTTTGGTGCCACATATCAGAGGCCCTTTGTGCGGCCTAAAAACTCTAACACCAAGGGAGGCCACTACCTCATACGATAACCTAACCTAACCCACTATCGTCTGTACTAAGAAGCACTACAGGGTGCACTCTAAGTCAATAGCGGAACTTTAAGTAGGCAATCTACTGATCAATACAAACAACTTGTACTAGGTGGCGAAAAAAATGAAGTGAAAAAAATATCAGCTGTTCCATACAAAAGGTCGACTCAGTACTGCGCCAAATGTATGAAACAGCTGATTTTTTTTCGCTCTATTTTTGTCGCCACCTAGAACAAGTTGTTTGTATTGATCAGTAGACAGCCTACTTAAAGTTCCGCTATCGACTTAGAGTGCACCCTGTAGATTGAAAACAGGTTACCGACAATCTTACAGTATCAGACTCTCAGTAAATACCTGCCGTGGAAAGCAACGACCCAATTATAAAACCATCAAAGGATCTGAGATAGTTTCCGCGGGAACTCGTCAGCTATAGGTAATGGAGTGTCACGGCCGTTTTATCAAACGACTGAATAAGGCTCTGCGTCGCGACTCGATACGGCGGAAATTAAACAAAGGGACGCGGAATAGAAGAAACGTAGGTCTATTTGAGACAATTCGGAAGGCAAAGTTTTTTGTTCGAAAGTCCGTTATTGGCTTAATCTTATCTTTAGACAATATTGAGAAACTAATTTAATTTTTTTTATTTTGGTCCAGTAGTTTTGTTTTTATGCGCTAAAATGTTTTGTTCCTATGACCGCCAACGGTATGCAGACCGTCGCGTGACTTCATAAAACCGTATCTTTAAAACGTTGTCAAATCCAAACTACTGAACCAAAATAAAAAATATTGAAATTGGTTTCTCAATATTGTCTAAAAATAAGATTAAGCCAATAACGGACTTTCGAACAAAAAACTTTGCCTTCCGAATTCGCATTGACAGTTAAGCCGGCTACACGCGGTCCTTAAATCAGAGTCAATATTGGGGAAGTGGTGGGGAGCACCCTAGATCGCTCTCTAGATCACCTCGTGTGTAGGCAAATCGTACCATCAATCGTACCAACTCAAAAATTGGTTCGGGCGAACTCACGATTTTTGTCCCAATATCGCCACTGATTTTAGGGCCGTGTGTAGCCGACTTTATTTTTAGAGCGCCTGCAAGGAATGCAAGAGGTTGCGAATTTAAATCCTCTTCCGAAAAAAATTTTAAACCTTATAAAAAAATCTTTATCAAGTTCCCTAGCACGGGTTAGTGCTTCAGAAAATACAAAAAGTGTTTGAGACATGTTTCAGTTTTGGTCCATTAGGTACAATTTTTAGGCGATCTTTTGTTCCAATTCTTTATTTTTGGCAACATGGGCTTTACCAAAAAATGTGGTTCTGTTCCGAGGATTTTTTTTATAACCTCTAGTCATAGAATGAATCATGAAGTTTTACCTAAGATTTTTCAAGAACCATGTTCAAATTATACAATTTTAAGAATATGGTGGTCGGACCCACAATATCTTTTGATGCCTTTTTGTGTTATTTATTGAATGAGCGAGCAAAACGAGAAGTTTTTAATTTCGAACATGAGCCAAATCGGTCGACGGGTTACCGAGATATAGGGTCGCGAATTCACAGTTCGAGGCAAACTACTACTTAGTACTAAAGGGTGCAATCGAATTCGATAGCGGAACTTTGAGTAGGCTGTCTGCTGATCACTACAGACAACATGTACTAGGTGGCAAACAAATGGAGCGAAAAAAATATCAGCTGTTCCATACATTTGGTGCAGTACTGAGTCTACCTTCTGTGTAGAACAGCTGATATTTTTGTTTTGATATTATTCGGTTAGCCGTCAGAAGCTAAGATGGTTATTCTGTCTCCTCCTTTAGTACTCACAGCCAAAACAATGAACCCAGGAAATTATACGTACGCGTCTCTTCTTGTACTCGTATTATACGGCTTTCATTTATTGTTTCAGCGAAAAAATAAGTTAAATAAGTACCCCGTCCACTTGACTAGCGCCGCCGATGAAAAACAATCATAATATCATCTAAAACCTACGAATAAATACGAATAAACCTACACACCCTCTCACACCTCATCATACTACACGTTTGAGCTCTTAGATATGCTCTTTATAGTTATTGTTAGTTCTTTATCTCTTTTTAAAAAATTTATATAAACATTTTTCTTTAAGAACCACTATTGGTTGTACTAAATCTCAGCGTTGACCCGCCATCTAAACCTAACTTAGAATTTCGTCAAACTCGGCCTCCGCAAAACAGATGTAAATCTAGCTTGTCGACCAACGAAAAAATCATTACCTACACTGTTCTGCACTCTAACCATTATTACAATCACTGAAACTGTAACTGTCTGTATAATTCATGTGGTTTTTAAATAATAGTACATTACTGCCGCGATCTGTAATGAGTGCGTTTCTGGCGCGCTTTTGATGGCCGACAGAGCGCAGCGTAGCGCAGCTCAAGGCCCTCACAGTGCGGTCAGCATTGCAGCCCTTGATGGACAAGCTGAAATGAAGGCCGAGACCGAAGGTCGAGGCCTTTATAGCGCGGCCAGCAAGGGCTGCAATGATGACCAAACTTGAGGGCCGAGAGCGTAGCTAAGCTAAGCTCGAGGCAATCATAGCGTGGCCAGAAGCGCACTCATTGCAGACCAAGGCTTGTATAGTGCTTTACTCAAACAATGCGAGTAATTAAAATATTAATTAGAATAGTAATTTAATTAGCTTACCATTTGTCGTAGATTAAGTACTTTTTGTCGATTTTCCATTCCGCAAACTTTTTGTTGGTAAGCTTGCTTGTATTTTTCTTTTGACTTCGGTGGCAATAAATTTCCAATTACTAATTTCGCTTGATTTTGAATGTCCGGCGGTGTTAAACACATTAAATCCGAGGATTCGTCGCTTTGAGAGTTCACTTTTTCAACAAAAACACAGAAAAAAATCACTTCGAACAACGCGCGAAAAGTCGAAAACAATATGGCCGCGCTTTTTTTTTCTGTGCAATGTGTCGACTGCCAGTACCCATACAGCCTAATTCTAAATAAATACTTTTTGCACCTGATGTTTGAGTTCTATTTATGAAACAAAACTCGACATTAATGTTTTTCTGGCCGCAAAACACAAGACATTAATGAAATTCCATACAACTTTTCTGGCGCCTAATCCAAGTAGCCCGCAAGTCCGACTTTGCTCAAAGAAGGTTGTCGAATTAATGTCAACATTACGAGCTTTTTTGAGTAAATACTTTTAATCTTTATCTTTTAAATCCCGCACAACCAAAAACGGCCACTTTTGACTTGTGCGGCATTTATTCGTAGGTTCTTAAAAATAGATAAGCCTAGAGATTCTCATTTGACAGCTCGTTTTTACAAAAAAAAACGCTAAAAAGAAGAATAGTTTTTTTTTTTTTCATTACTGGTCTAGTGTGCCTTTACCATCACCTTAAATGACAAGTTGTATTGGAAGAAGGTTGATGGCCGGAATGAAAGACTCAATTTAACTGGTAAAATAAGATATTGAATTTATTCCTGTTTTCTTTTATAACTTGGAAGATGTATGTCTGAGCCTGCGCTGGCGACACAACAGAAAAGAACTAAGGAGCGGAGCGTGGCGGGGATAGAAACAATGGAGTCTGTCTATGACGTAATCACACCAGCATCCCTGTCTCTGTTACTCCCTATAAATCGGTGTTGCCAAAAGACAATAATCAACCACTGCGTTCAGATAAAACACAAGATTATTTTTTGCATATTGTGAACCAATATCCCAACAAGTTGGACAATTTTAAGGCTACATAAAAAATCGACTGGGTCTGTGAGTGACAACTTTAATGGATTTGAAAAAAAAAAACTTGCTAATAAAATAAATGGACTCCAAATAATAAGGCCCAAACTTAGGCACAACTAGCGCCGCAAATGGAAAAAAAATCATATCTTCGATTTGTATTAGTTTTTTGCAAAAAAAAACTCGTCATTAGGTTTTCAACGCGAGGCTTAACTATTTTTAGGACCTAAGGTTTAGATTTCAGATCCTAGAACCTACGATTAAAATCTTTTATCGCCAAAAGTAGCCTCAGTTTATGCCCCTTAACATTTATAAAGGCTGGTTTCAATAAATGTTGAATACGGATTACAATGAAGTTAGTTCCCTGTGTGTAAGTTAGCGATCATACTCGCCGGGTACTGAGAACATTGAGTAATCGTAAACTTCATTAATGTTCTTATTAAACCCTTATTGGTAAAACATATAGACGCCTGTTTGCTGATACTTATACTATGAAACTAGAGGTCACCAATGGCTTATAAACTAGTAAAGCTACGGTGCATAGGGCTCTGGTAAATTGTTAGCTTCATATTGCGAGCGATAGTTCGTCAAACTTTGGTAAACTTCGGATAATTCGGTGCCTGAACCTCATATTCACAGTCTCCCTTACCATACGTCGTTCGCAAACGTCTAATTTTAAATACACTAGTGGTTTGCCCCGAACTATGAACTCGCAACCCCATATCTGTGCAACCCCTCGACCGATTAGGCTCATGATTGAATTTAAAAATTCTCTTTACCTCATTTATCCTCCTACCAAATTTCATGTCGATCCGACTAAATTTACTTAAGTTATACATACAAACATACAAATGCCGGATTGTTCCATTAGACTCGGAGAACTTCGCTCGCTTCGCTCGTTCGTTCAATAAAAGAAGCTCAAAAGAAAATAATTTTAAATTCTACGTCGTCGGTGTAAGGCACCCTTTAGTCGAAGGAAATATTGTCTTAAAACTGCGTGCATTTTTATGGCCTGCTCAGAAGCGTGAAAATAGCCACGAGTATTTCCGGATTTGTGATTTTCCAGACCATCATTCCGAGATATAAAGCCGGTAAACATTTCCATTTACCGGACAGAACAAAGGCGGTGAGAGAGGAATTCCGCGAAAAGCAGAGCGGGCTTATCTCAGTTTGATACTGTTTTAAACCTTCGGGACGGTATAATCTAGCAGAAGTCCGATTTACTAAATACAGTGAGCGACAGCTCTATTGTGCTCCGTTTGAGTACCAATAATATCGAACGTAAAAGTTATTTCTTTGCAAATAAGGTAAGGTGTCGACCTATGTATATTGAGTCCGCAAATACCTAGTCCAGATTTTTTTTTTCACTCGGCAAAAATAATTTTATAAAGATTAAATTTAAGGTTAAAACATTCGCTCGGGACAGGACTTGAAACCGCAACTTCTTGTATACCGTGAAGGCGCTCTCTACCAATTCGGAAGGCAAAGTTTTTTGTTCGAAAGTCCGTTATTGGCTTAATTATTAATCTTATCTTTAGACAAAATTGAGAAACTAATTTAAATATTTTTTATTTTGGTCCAGTAGTTTTGTTTTTATGCGCTAAAATGTTTTGTTCCTATGACCGTCAATAACAGTATGCAGACCGTCGCGTGACGTCATAAAACCGTATCTTTGAAACGTTGTAAAATCCAAACTACTGAACCAAAATAAAAAATATTGAAATTGGTTTCTCAATATTATCTTAAGATAAGATTAAGCCAATAACGGACTTTCGAACAAAAAACTTTGCCTTCCGAATTGAGCTACTGAGCCAAGTAAAAGGATTAGTATGGCTAGGGACGGTGAGAGGTGGTGCGAAGGGAAAAATGGCCTAGACCCAACAGTGAGCAGAGGTAGGCTGCTGATGATGATGATGATCATGTACACCAAAGATAAATTACATTGTTTCTTAAAACGTATTAATACAGGCTGCATAAAAAAGTTATTACTTCGTTTCACAGTCCTTTTGACGGTTCTTGTTTTGCAGTTTAAAACGTCGGCGCAAAAACAGCTCGGAAATTATTTAGCTAACACTGAGAGATTACCAATTAGGCAAACTTAGGCGAGCGCCGCGCTTCGCCAAATTTGTGTAGCGGGCACAGAGCGTGGAGAGATGAAATAACAAAATGTTTCTCTACTAGTTAAAAAGTTCCGCATTGAAACTGCTCACCAGCTCACCACATATTTTTTATATGTTATCGGCGAACGGTTACTCGCCAACTGTGAAGGAAAACATCGTGAGGAAACCTGAGCGTATGAGGCATTATACCCTCAACGCAAACATCGCCAACCCGCATTGAGCACGCGTGGTGATAATCTCAAACACTCTCAGAGAAGGCCTTTGCCCAGCTGGTGGGACATGTACAATTTTGTACAGGCTACATCTTCCTTGCTTACCTGCCAAACCCTATTTCAGGACAAACTAGTTTTGCCTAAGCCAAACCAGTCTGGTCTAGTTTATCCTGGAGCATACAATTATTACTATGACAAACTAGTCCTGCCTAGGCTATGCACCAGTTTTCTAAAATTCTAAAATGTTTAAAAATAATGTAAGAGAATGGGCATTGATCAGTGAGGCATCGATTGTCGTAAATTGAGGATTTGACGATGCCCATTAATGACTCAACTTTTTCACAAATTCACTTTTTTTTTTCTCTTTTTTTGCTACAAGTATTAACTATTTTGGACACACTTTTTGTTTTATATTACTAGTTTTTCATTAAAAAATCTGTTGCTTTCCGTTGTTAACTTAATTAATCTGTTTCCAAGTTGTATTTTGAAAGTTATAAGAATGTTTTAACCCCCGACCAAAAAGAGGATGTTATAATTTTGACCGCTATTTATGTGTGTGTGTGCCTGGATTTGGATGTGATTTTTTTTCATTTGAAGGCAGGTTTCTTATAGTTAGGGAGGCGAATAGGGGAATTTTCTGCAATACTTGAGCGTGGCAGTTTAAGATATGAGAGATACCTTAGACCTAATAGAACAACCTTGTAAAGTATTTAGCTCTATATGTAGTGACGCGCGCCTAGGATAGACGATCAGATTAGTAAAAAAAAATGGATAGTCTGAAATACTCGAGCGCGTCAGATTAAGATATTGGGGGTTGATTTAAGTGTTTAAAGACTAAATTTAACTAATCTGACGATAAGTCCTTGACGCCGCCGAGTTATAGGGTCGCGAACTTGTAAAAAAAAAACGTTAATCCGACATTCTCGAGCGCGATTTATTTTTTATTTATTTTGAAGAATATAATCTAAAACTTACTAAAATAAAACTTAATAAAGTTGTAATGCGTATAGACGCGAGCTCTTGTGTGCGTAACTTCATGCTGACTGCATTCGATGGAAAA
Source organism: Zelleria hepariella (assembly GCA_949319315.1). Lineage (NCBI taxonomy): Eukaryota > Metazoa > Arthropoda > Insecta > Lepidoptera > Yponomeutidae > Zelleria > Zelleria hepariella. The sequence continues at coordinate 541,059 of OX439393.1, read as the reverse complement.
TTCTGGCGCGAACTGATTAACACCAGTGACTCGACTCGGCCGGCGACTCGGCCGAAACCGAGCACTTCCGAGCTTACGCACACGAGTACATTTACATACACAAGGATGGCTCATCCGCTTTCGTGAGATAAAACGCTTAGCTTGAAAGTGACTGTGTGCTTGGTCGTGGTTTTGAGGACTTGGTCTGCCGCCTATCGTGCACTGCAAAATTTACAAGAAGCTTGTATTTTGTATACAAACATTTTAACAATTTTCACTGGAGTGGAAAAGCAGATTTTTCCGGGACGCGTGCCCTTAATATTTGTAGAAGACTAACAGTATCTTTTTCTGTCAAAAGTTAGTTTAAGAAACAAAAAAGTCGCTTATTTGGATTTTGTTATTTTTCTTAGCTTACCGAACTTTTACACTTTTACTTACTAAAAATACAAAATCTGCCGGTTTCCGCATGACCGGAAGTGTGGAGGAGCCATTTCGTCTTCCTAAGAACGCGTTACGGCATATAAGTCGCGAACGATACATTTTACAAAAAAAAAGTTTAAATAAACAAAAAATTTAATTTTATTTTACACAAAAAAGGTCTCTTTACACTTTTGTCCAAAGTTAAAACGTTTTGACTTGAAGCATCATAAAAACTCAAACTTTTTCGGTCAGATTAAGAGAACCCACCATCATTTTTGTCAGATTAAAAAAATATGCTTTCAGGATACCGAGATAAACCTCCACTATGAAAATCTGACGCGCTCGAGTATTTCAAAATAACTTTTTTTTTTGCATTTTCAAAAATTCATCGTAACTTATCGTCACGCCGAAATCGTCAGTTTTTTTAAAGGGAGCTTCCTTGGGGCCTACTTAACACCCCTTCCGAAAATCTGACGCGCTCGAGTAAATATTTTTTTTTTGCCTTTTTGACTACTATATATGCCTACCCCCACCACGCAAACCGGCAGATTAGTATACCGTTGTTATCAGAGGCACTCGGGGCATACGTAGTATGAATATCTGACGCGCTCGAGAATGCCCAAGTAACTGTTTTTTTTTTACATTTTTGAATAACCGTACACTCCAAACCCACCGCTAAAATGGTTTTTGCCATACGAGCTTTTCTTTTCGAAATTATTTTATCTTTCGATTTTGATAGGTCTCGACGGCGCCGTTGAATTACGCCATTTAGCTACCTCGCCTCCCTAACTATTAGCGAGTGTTTTTAGATAAATTTTATCAAAATCGGTTCAGCAGTTTATGAGTTATGCTTATTTGAAGCTAAAATGACAGAATTATTTCAAATTTTTAATCATTAGTAAAAAGTTAGGTACGCATTTGAAACAGGGTTTTGTTTTTTTAACATATTTCTTCCAATTAGATTCAAATTAAACCAAACCTCTGTCGCAATTATTTCGCCGCGGAGGTTCAGGGGTCCCGACAGTGACAAATTGCGAAAATATTTCAAGTTCCGCGGGTCAAAGTTGCGCGAGCTATCAGTTTTTACTTGAAGCGTCTTGCCGGCGCGATTGGACACCTCGTCGGAATTTGCCCCTTATGCTTCTTGTAGTTGAGTCGTAAATCACTTCTTTGTTACAGGTTGCGCCGGATCTGGGACACTGGTAAGTGCTGGCAGATACATAACTTTAAGGGTACGCTTAAGCGTAATTTTAAGCTTTCCTATGAATGTCGATCATCGAAACCACCAACATGGGCCTACATTGCATATTTACGCATACATTGGTAATAAATAGCTACAAGTGGTTTTATCTCACGAAAGCGGATGAGCCATACTCGAAGTTGTAATGCGTAAGACGCGAGCTCTTGTGTGCGTAACTTCATGCTGACTGCATTCGATGGAAAATTCTGGCGCGAACTGATTAACATACACAACACACGACAGCTGACCAGTGACTCGACTCGGCCGGCGACTCGGCCGAAACCGAGCACTCCCGAGCTTACGCACACGAGTACATTTACATACACAAGGATGGCTCATCCGCTTACGTGAGATAAAACGCTTAGCTTGAAAGTGACTGTGTGCTTGGTCGTGGTTTTGAGGACTTGGTCTGCCGCCTATCGTGCACTGCAAAATTTACAAGAAGCTTGTATTTTGTATACAAACATTTTAACAATTTTCACTGGAGTGGAAAAGCAGATTTTTCCGGGACGCGTGCCCTTAATATTTGTAGAAGACTAACAGTATCTTTTTCTGTCAAAAGTTAGTTTAAGAAACAAAAAAGTCGCTTATTTGGATTTTGTTATTTTTCTTAGCTTACCGAACTTTTACTGGAATCCTAAAAATAGTTTCAACTGAACTATCTGACACAACTTTTATATTTACCAAGGGACTTACTTTTTATGAATTTTGCCAGTAGAAAAAAGTGTCTGTATGTACACACGACAGCACGTGAGACTGTACACTTTTGTTGCAAAGTCGCCCCTAACGTAACCGATTAGAGTGCTAGCGTGTAAAGATCGACGTGCTGTCGTGTGTTGTGTATGTATATTAATGTTCTGTTTTTATACTGTTTTGATTTATCAAACTCACCTATATGCAAGACCCGATGCTAATGGCAAGCCTTGGCTAATGTCAATGTCAATCTCAAGACAGTGTCTATTAATATGCTGACGGCTACTCAAGTTTGACATTAGCCAAGGCTTGACATTAGTATTTGACTTTTCTGAGTTCACCTACATGAGATCGGGCTTGAGACTATTAATGCCACCCTTAAACGTACAAGCGTTTCCAATAAGAAGATAATGAACAAAACAGGAGTTTTCAAGAGGTGACTTCAAACACTTGAATCATCGAGAAAACTTTCACCAATCATGTTTCCCTTCACAACAATACTTGATAAGATCTTCTAGTTTCCATTACCAATATTTTATACTTGTAACATTTCTTAAGAGCTGAGAAGTTCAGAGAAATCGACGAAATAGTTAGTTCCTCGTCTTAACAAAATAAACTTAATAATGAGCCTTTATAAAAGTAATAGAAATTCCGTACCATTATTTCCCATCAGCAAAGAAGGCGAGTATTTGCCCGGAATGTGCTCTCTCAACATTCGGGATCAATGACTTGCAAGCGGGTTAGGTACTCGTGGGGCACATTTTTTCTAACACACGGAAAAGCGCAAAAGTACCACCAGCTATAGCTGCTAACGCTGTTAAAGGGCGTTAGAGCACCATTTTCCCATACAAACGTAGTTCCGGTTTAATTTCTAAACTACAGCTGGATTTTGCTCAAACTTGATTTATATCACTAGATGACCAATATGGAGGTTTGCAAATAGTTTTTATAATAATTAAAAATAGCCTATTAGAGCGATGCGTTTTTCGCGCCGAAAAAGGGGTTACTTTCAGCTGTTATTTACCCACATTATAACACTGTCTATTGGAGTCTAACTACCTTGGGAACATCAATAATGTGTTGAACTTGTCAGAAATAGAAATATTTTTACAACTACAACTAGAGACTCGCGATCACGCGAAAGGACACGAACACACGTAGACTCATACAGCCGCATTGCCTCTCACTTTTCCCGCGCCCCGTCTCGCCCTGGGTGAAACAGCTATAGAAAACAGTGTTTCACGCGCTTGGCCGTCACTGAGTTCCCACGGTCCTGAAGGGGCCTCTTAAGTAGCATTTAGCGGAAGTTATTTCCTAACTGTCATTTGTATTAATAGCGATATTTTAGGCCCTGAGACCTAACACCTGGCTACACGGCTAATAATATGATGGAAAAACTTGCCTTCTTTTTCTTCTTCTAAAAGCTAAAAGGGGCCCTGGCTTAGCTAGCCTAGCTCTTTGTGCGGAGATGTATTTGACCCTAGCTTTTGCGCGGAGAGTACGTTTGACCTTAGCTCTTTGAGCGGAGAGGTATGTTTGACCCTAGCTCTTTGAGCGGAGATGTATGTTTGAACCTAGCTCTCTGAGCGGAGAGGTATGTTTGAACCTAGCTCTTTGAGCGGAGACGTATGTTTGAACCTAGCTCTTTGAGCGGAGAGGTATGTTTGAACCTAGCTCTTAGAGCGGAGAGGTATGTTTGACCCTAGCTGTTTGAGCGGAGAGGTATGTTTGACCCTAGCTGTTTGAGCGGAGAGGTATGTTTGAACCTAGCTCTTTGAGCGGAGAGGTATGTTTGAACCTAGCTCTTTGAGCGGAGAGGTATGTTTGAACCTAGCTCTTTGAGCGGAGAGGTATGTTTGAACCTAGCTCTTTGAGCGGAGAGGTATGTTTGACCCTAGTTCTTTGTGCTGAGAGGTATGATTGACCCTAGTTTTTATAAATAATAATTGCTGAAATGATGGGTGCGGGGAACGTGGTCACACATAACAGTGTGTGGGACCTTCTACCCTTCGTCGCTAGCAGTTCAATTCCACACTTATCGTGATTTACTTGGTCCGCGGGGACCCTAGCTCTTTGTGCGGAAAGGTATGTTTACTGCCGCCTTGCCCTAGCCGGTGCCTCCGCGTGATATTATCGCGGGAACACTGATCTAATGCCGCTGCTGGATTAACTGGGGTTCTCCTGGTTTGTATCTGCAGTATCTTAATGTAGAAATAAACCTTCATACAGGGTGTTAAAATACCGCCAACAAAGCGGAAAACCACGTATTGTACACACGACAGCACGTCAGACTATACACTTTTGTTGTAAAGTCGCCCGTAACGTAACTGAGTAGAGTGCTAGCGTGTAAAGGTCGACGTGCTGTCGTGTGTACTCATCATAACGAACATTTTTGCCCAAGGAACTATGCCTGGGAAATCAACGGTTTCCGAGATAATGAGGTTCAAAGTCGGACTTTTCAAAATATTTTTTGTTCAGAAATGTGTTCAGCATCGAGTACTTAACATTTCTTTTCAAGAAATCATAATATCAAAATTTAGAATATTTCTTACAAAAAACGACGCTAAAATAGCAACCCGCAATGTATTCTAAACATCAGCACCTCTAGCGAAAGTAGCAGAAGTTTATGTCAACGCTTGCGCAATATGACTTCGCTGCGTTACACTTTCATTACGTGATAAAATATTTTCCAAAATTATTACCTAAAAAACCAAAATCATTTCCCAAGAATGATTTATGGAAAAAGTACTTTGTTTTGGTGTCTAGTATGCGTACCTTTCGGGTCTGTTGGCGGTCTTTTAACACCCTGTATATTCGTAGGGGAAAAAAGTGATATTATCTCAACAGAACGTTGTCTCGCATGACCGACGCCTCTCCACAAACTCTCTGGTCAAGCAGACTGAAGACGACGTACGTCTCACAACTAGAGCCGCCAATGGAAAAAAAATATCTTTTTTTTGGATGCGTTTTTAGCAAAAAACGCTCCTGCGATTTCTCAACGCGAGGCTTAACTATTTTTAGGACCTAAGGTTTGAATTCCAGGATTGGATTTCCTACGAATGCAATCGATTCTCGCCAAAAGTGGCCACTTTTGGCGACAATCGATTGCATTCTCAAGTTCTAGGAGGTGGAATCCGAACCTTCGGTCCTAAAAATAGTTAAGCCTCGCGTTGAGAAATTTCAGGAGCGTTTTTTGCTAAAAACGCATCCAAAAAAAGATATTATAATTTTTTTCATTGGCGGCGCTAGTTGTGAGACGTATTTCATCTTAATGGCACGGGTTATACTTTTTATTTTGACTGATAGTTACAGACTTTGCTAATACTAGGTAATGTTTTCAAATGGTTTCTCCGACCAATTTTTTTATCGTTTCTGCCTAATTGTTCGTAAATATATTTCTCATGAATTCCCAAATAATATTTGTCCCCAAATGACTCGTCTTTTCATTTGAAATTCATATTTCTCCGGTCGCAAGCGGGGAGAGAATGGCTGACCCCACTGCGATGGTTTTCACGGTCGCAGCATTATTCGAGCCAAGATTTCTCTGCACACTGTGGTCTTCCTCAGAAAGTCAAATACTTGTAAAAAACTTGTAAATGAATGTAAAAACAGTTAGGTACTTTTGTAACACCTTGTATTATAGTCAATTTTGTATGGTCGGCCACCGTCTAAGATATTCCACGGTAGTTCTAACCGCGCGCGGCATAAGGGCGCCAATCGAATAAAAAGGGGTATCCTAGCGTGTGGCCGACTTTATCTACTTTACTTTTGTCAAGTAAGTGAATTGGTATTTGTTGGAAAATGAATTAGTTTAAACATTGAATGAATCCAGTAATCAGAAAATACATGTTGGAAAAAAAATCAAAGAGTATTCTGCCGTCAAGAGTCACTTGGACTTCAATCTTCAAACATTATCATCATCATCATCATCATCATCATTGAACGAGCGAGCGAAGCGAGCGAATTTCTCCGAGTCTACTGGAAAAATCCGGCGTTTGTATGTATGTATGTTTGTATGTTTGTATGGATGAATGATAACTTGAGTTTTAGTTGGATCTTCATGAAATTTGGTAAGCAGGTAAATGAGGTAAAGATAATTTTTAAGTTCAAACATGAGCCAAATCGGTCGAGGGGTTGCCGAGATATGGGGTTGTACACATAATATTATGCAAAGCGCGCGCGCGCCTGCGTGAATGGCGTTAGCAAAGTTACACAAACTAACTTGGGTCACGAGTTCACAGTTCGGGGCGAACTACTAGTTTAAGAGGTTATCCTCTTGTCAACCACCATGAGACACTATTAATATATTTTTCTAGTGGTCAGATTGGAACATTCAATAAAGAAAAACAAAGCACATGATTCAGATTGATGCATCAGACGCCTCCATCACTTCGTCAATGATCCCCGCATGGTATCAAATAGTGTTTTTTTTTTTTTTTTACTTAGCCTCGGTGTTAGAGTCCCACTGCTGGGCAAAGGCCTCCCCAACTTCATTTCAGACTTTTCGGTCCTGGGCCACCTCAGACCACTCCGGCATGTATTTGACGAGATCGTCCCGCCAAATAGTGTTAGAAATCCTTATTTTAAGAGTAAACTCCCAATTGCGACCTTCACCTCAAACCGAACGCGATCAAAAGACTAATACCGATGATCGAGACCAATCGCTCGTTCAGCCTCTCGAAGAAATAACACCAAATTGGACAAATTAAAAACGAATATATTTCCCGCCGGAGCCGGGCTGATTGGCATCTGTAAACGTCACTCAGGTTCGGGATCCAATAAGAAAGTGCGGATTACGCAAGACGTTCGCTTGAGATCTCCCTCCACTGAAGACGTAAGGTAACTACAGGGTGCACTCTAAGTCGATAGCGGAACTTAAAGTGGGCTATCTACTGATCATTACAAACAACTTGTACTAGGTGGCGAAAAACATGGAGTGAAAAAAATATCAGCTGTTCCAAAAAAGGTCGACTCAGTACTGCGCCAAATGTATGAAACAGCTGATATTTTTTTCGCTCCATTTTTGTCGCCACCTCATACAAGTGGTTTGTATTGATCAGTAGGCAGCCTACTTAAAGTTCCGCTATCGACTTAGAGTGCACTTAGAGTGAGTGTAGTGGTTCGCCCCGAACTATGAACTCGCGAGTGTGTAACTTTTGGCTAACCTCAATTGCGCAGGCGCGCGCGCATTGCATACTCCGTGCAATTTTAGTGGTTTTAAAGCCGAAGGTATTTTGTTGCACTGGTGATTCTGAGCCAAATTACAAAATTTCAATCCCAAACGCGTGAAAAAAAAATTCACTTCTCCATACAAATGGTGTCGATTGGCGATAGCCGTTTGTATTAGAAAGTGTTTTTTTTTTCGCTCGTTTTGAAGTAAGATTTTGGAATTTGGCTCTGAATCACGAGTGCAACTAAATACCTTCGGCTTTAAAACCACTAAAATTCCACGGTGTATAAACTTTACAGACCAATATCTCGGCAACCCCTCGACCGATTTTGCTCATGTTCGAATTTAAAAATTCTTTTAATTTAATTTACCCGCCTACTAAATTTCATGATGATCCGATCAAATTTACTCAAGTTATCGTCGAACGAACATACATACAAACATACATACATACATACATACATACATACATACATACATACAAACATACATACATACATACAAACGCCGGATTGTTTCAGTAGACTCGGAGGACTTCGCTCGCTACGCTCGCTCGTTCAACTAAACATGTCGACAGTCACAAAGATAGATTAACTGACAGTTAGTATTCAGCATCATCCGCCTGTTTACACCCACTGCTGAGTAAAAAGGCCTCTTCATGTTCACGCCACCTCTCACGTGTGTACATGGCTCCCCAGTAGAAGGAAAAAACCGGGGTTTCCTCGTTCTTCTCCTACAACCAGCGAACTAATCCTCTAGAATTAGAATCAGAATATTATTCACTGTAATACAAAAACATTAAAAGGACCGACAGAATTAAAAAAAAGTAATTGAAGCCGTCAACAGGGAGCCCATTTTGGCCCCATTGCGTTACAGACTCAGGCCCCTGGTAAGGGCCTGTACCTACCTCTGGGGTACTAAACAAGGTTGACGCTTCTGCCCATCATAGATCGATCCTACTTTCATTTGCTTTTATTGGTACAGCTTTTAACTCGGTGGCCATTTTGTGTCGTATCGCAGCTCACCCTCGCTCTCAGTGAAACAGCTCCCGCGGAAGAAGCCAGCGCTGCGTTTTCATATAATCCAGCCACGCCAGAGCTGCGTCATCAGTCAAAATCAGAAATTGCATAGTCTAGCTTCAGAGGGAATTACAGTGAATTTAATATAAAACTGTCCGACAGTCGCGGCCATATTTCACAGCGCAGATGTGACGCGGGGCAACTTCGCGGGGCGCGCGCTGTTTTTTAGTGCGAGGAGTGAGAAATTTAAAATTAGTTTCGCGAATTATGCGACGTCGTGTGTGCGGGCCGGAATGTTTATTGTTTTTGCCGCGGGAAGATTTGTTGGTGGCCCCTTAATCCGTGGCCTTTATGAAATAAAAATATTAAAAAAACACATGTAGAAGAGCCTTACACCAAACGATCTGAAGTACTTAACTTAATAGCGTCCGCTGTTGTTCTAGAGCAAAATTACATCAATTACTTCTTTATTACGAGCCGATTAGTTTTGACCTCACCTGTGAAACCGTTAAATCAGTATAAATGTGCTGAGGCTCTACCACGAGTTACGTCCGGTAGACATACGGCACCGCTAATGCTTTTGTAATTTCGCCGCATGAAGCGCTCACACAGCCTAATTGGACTCGCCACTCTTCATTGATTAGCAAAGTTAAGCAACATCGGGCGCGGTCAGTCCATGGATGGGTGACCGCTAGTGGCAATAATATCTGAGCGCTTCCGTGCTTCGGAAGAAACCGTTGGTCCCGGTTGTTGTTTATCAATAACAATCGTTAAGCCATGTCAGAGGCCCTTTAGGCCAAGTCTGACACAAGGGTGGCCACTACTTCATATGATTAGGTAATCGTATGAACTTGCATTAGGTAGGTACCTAATGCAAGTTTCACTATGACAAAACTGGTTTCGTCAACGCCGGACGTAACTCGTGGTAGAGCTTCAGTGCCTATCCTTGTAAGTATTTTTTTTATGACAGAGACAGACAATGCAGTTCGTGCAACTGAAACTTTTGTAACTTGTAGCAGATTCTTAGTTTCTACTCATGCCATAATGTACATCATAAGATTATCATCTATACTTGAGCCTCCACCGCAGTTCCTGGGACATTGTTATAGTTAGATGGAGTAGGCTTGCCCAGCACCTTTACCATCCTGGCAGCTAAGTCAGCCTAGCCCGCAGAAAAGACAAGATCAATACGTGCGGAGCCAACAAACCCGCGGGTTTCCTCACGATGTTTTCCTTCAACCCTCAGCCCGCTGGAAAAAAGGTGTGCCCCAGTTTCACGCCACAGAAACTCTACTATAAAATCGTCTAAACGTCCCCCAAATCCTTCCCTTTTATTTAAAAATGAGAATTCTGGTACATTGTTATGAAGTTTCGAACAATGGCTTTATGTCTGGCAATCAGCCTGTGCCTATTGATAAAAGGAGGTACTTAGGTTACTCGTACCGTATTACTCGATTTTAACAAGTTTTCGGGCGTAACTGGGCCAACAAATTATCACAAAAGAAGTTAGGAGAAGTTCTCAATAACTTAATTTCTAAGAACTTACTTGTACTGGATGGTCTATACGTGGAAACGCTGATTTATTTAGATTATAGTGATGCAGGTTTTATTATAATTATGAGTCAGACTAAGCTAAACTATTTATGATGAATGAGCATCGTGACGAGCTGAGAAATCACTGGATGAAAACTTTGAAGTAGATTAACAATTAATTTGCTACAGTATTTCTGTTTTTTTACACTTTGATGATGGGGATAAATTACCGTCTGTTGAGCAGAGAAACAAGGAGAAGAAACCCGTAACTAATAAAGTGGTAAAATAAAATACAGAACGTATTCGTTAAAAAGGTAAATTATAAAACTTGAAGGATTAACCACTCGTTTTTATATATTTTTTTACATGTTTGCTTTTCAAGACCTTTGCAGGGCTCGTGGTCTTGACTGAGGTGACAAGTGTCTTTAATGTCATTTGTGGTGGATTATGTTTGTGGTTACACTTTTGTACCGAACAGCGGTTATAGGATAAGGGATTTATCTAAAATAAGCCTCAATATTCCCACCAAGCCCCCGTACGCAAATCCAAATTGATAGTTCGGACAGCTGATGTCATAATTCACGTCCGATCTCGAATTTTAACGAGCCAGGCGAAAATTTCAACATTTCGGCAAAAATACCTTGACTACCTCACAAGCAATACTGTCCTCTATGTCACTGTAAAAAGAGTTCCGGCACGTGCATTAGTATTTTCGTCTCGGGACATGACGTTAGCACATGGCGCATGAAATATGCATGTGTTGTGACGTCAGGCGCGTGTCTGCCGTTGAAAAAACCCGAGGGCATTAACTAGGCAATCGCCACCAGTTAGCGATGGTCCCTGTAGGCGTCGAATATGATCAAACTAGAGGTTTGACTTGGAGGCTAGAACAGTGGTAGGCCGGTGGGTAAAATAGTTGCCTCTCAAGTTCCCAGGTAAGCTTTCCGGTGGTAGAGATATTTATGACTTACTAGCTGACCCGGTGAACTTCGTATCACCTGAAATAGTTTGACTCTCCGCGTCAAAAATGGCGATTCCAATACAAAATGACCAATTTTTATTTCTTCCGTTTTTCAGCTAATCCTTTAACTTTTCCCATATTTCTTTGCTTATAAACCTACCCTAAAGTATGGTGAACTAAACAAAACAGTAAATATGCAAATCGGTCAAGCCGTTTCTTAGTTTTAGCGAGACTAATGCACGGTGATTCATTTATATATATATAGATAATAATAGATAATTGAACGAGCGAGCGAAGTTCTCCGAGTCTACTGGAACAATCCGGCGTTTGTATGTTCGTATGTATGTATGTATGTGGGTATGTATGCATGTATGAATGTTCATTCGACGATAACTTGAGTAAATTTGGTCGGATCGTCATAAAAATTTGGTAGGCGGGTAAATGAGGCAAAGATAATTTTTAAGTTCGAACACGAGCCAAATCGGTCGAGGAGTTGCTGAGATATGGGATCGCGAGTTCATAGTTCGGGGCGAACCACTAGTAATTTCAAAGTTGAGTTCTTTGTTAGTTCTAGTTAATCGTATGAGGTAGTGAACACCCTGTCAGAGTTTTAAGGCCGCCCAAAGGGCCTCTGACATGGCTTGACGATTGTTAATAAATCAACAACAAACGTGCCTTCCGAAGCACGGAAGCGCTCAGATATTATTGCCACTAGCGGTCACCCATCCATGGACTGACCGCGCCCGATGTTGCTTAACTTTGCCAATCGATGAATAGCTAGTCCAACTAGGCTGTGAGCGCTACGAAGTACTTTGTGAATTTGTAGTAGCAATACTATTCAATAACGATGAGGAAATAAATCCACGGCTATTTTGTCAGGTTCTACCAAGTCTACGCCATAGTTTTTATCGGGGTCTACGAGTGCTACGCCAAATGTATGGTATTTTGTACTAGTGCTACGCAGTGTAACGACGGTCATACCTTTTACTATACCAACCTTTCAGCATAGTTTCAGCTCTCTCAGCTTAGTGCCAGTTGATGCTATATTATGAATAATAATGTTTTTGCAGTTGATGCCAGTCTAAACTAATCTAAACACATGAGAAAATATGCGGTTTTTTCTGGTATCTTGCTGTATGATCGATAATGGCTAGAGCAAACTGTCGGATCAAGTTAAGGTGCGCAATATCTGCAACACACTATCTGTGTTCTCAGCTTAGCTCGTACGGTCGGCCATAGTCTAGGATACCCCACGATAGCTCTTACCACGCGCGGCATAAGGGCGTCAATCGAACAAAAAGGGGTATCCTAGCGTGTGGCCGACTGAACAATATGACTATTAATGCTAGACCAGTAGAAAGAGAAAAGGGTAGCCCCCGCCGGGCACCATGCCAGCCCTCGGGACGCGGCCTCGGCAACTCTTAATTAGCCCCTTTACTTAAAACGCTTTAAAATATTCATCGAGAACTTTCCTCGGCTCCTTTCTTTCAGAGAAAAGAACAATACGATAAGTTTTCGGTCTGATTGTGGTCCCCAGGTGGATGGCTACAGATGTTGGAAGAGTGTGGAATGTAGAAGGCTCGTGTAGAAACGAAACTAGTCTGCTACACCGACATAAATAAAAGTAAGTTTAACCGTTGACTAAATACAAAAAGGTTCGTGTAGTTTAGTTTGGATTTCTTCTTCTTCAGCATAGAGCATTCACCATTTAGGTGTTAGAACAATGGACTCGAAAGCGAGAGACCCAGGTTCAATTCCCGATGACCGAATAAATGGGTCTTATCTTTAGCAGAGAGATCAAAGAAGATGATGATTGAGATAAGCAAGAGAGCTTACCTCTGTACAACTCTATCTCAGCTAAAGAGATGACTTTTCACCGGCTCGAACTCGAACAAAAGTCTCCGCAAAATAATTATTTATTCATTTTTATTTTGCTCTTACATTTCCATTGTTGGGGGAGCGATCGACGACGGATTCTCGGATGAGGGGGGGCACTTTTTGTCTTTCCGCTGACATTGGGTAGAGATGGGTTGACCTTTGTTTGGGTTTGGAGCAGAAACAAAGTTTCCGCGAGTTTCCGTGCAGATGTGGATCGGATTTGATTTTCAATGGTTTAATTGAATTGAAAGTTCTAGAACAGGGGTTCCCAACCTTTTTTTGTCCACTGCCCACTTTAAGAATAAATTATTTTTTAACGCCCCCCTTTTTAAACATACTTAAAAACCGCTAAGTACTTATAACTGATTATTGAAACGCAACTTTATAGTATTCGGACAGAGTATCTTTTTTTTTTCTGGGTCTCTTACCGCCCCCCTTTCGGCCTGCAGCGCCCACAAGGGGGCGTTATCGCACGTTGGGAAAGACTGTTCTAGAATATCCAATAGTTAATCATATCAAGGCTTACAAAGATTCTTATTATGTCACTAAACTAATTTCTGGGTATTTTCTACACCATCAGCCCACTTCTGCTCACTGTTGGGTATAGAGGCCTTTTTCCCCTTGCGCCACCTCTCACGGTCCCTCCCCATCCGCATCCATGGACCCTGCGCCGCCACAATGATGTCATTAATAATTATGAATTGCATTTCTCAAGTTTTGTATTCTTTGAATTTATCCAATGTTTTTCTGACAGGTTTTTATGGAGGTCTTCCTCTTGTCCACTTCTTGTCTGATTGGGTACTAAATTATTTATTCTAATTAAAAACCATGCACCAAATTTCATAATTACATTAAAATTCACATTATGCTTCGTCCACAAAATAAAAATAAAAGAAATAATGTCAATAATAAAACACAAAAAACATTGCAAAGAAAAAATTAATAATAACAATAAGCCAATAGGTACCTACTCAAATAAATCACCCCGGGCCACATCCGATCCAAAGGTCCCAAACTTGGGTAGGTACTTGATTAGTTTAGTATTCGTCTTGTAATCACTCTACATCCTCCGCAACCACATTTTTACCTTACTGTGGCGAAACTCAAAAGGAAGGTTATGGACACAGGATCTAACAGTGTAAAAAAAAACTCAAAGAAGACTCAGTTCAAATTCCTGTGTTGTTTTGAAAATAACTTCAATTTCCCTTCATATGATAGGAGCGGGAAGATCCTTGGGCCAGATAAAAACAGTCCATTCCTTTGTCCATCCAACATACGTCACGGAGGGCGTTTATTTAAGCGGCAGACTCATCAATCTTCATCGGACGGACGCGATTGACAGCGGCGCCGACAATTAATACAAATGAACCTACCCTTAACTACGCGTACGTATATCCATACGCTACTGGATTTGGCCAGAAGAATTGTTTTAGAAAGCGAGAAAAAATTGGCTATAGTAAACATACTGTATCATGCCTGTCATAACCTGTTTTTCGGTCAATAACCAATTCGTGGCTCCAAGACTTGGTTATTGACCGAAAAGCAGAAAGACAAGCTCAAGATTTGCCAAAAACTGATGGAACGGAGTATACTCGGCGGTGTTAAGAGCAGCAACAGGGTCCGCAACACCTTCTTCTTCTTCTTCTTCAGCCTGTCGCCACCCAATGCTGAGTGTAGGCCTCTTCCATTGCACTCCATTCTTTTCGGTCTTGGGCTTTTCTCATCCAGTCTTTTCCAGCCACTTTGACCAAGTCATCAGTCCAAACTTGCGACGTAAGGGCGCTAATCGAACAAAAAGGGGTATCCTAGTGTGCGGTCGACTGTACCATGGATTTCGTCGACTGAGTTTAGATGGTATCGGCGCTGAGCATTACCACCTTAAAATGTCTATCGAAGCATCGAAAAAGTGAAGTGAATGGCTGAAGGTGCTACTGAATGCTGTATTACCTAACATAGCATAGCTAACAAAATTAACATTGCTACATAGATCGGTTTTTTTGTACAGATACCGAGATATTCTGCTATGCATTTTATTTCTGCCGTAACTACACACACACTGACACGCTACACGTTGTTACAGTTACGATTCCCACTTCCAGTCGAGATTTAAGAGTTCAACCGGCGAGATAGACCTTTATATTCGTGGGGCAAATGGGCCCCCTTTGTGTTTGGGGCGAGACGGATAGACAAATAAATAGACTCGTATTGTGACGTTTGTCTTAACAACTGCAGGGTTAGGAGATGTGTCGTGGTAGTTTGGTTTGAATTATTTATTTGATGGCGTCTTCATTGGATTAGACTTATTTTGGTGGGTCACTGGAAATCGTCGCTTCAAGTGTCGGTGTGTCACTCTTTTGTTTTAACTTTCATTCGATCTTGTTTTGTTTTGTTTTGAAGATGCGGATGTTCTTGGTGACTGCAGAATTAATGATGACGACGAATAATAATTTTATTATTCTTCTATTATTTTAGTGTCCACTAGTTCTGTAAGCGTTACTGTCGAATAAGGCCACAAAGTATAAAGTTCTTAAAGTTAGATATTTATTAACTTACTTAATTTTGCACGAAATAAAAATTTGTTCAAAACTTGCGAGACAAGCAACTGTTTCTCAGGTATTGCAAAATATAAGCTACGGTGCCACAGACAGACACATAGGCAAATACTAAGGCCTTTGCATTTACGTAATAAGATGATTTATACAGCGTCTAGTGGCACCTTCACTCACACTAGATGGGTGAAGAGACCACTCGGCGCTGCAGTGCCTGGGACATTGTTTTAGATGGAGTAGGCTTGCCCAGCACCTATACCATCCTGACAGCTAGGCAGATACACACACACAAATAGCGGTCAAACTTATAACACCCCTCTTTTTGGGTCGGGGGTAAAAAAACAATGAAAATTGACACGAGTCCGTCCACTCCGACAGGTTTTTAATTCGCTGCGATATTTTCCAGTGGCGATTCCGTTATTATCGCCGACTTGGAGCCAGCACTATCCACCACAGCCAGTATCAATCACCCTGCCCCGCGACCCCCCCCCCCCCCCCCCCCCCCCCCGCAGCCTCGCTTGTCTCCGACAATCGAACAATAAAACGTAAAATGTCAATGCGGGCTTGTAGCGAGCTACGAGCGAGCAGGTCCGGCCCGGGAAAGTGGCCCACACACAGTGAGATGAAATTTTGTAACTTGCGTACAGAGAGCCGAGAGCTGGGGTTCAAATCTGTTATGACTAGTGGTTCGCCCCGAACTATGAACTCGCGACCCCATATCTCAGCAACCCCTCGACCGATTCGACTCATGTTCGAACTTAAAAATTCTCTTGGCCTCATTTACCTGCCTACCAAATTTCATGACGATCCGACTAAATTTACTCAAGTTATCGTCAAACGAACATTCATACATACATACATATATACATACATACATACATATATACATACATACATAAATACAAACGCCGGATTGTTCCAGTAGACTCGGAGAACTTCGCTCGCTTCGCTCGCTCGTTCAAAAAATCGGCCAAGTGTGATTCGGACTCGCGCACCGATAAATTTGTAAGGATGAAATTTTACGTCATAAATCGTAAATTAACATTTAAAAAAATAATTCTGGTTTAGCTATCTTGATAAAATCTTAATAAAATATTGTGCTGGGGTTCAAATATGTTATGAAAAATCGGCCAAGTGCGATTCGGACTCGCGCACCGATAAATTTGTAAGGATGAAATGGTATATTTTACGTCAAAAATCGTAAAATTTATGACGTAAAATATTAACATTAAAAAAAACTGTTTTAGCTATCTTGATAAAATCTTATTAAAATATTTTTAAAGTTCCTTAGCACGGGTGAGTGCTTTAGAAAGTGCAAAAACTGTTTTAGCTAGTACTAAAAAGAAGTCCTTTCATACGACACCGTACATGAAACGGTCGCGCCACCTAAAAATTGTGACCCTCTATTTCTTGTATAGGGAAACAATTTATTGTTATGTACCCCAAAATTTACGGTTCCTGGATTTTTTTCCTTTACTTGCACTACGTGAAGACATTGCTTCTTGTCAAACATTATTCTAGGTCAGCCGGAAGTAGGTTTGAATTCCTTGCGAGTGTCAAAATATGTGGCAAATTATATTGCGCTAACTTATTAAAAGTTTACTTATAAGTAACTTATAAGATTACAGACAGAATATTTTATATTAATTTCAACTTTATATCGCTTTTAGCGATAAGACCGCCATTTGTACTTTTATTCCTAAGAACTTATATGTAAAATAATTTAATTTTGTACCATAAATGGTTACTTACTTACAGTACTTTCCAGTCCCCGTAGCATGACTTTTATCGAGGCGGATTTATCCAACAAAATGGCGGTTTATCAGCATTTTTGACGTCTAAAGTGGGTTATAAATCGTCGATAGCGATATATAACCCACTATAAACGTCAAAAATGCTGATAAACCGCCATTTTGTTGGATAAATCCGCCTCGATAAAAGTCATGCTTCCCCCGCAGGTGTTCCTAAAAAAAGGGTTTAAACAAGAAGTGCCAATAAAGTTGCTCGCCACTGCACCCCTGGTACCGACGAAGCGTTTCCCAGTCGGAGCGACATTTCAATTCCATTTGAGGTCGCCGCAGCATCCGCTCATATTTGTCATGCCGCCTCATACCGCGAGTTCTATTCCGAACGCATCGCTGAGTCGGCGGCGCGCAAAAATTGTAGTGCTTTCAATATTCTGAGGATGCAAAGTAAATGGCACTGGCAAGGGGATTCGCTGTGCTGTTCGGAACGTGCACGTCATTTACGCGTGTTTGTGTTTGTAGCTCTGTGCCTTTGCGGATCTTGAGTTTAAGACGTAATAGGTCTCATTATTTATAGGACCTAAGGTTTGGATTCCAGATCCTATAAATTAAGAATGCATTCAATTCACGCCAAAAGAGGTCACCTTTGGCGTGAATCGATTGCATTCGTAGGTTCTAGGATCTGGAATCCAAACCTTAGGTCCTAAAAATAGTTAAGCCTCGCGTTGAGAAATCGCAGGAGCGTTTTTTGCTAAAAACGCATTCAAAAAGATTTGATTCTTTAAATTGGCGGCACTAGTTGTGCGTCGTATTTTGTCTTAAGGTTGGACGACGCTGCTAGCGTGGCGGGAAATTCAATTTTTTCACAGTTTTCTCAATTTTGAAGCCAAACTGAGCTATTTTTGTTCAGCAATTCATTCGTTAAAAACAATAATTTTGCCGATTAATGTGAAAATTTTGAATTTCCCGCCACTCTGCCATAATCCAACGTTAAGATAGAAAAAATACTATTTTTAACAATACTTACAATGCATTCGACTGTTTAAGGTTATACAATACAGCAGAGCGGTCAAGGTCATGAAGTTTGACTGGTTAAAAGAAAGAAAGACGGATAGGCAACATAGGCGGAATAGAGTCCCGTTTGGCATCCTTTTGGGACCATTGTCCTTTACGTTTATTGTGCCTACAAGTGCTCACAGCCTCGTTGGACTAGCCATTGTTAATCGATTGGCGAAGTTAAGCAACATCGGGCGCGGTCAGTCCATGGATGGGTGACCGCTAGTGGCAATAATATCTGAGCGCTTCCGTGCTTCGGAAGGCACGTTAAACCTTTGGTCCCGGTTGTTGTTGATTATTGAGCGGCCTAAAAACTCTGACACCCAGGGGTGGCCACTACCTCATACTAACGTCTATTGATTGGAAATCATTTACACAGCGTTTTTATGAAAATGGCTATACGCTCGTAGAATGAAAACCTTTGATCAAGATTCAATTAGTACCGAATTACACAACATACCCTCTAATTGTATCAGATATCATCTGAATAGTAAAACGCAATTAGAATCGATCGTAATGCGACTGTTGTGCAGCATTCGGCATAACAGTTAATCGGCTTCATTGAATAGTAATTGAAATCTGTAATGTGATTGCCGGCCCAATTGTTGTGCGTCGGTTTAATGATATTGACATTATTTAATTAATTCAATTGTTTGGCTTCATTCAAGGTTTTGGTGATAACGAATCAAAGTAAAAAAAAAATAGAGAAATATGTTAACAACTTATTTTTTTAGGCGGTCATTCAAATAGCTATTTGTCGTCCTAAACGACTCATTTAACAGTTTGGCTGTGAATTGATATTATTACGTATTTGAGGTATAGTGGAATGCCGGAGGTGGCAGGACGATGAGGGTGGCATTAATAGTCGCCAGCTCAAGCTCGAGCTCAAGTAGGTGATCTCAGAAAATAGACCGTGGAATTTTAGTGATTTTAAAGCCGAAGATATTTAGTTGCACTCGTGATTCTGAGCCAAATTCAAAAATTTTACTTTAAACCGAGCGAAAAAAAAAAAACACTTCCTAATACAAACGGCTATCGCTAATCGACACCATTTGTATGGAGAAGCGAATTTTTTTTTCGCGTGTTTTGGAATGAAATTTTGTAATTTGGCTCAGAATCACCAGTGCAACAAAATACCTTCGGCTTTAAAACCACTAAAATTGCAAGGAGTATAATCTAATGTCTAATCTAAAGGCCAATGTCAATGTCAAGCTCAAGCTAGTGTCTAAGCTTGAGCTTGCCATTGACATAAGCCAAGGTCTCAAGTCAGTGATTTTGTTTTCTGAGATCACCTACTTGAGCTCGAGCTAACGACTATTAATGCCACCCTTAATATCATAAATTTTGTACCTGTCTCAGCCCATAGCGAGAGGAAAGCAGCCATGGCCAAGCCAGTGGGAGCAGGAACTCCTTCACGAACCATAAATGGCACAAACCGAACACCTGCCCATTTCCACATGAGACCCTTGATTCCGTCGTCAACATCGTCAACTTTCGTTCGACGGGATAACTGAACGAGCGAGCGAAGCGAGCGAAGTTTTCCGAGTCTACTTGAACAATCCGGCGTTTGTATGTATGTAATTGAACGAGCGAGCGAAACGAGCGAAGTTCTCCGAGTCTACTGGAACAATTCGGCGTTTGTATGTTTGTATGTATGTATGTATGTATGTTTGTATGTATGTTTGTATGTATGTATGTATGTATGAATGTTCGTTCGACGATAACTTGAGTAAATTTGGTCGGATCGTTATGAAATTTGGTAGGCGGTTGAATGAAATTAAAATAATTTTTAAGTTCGAACATGAGCCAAATCGGTCGATGGGTTGCCGAGATATGGGGTTGTTAAGTTTATATGGGGTCGCGAGTTCACAGTTCAGGACGAACCACTAGTATGTATGTTTGTATGTATGTATTTATGTATGTATGTATGTATGTTTATATGTATGAAGGTTCGTTCGACGATAACTAGAGTAAATTCAGTCGGATCTTCATGAAATTTGGTAGGCGGGTAAATGAGACAAAGATATTTTTTAAGCTTGAATATGAGCCAAATCGGTCGAGGAGTTTCTAAGATATGGGGTCGCGAGTTAAGAGTTCGTGGGGAACCACTAGTAACAACATTCTGGTAATATATCCACTTGGAACCTGTCTCAGCCCATTGCGATAGGTAAGCAGCTGTTCTCAAGCCGGTGGTGGCAGGAACACCTTGAAAAAGCATAAATAACACAAACGATACCGTGCGATGGCGGCGCTGACGCGATGCGAGCGGATAAGGCTCGGCGCCGAATGACAGGGGCAAAAAGTTTTCACCACAGACGTTTTACTCAGCAGTATAAACATTGAATAATCTAGAGAACCACTAATTAAAAAAAAATATCATCCTCGATATTTTAGCTTAAAATAAGCATTTATATCATAAACATAAATCATATATCAATATCTAAGAACACTCGCTAGAAAACCAGCTTTCAAATAAAGAAAAACGTATGCAAATCGGTTACCCATTTAAGAGCTACCTCACTATTTGGGAGCGACATGCCCTGTCACATATCGAGCATACACAAGATCCGGAAGGGTTATTAAATCCTTGGTGCCTCCGGCTCTTCTGTCGGCCAGTAAGAGCATCATGCTTCATGCAGGGTGGTGGCCTAGTGGCAGAGTTCTTCTTCTTCTTAGGGTGCCTCTGTGACTCAGCGAAGGTTGGCGGTCAGCTCTGCATATCCCTCTTTGTCTCTCGCGAGGCGAAATAGCTGGGCAGCACTCGCGAACCCAGTCCACTCCCGTAGGTTTCTTAGCCAGGATTTTCTCCTTCGGCCGACGCGTCTCTTGCCAGCGACTTTTCCCATCATTATAAGTTGCAGGAGGCTGTATCTATCGTGTCTAAACACATGTCCTAGATATGCAATCTTTCTCCGTTTCATGGTGTTCCAAAGCTCTCGCTTCTTGTTGACACGTCTTAGGACTTCCTCGTTCGTAACCTTATGAGTCCAACTAATTTTTAGCTTCCGTCTGTAACACCACATCTCGAATGCTTCTATACGTTTCCTGAGATCCTCTTTAATAGTCCAAGACTCGCATCCGTATAGAAGTATGGACCAAATGTAGCATTGTAGCAGACGACTGCGCAACGTAATGTTAAGGCTTCGGCTGGTCAGTACTTTTTTCATGGTGTTAAAGTGTTGTTAAAGTGGCAGAGTTAACCACCTGCTATACAAACGTTGTGCCTGAGATGCTTAAAGGAATCCGCCGGCGCCTCTGAAACTCATCTCGCCGGCAAATGCGATCCTATCTCGCGCTACCACTGGTTCAGACACGTTCTATCGCCTTTATCGCCTTCGCTGTAGGGTTTAAAGTCTCGCGGCTATAAGTTAGCGCTCCAGTGGTTTGTTTTTGAAGCGTTTTATTCACTGTCTTGGTGCTGTCACAAAACAAGTGCAGCAGAAGTACCCACTTGGCACTAACAAACTTGTTCTTCTCGTGACAAAAGCTTTAATTTACATTGGCTACATTTTGAACACTACTAGTGGTTCGCCCCGAACTTTGAACTCGCGACCCCATATCTCAGCAACCCCTCGACCGATTTGGCTCATGTTCGAACTTAAACGTTCTCTTTACCCTATTAACCTAATTAAGTCGGGTCGTCGGTGGCGGGTCCATGGATGCGGATAGCGAAGGACCGTGAAGGGTGGCGTGAGAGGGAAAAGGCCTATAATCAGCAGTGGGCAGAGGTGGGCTAGCTAGTGATGATTTTTGTTTGTTACACTGTATTGTATTGCACAAAAACTAAAATAACTTAAATAACAGAGATGTGAGACATGTACGGTACAAGGGTGGACTTATTTCTATAGAAATGATGATGGTGGTGGCAGGTTCTTCTGTATGATTCAAGTCATAGTTGCGACTGAAAACGATTTACTTCGATTCGGCGCGGCTTTTTTCTCTCCTATTCTTAACCCCTTTTGTGTTTTGTTCGGGTCGTCGGCCCGGACGATTTCCGGACGTAATACGTTTATAACAAGACGCTCCTTACGGGAAATAGTTTTCGTTTGCAGGTAGTGTGTGGGTTATTCGAGGTTGGTTTTCACTTTTAGGGTTCCGCACCTCAAATGGAAAAACGGAGCCATAATAAAATCTCTTCGTTGTCCGGCTGTCTGCCTTTTTCGCTGATTGTTTTTGAAAAACCCAGCCACTTAAATAAATAAGAATCCTTTCACATCACTGTTTTTTATTTGCACTGAAGTTAATATTGTTACATGGTAGGTACTTAGGTCAGAAAAAAAATTAAAAATAAAATAAAGATTCTTTGTCGAGAACTGGATGTGGAATGCATCAGAAAAGTAACAAAATTTTTAATTTAAAAATAACTATGAAGAACCGAAAGAAGAAATGAAAAAGTAAAATGAAAGAAGAATGATGGGTGATGATAAAAAGGTTAAGTAATGGTTACACCGGTTGCAACTTGATCAGTCTTTTGGGAACCGGTGGGTAGTTGCCAGTTGCCACATCCATTAATCAAAAATAAAATTGATTGAAATAGCATCCCTAAAATAGCTGCAGAGGAAATTGTTGATTAATACAGAAAGGGTTCGGAGGTGCGCCCTGTTCCTTGCACAAACAGAAGTTACACTCCGTCACTCCGTTGGGGGCTAGTGGACGGGGTACCCCAGCTTCCAGCCTTAAGAGGACTTAAGGCTGGAAGATAGCAGCGTGGCGGGAAATTCAAAATTTTCACAGTTTTTTACATTTTGTAGCTAAACTGAGCTATTTTTGTTCAGCGATTTTTCGTTCGCGGAAATAACAAAGTAATCTTTTCATTATTGTTAACAACAGAGCAACAATAATAAATTCAGCCGATTATGTGTTCTGGTCTACGACAAGTTTTTTGGGCAGTACCACTGCTTCGTAGACCAGAACACATATTTGTTGCTCTGTTGTTTGCAATAATGAAAAGAATACTTTGTTATTTCCGCGAACGAAAAATCGCTGAACAAAAATAGCTCAGTTTAGCTACAAAGTGTAAAAAACTGTGAAAATTTTGAATTTCCCGCCACGTTGCTATCGTCTCACCTTAAGGTGTAAAATAGAGTCTGCTTCTTGGCAACTGTAACTTTTGCGATGAATTGATTAATATTTACCATCGACCTACCAAAGCCTTGATTCCAGATCTTAGAAGCTACGAATAAATCCCGCACTTATCAAAAGTAGGCATTTTTTTCTTGTGCGGGATTTATTCGTAGGTTCTAGGATCTGCAATCCAGAATCATCAAACTATGTTAGTTACCATTAAGTTTGACCTTCTGTATGTTTTTTTTATATTCTCGGTCGTCAATAAAGTGACATAACTCAATTAGGAAGAGCTGTGAGCCCCAATTTTATATCGACTCGAGTGGCCGAACTGCCAAATTGAATTAGAATCGGTTTACCTTCTAGCTTCAGAGGGAAGTATTGGGTTAAAATTCACAGAGAAATATTCTTAACAAAACAAACCACTCCGGGCCATCTCCGACCCAAAGGTACCCATAACGCTCGCTGCATTACCGCGTCGAACAGCTAAGGAGATCCTTTGCATCAGAAATGCCCCGGAGCAGGGGGCTAATACTCGGGAATCTCGCATTCGACACATCTCGAAGGAAAAATCTCATTTTGTGGCCCTTTAAGTCAAATATCACATATCATATTCTCACGAAGTCATCCTCGGTTGAGCCATTCCAGTGTGAAAGAATAACAAACATACTAAAATCCATCCATACAAACTCGCCCGGAAGCAGAGAAGCAACCTCCTTTAATTGTACCCGACACAAAAAGAGGGGTGAGAGAGAGAGAGAGAGAGAGAGAGCACTTTTTTTATTTACTTTATAAGGGGTGTTAAGTAAGTTGATAAGTTTGACCGCTATAATTATGTGTGTGAGAGTGTGTCTTTGTATTTGTATGTATGTGTGTCCGTAGCTCTTAAACGGGTGAACCGATTTGGATGCGGTTTCTTTTTAGATAGTTCTTAGATTGTGTTTTATCAAAATCGGTTCAGCCGTTTAGGAGATAATATGCTAATTTGAAGCTTAAATGTCGGTTTTTTTTGTATAACTTAGAAGTTATATTCAAACTTCAATGTAAAAGCGTAATCCGTGAATTGAAAAGAGTTCTTATGAAGAAAATACGTTTTAAGGGTGGACGATAGCAATGTGGCGGGAAATTCAAAATTTTCAGTTTTTTACATTTTGTAGCTAAACTGCCCAAAAAACTTGTCGTAGACCAGAAAACATAATCGGCTGAATTATTGTTGTTCTGTTGTTTACAATAATGAAAAGAATACTATGTTATTGCCGCGAACGAAAAATCGCTGAACAATAATAGCTCAGTTTAGCTACAAAATGTAAAAAACTGTGAAAATTTTAAATTTTCCGCCACGCTGCTATTTTTCAGCCTTAATGAGAGTCTATGGTACAAAACTGACATAGGTACCTACTTGGCTTAGACTAGATTACACAGCTTTTGTAGCAAAAACCTTTTGCTTTAATATTTTCACATGTTGGTGTGGTAAAATAAACTCCGGTCCTAAATGAAATGTGGTTTTAATCTTCCAGGCAAAGTTGCCTAGCTCCAAACAACTATTTGCACAAACTAAACGCAAAATACAAGAGGGACTTAACGCAATCCGAAAGTAATAAAACGCAATTCCATCTTCGGAGAGCGTCTCGATATTGCTTCGGTGAAAAAATAAAATAAAACGCCTTCCCCGCTCGCCCGCCGACGGTTCACTGATACTGACAGAAATGCTGCTCAATACAGCTCATTCGGAGATATATTTTATCTCTGACAGTTAAGTTTATTCCTTTTGAACTTGGAACTTTGAAAGTCCCAACTCGTATGCTGCTTGCACGTGGTTCCTGTGTGAATTTCTAAGTCGACGTCAATTGAAGAATCACCGTCTATGGCATGAGGTAAGGCCTTTGCATCTACGTATTGAGATAATTTATACCAGCGTCCAGTGGCACCTTCACTCATACTAGATGGACGAAGAGACCACTCGGCGCTGCAGTGCCTGGGACATTGTTTTAGATGGAGTAAACAGCACGTAAACCATCCTGACAGCTTATTCGGCCTAGCCCACAGGAAAGACGAGTCAATACGTGTGGAGCCAACAAAGCTGCGGGTTGCTTCACGATGTTTTTCTTCACCGTAACGCTAGCGAGTGGTTTTGCTACTTCAAATTCACAAAATATGTTGAAAAGAACTTTGAAGAGAAACCAAATCATTTGTACATGCCAGCACGGGAATCGAACCTGGGTCTCTCGCTTCCGAGTCCAATGTTTTTACCACGAGGCTTCCAACCCAATTCATTCAGTTCATTCGCAGATATTTTAAAGATACTGTACTGTTAAGGCTGGGAGATAGCAACGTGGGGGGAAATTCAAAATTTTCGCAGTTTTTTACATTTTGTAACTAAACTGAGCTATTTTTGTTCAGCGATTTTTCGTTCGCGGAAACAACAAAGTATGCTTTTAATTATTGTAAACAACAGAACAACAATAATTCAGCCGATTATGTGTTCTGGTCTACGAAGCAGTGGCACTGCCCAAAAAACTTGTCGTAGACCAGAACACATAATCAGCTGAATTATTGTTGTTCCATTGTTTACAATAATGAAAAGAATACTTTGTTATTTCCGCGAACGAAAAATCGCTGAACAAAAATAGCTCAGTTTAGCTACAAAATGTAAAAAACTGTGAAAATTTTGAATTTCCCGCCACGTTGCTATCGCACCCGGTGATAGGGATCACAACCTAAATATTTTTTTAGCTCTATGACGTTCCGTTGATTTTTAAGTTAATAAAATGTGAAAGCTGTGGTGAGAGAAAAGTATTTTTTAAATATTGTTATCATTGACTTTCACAATGTTTTAACAACTCAAACCTATGCAAATGCACATACACATACACACATATTTTTAAATTTGAGCTTAAACCAAAAACAAAAAAATTATTAAAAAAAAACAATTTTGAGGTTATAAAATAAAAATTGTTTTTTTCACCTTTTTTTGGAGAATTGACATCCTGTTGACCAGTAGGTTACACCCTGTAAAAAGAGTTGATACAAAAAAGGATGTTTTGTAACACGTTGTATAACCAAAAAAACTTATTTTAGTTTCAAGCGTTGCTAAAACTATCGTACCTGAGTCAGGTGTCACTGACCAATACCCTGTATAGATTGCTCTTCTCATATCCTTCTGCCCTGCTTACTCTGTGGCCGCAGTAAAATATTGTGCACAATACAGCGGGGCCCTAATCCAGCGGGGGTGTGCGGGGGACGGGGCGCGCCGATTCCTAAGATTGTGTATTCAATTTCCCGTGGCGGGCACACCGACCGACATATTTGTGTTTGCTGCGGGGCTTGTAATATTTTGTGCCTCAAAGTGAAGACGCACCGGGACGGAAATCTAAGGCCCGTGTTACAGAGACCTACCCAAAAGACTGTATCTGTTCAAAGCTATTACTTTACTCTTATTAGCGAGTCCCAGCGAGCGCTCAAATTATAGTATGCGAGGCCGAAGGCCTGGGTTAGATAAGTCTAATCTAATTCTAGTGTTTGATATGGTGAACATTTCGATGTGTTGAGTGTATTTGATACAGGAATCGATTTTGTGCACTTTTCTTTGCGCGCGGGCTAATTCACTATGCACCGCGCCTTAAGAATGGCTAATCCAACTAGGCTGTGAGCGCTTCCTAAAGGGATCAAAGAAGAAAACCAGTCTATCTCCACTTGAGGGGCCTCAAGAGGTATGATCATACAGGCTACCCGGTGTAACACTGTGCTAACATTTTGTGCTGTGATGCCTTATATTTTCGTTTCGGGCGATGCGATTCTGAATGTCACATTGGAGGGTCCCAATAGACCTGAGTCACGGTGACTGTACTTGATCGATGTTGGCAAGATGTAACCTACTGTAACTGTGGAAAGGAACAGAGGCTTTACCACGAGCTTCGTCCGGCAGACCTATACGGCACCGGGAAAACAAAGAGCTTAATTTATTTATGACCATCTTTTTTCTGTATCACTTATGTTTGACAAAGAAAAAAACTATTCTATTCTGAAACCAAATTTTCCTTAGTGAAACCTGCTTTATCGGTGCCGTAGGTCTGCCGGACGTAGCTCGTAGAGCCTCTGTAAAGAAGATTCGAATATAAGAAACCACTTTTATTAACTATGTTACCTATGGTTTGTTTGAAACTCGAGCCTTTTTATGTTATGTTAGATGGTTTATGCTGCACCTCAACACTTCTTCATTATGTACCCGCCTCAGCTCAGTGAGAAACTACCTAAAATATGCAAACCGAATGGAGAACCGTCGTGTAATTTAGAAGGAGTTAGCGGATAAACAGACAGCGAATTTGTTTTTATATTATGTAGAGATAGCTAGGTGATAACCTAGGCAGAACTAGGATCTTCTGGATCTTCTATATAAACTTGTGCAGTGTTAGTATTGAAAATAACACTTTTATTTATGCTACTTCTATTCTTTCAGGTCTATTTTCGGGTTACAATTTATTTTGCCTTTCCACTGCTTGAAAAAAGCAATTTGTTCAAACATAGAGATTCAATCCAATTTGGTAAAGTTTTAGATCTTCGCTTCTAACGTAGACGTTGTTGGTTGTTTGTTTGACCTTTAAATAATTGATTAATTATACAAGGTGTTACAAAAGATCCTAACTCTTTTTTTAGCTTGTTGTTCCGTTGATTTTTAAATTAATAAAATGTAAGCGCTGTGGCAGGAGTAAAGTATTTTTTCAATATGGTTTTTACTGATTTTCACTTAAAACTATGCCAATGCACTTAGGCACACAATCATGATGTGTTCGAATTTGAACTAAATCCAGAAACTTTCGAAAAAATGCATGCTAGTGCATGCAATAAACTAGTGGTTCGCCCCGAACTGTGAACTCGCAAACCTAGTTACAGATGTGTAACTTTGCTAACGCCATTCGCCCAGGCATGCACGAGCTTTGCATATAAACTGTACAACCCCATATCTTGGCAAACCCTCGACCGATTTGGCTCATGTTCGTATTTAAAAAATCTTTTAATTTTGTTTACCCGCCTACCAAATTACATAACGATCCGACTAAATTTACTCAAGTTATCGTCGAACGAACATTCATACATACAAACATACAAACAAACATACATACATACATTCAAACGCCGGATTGTTCCAGTAGACTCAGAGACTTCGCTCGCTCGTTCAACAATTTTTTAACTTTTTTTATAACTTTTTT
Source organism: Zelleria hepariella (assembly GCA_949319315.1). Classification (NCBI taxonomy): domain Eukaryota; kingdom Metazoa; phylum Arthropoda; class Insecta; order Lepidoptera; family Yponomeutidae; genus Zelleria; species Zelleria hepariella. The sequence continues at coordinate 512,545 of OX439393.1, read as the reverse complement.
GATCAGTAGGTTACACCCTGCAAAAATAGTTAGGATTTTTTGTAACACGTTGTATGTACTTGTACACCCTTTTCTCGATAATAGCTTTGTGAAAAGAAGACTGTTCACTCCAATTATATGTCTCGACAACAAAACGTTGCAAGATATAAATAGTCTCAGCACTATACAGTCAGCCACACGATAAGATACCCCTTCTTGTTCGATTGGCGCCCTTTTGCCGCGCGAGGTAAGAGCTGCCATGGGGTATCTGTGACTGTGGCCGACCGTACTAATTAATAGTATAAGTAAGTAAGTTTAGCTTTTGCCCGCGACTTCATCCGGGTAGATTTAGAATAAATGTTGTCTATAAATTTTTTCCCCAGCTATCGATGTCAGCGCGTACAAAGTTGCCGAAAAGTCCAATAATAGTTATTCTGGTATATATCTAGCTATATCTATACCTTTGATCCAAATCCGTTCAGAAGATTTTGCTGGAAAGAGTCACAAACATCGTGCTCACCGTAGATTGTCAATTATTGAGTTGTAATATGGCTCAGATTTCTTTACAAAACTTTCCTTCACATAAAGCGAGTGGTATTGCTGTTACGAATTCACAAAATGTACGCAACTCACAAAGTAAAGCTATTTACACAAAACGAAACAGTGTAAAGGGACGCAGCTAAGTCAGAAGCGGATTCTTCCAAGAAAATTAACCCTACGATCTCGTTAGAAGTTCCAAGAATCTAAAGAAGGTTTGTTTGAGTGTTTGCCTGCGCAGACTCTGTTTGCCTGACGGCGTTTGCGTGGCTTTTAATACCGCCTTCCGAGCAGCTTCGATACCGCAAATACCTCGTTTAAATACGCATAAAAACTTAATAATTGCAAATGCAGAGTACAGTCGGCGTTAAAATGAAGTAGGGGTATGCTTGTGTCAATAAGTTATTTTACTGTCGACAAATGTCGGTACAGGTACATACTCGCTCGATACGGTACGGTCGGCCAAAATCTCAGATACCCCATGGCAGCTCTTACCGGCATAAGGGCGCCAATCGAACAAAAAGGGGTATCTGAGACTGTGGCCGGCTGTACATAGTCAATAATCGCTCGTTTCAACATTTATAATATAAAATTTTAATTAAGTATTGAAGTTTCTTTCGTGCTTTTCAACTTTACACAATGTAATAATCCCACGTAAGTACTTTTTTTTTATGTAGCAGGATGCAAATGTCGACGAGTTTACGCTTCAGGGCAAGTGGAAGATATGGAAGAATTAAATAAGTACGTAAGTACTTATTTAATTGAAATCGGTGTAACCGTGAAAGCGTGTGGTTTGCTACCCTTATTGCTTATGATGTCGATGTTTATGAGATACGATGTCAGTATTCCTTTGCAGGGCCTTTTGATGAGCCCATTTATTAGAACTCTGCGAAAGAATATACAAATATTGTAAAGGCTGGTTGGTTTGTATAAACGCGAATGGTGGAAGCAATATTGTGAGTGTTTGTACTGATATCATTACAGTGCTCGAGACTGTGTGTGTACTACAGATAAGTCGTGTTTGTCTCAAGTAAAAACCGACTCTAAACTCATTGAAATTAAAGTAAAATGCATATGTAGAACCTACGAATAAATTCCGCACAAGTCAAAAGTGGCCGCGTTTTTCTGGTACAGTATTGGTTCGTAGATTCTAGGATCTGAAATCTACGTCATAGGTCTTCGTCGTTGCACTCTTGGCAGAGCGGTCGTAGTCGTAGTCAACATGACTGTAGTAGTATCATCATCAGTGGCTGATGTTGCGCGCCTTACGATGCCACGCCATTTCTCTTGGTCAGAGGTTTCTCGGCAAAAATAGTTAATCCTAGGGATTCTCATTTTAACGGCCCGTTTTTAGCAAAAAAAAGGCATAAATTTTTTATTTTTTTTTATTGGCGGTGCTAGTATTCTCCTCTTAGGGTAGCATTAATAGACGTCAGCTCAAATTCGAGCTCAAGTAGGTGATCTCAGAAAACAAAATGCCAATATCAAGCTTGAGTAGCTGGCAGCATATTAAGGCTCGGTATAAGACTAACTAGCGCCACAAATGTTGAAAAAATCATATGTCTCTTCAGAAGAAGTTTCTGACAAAATCCTAAGATGAACTCATGCGCCATGCTTTTCTAGATTTTGGAGTGTAGGTAACCAACTCAATTTCTAGTCTTAAGCTAAAAAGTTTTCGATAACCGCCAAAAACGGCCGCTTTTGGCGGTTATCGAAAAATTTTTAGCTTAAAAGTAAATTTCGAAGAGGAAAATCTAGAAAAGCATGGCGCATCTTAGGATTTTTTCAGAAACTTCTTCAAAAGGAAGATATGATTTTTTTTAACATTGGTGGCGCTAGTTAGCCTTATACCGAGCCTTAATAGACACTAGCTTGACCTTGACATTAGCATTAACCAAGGTCTCAAGTCGGTGATTTTGTTTTTTGAGTTCACCTACTTGAGCTCGAGCTTGAGATGACGACTTTTAATGCCACCCTTAAATGCATCAAGGGCAGTAGATGTGTTAAGCTAAAACGAGGCATAAATAAATTAGGTGGACGGTGTTTCGTTTTAATAACGTGTCACGGGACCGCCGCTTGTGTAAACATGCATTTAACCCAAACGAGCGGTCAGTGAGAGCGACGGTCATCAGATAGCACCCTGTGCATAGAGGAGGCTGGGACAGAGGCTTTATGTTATCATTATTACTACAGTGTGCACTCGAAGACGATAGGGGAACTTTAAGTAATTTGGCGCAATATTACTAAGTCAACCTTTTGTGTGGAACTGCTGTCATTTTTTTCGCTCCATTATTTAACCACCTCGTACGACATGTTTGTATTGGTGAGTAGACACCTTACTTAAAGTTCCGCAATCGACTTAGATTGCACCCTGTAGTGGTTCACCCCGAACTGTGAACTCGCGACCACAGTTACAGATGTTTAACTTATTGCTAACACCCTTCGCGCAGGCGCGCGCGCGCTTAGTGCATGCCAGTATGCCTCTCTTTTTTCCATTGTTTTAGGTATTTTCTATTCTATGTTTTTATTTTATTTTATTTTTTGTTTTACTTTTTATGTTATACTTTGGGCTCTGGCAGAATACCAGCGCTATGAGCACGGGTAGCTACCTACCCGTCTCATAGCACACGCTAAGTCAGAGCCCTTTTTACTGACTACTGCGCACAGTGGAAATTAGGTAGGTATGGGTACTATGGGTTAGGTAGGTATGTATGTGTAGGTCGTCCCATCTGTATAGTATTTTTAAGTTAGTAACTGCCTAATTATAAGTACCTATATGTATTAGTTCTATAAGTTGTAATTTGTGGTCAGTAAAATAAACGCTTTCTATTCTATTCATTGCATATTATTATAAACTTAACAACCCCATAACTCGGCAACCCCTTAAGAGGGCGTTAGAGCACCATTTTCCCATACAAACGTAGTTCCGGTTTAATTTCTAAACTATAGGCTGGATTTTGCTGAAACTTGGTTTATATCAGTAGATGACCAGTATGAAGGTTTGCAAATAGTTTTTATAATAAAAAAATAGCCTGAAAGAAATTAGAGCGATGCGTTTTTCGCGCCGAAAAAGGAGTTACTTTCAGCTGTTATTTACTTACATTATTACACTGTATATTGGAGTCTAACTACCTTGGGAACAACAATAATGTGTTGTACTTATCAGAAAAAACTAAAATTTTGAAATACATAATAAAATTTAGAAATGGCACCTTAACTACGAAAAATTTTGGGAAAATAGATCTATTACATTACAACTACAACTAGATACTCGCGAAAGGACACGAACACACGTAGACTCATACAGGCGCATTGCCTCTCACTTTTCCTGCGCCCCGTCTCGCTCTGGGTGAAACAGCTATAGAAAACAGTGTTTCACGCGCTTGGCCGTCACTGAGTTCCCACGGTATTGAAGGGGCCTCTTAACCGATAAATTAAAAATTAATTTATCCGTCTACCAAATTTCATGATGATCCGATCCGACGTTCCGCTGTCGGCCTTTTGTATAGTTTCGTAGTTTAGGTGCCTAGGTACACCCTCACCCCGAGGCCGCTATCTCTGACCGCAGATAAACTAAATGCTAATAGATTATGCTAATTTGATGCGCCATTGCGGCTAACTAATATTTAGGGCCGCCCTCGCGTTCGGTTATTTTATGGCTAATAATTTGTGTTATCAGCCGAACTGTTTCGTCGATACCTGCGGTTGTGCTTCAACGGATTTCGGATCGTTTAATCCGATAGTGAATTTGTTATGCTAGTCCGTTTATAAACTGGCTAAAATGCGGCAGTTTATCTGCTCGCGTGATCCCGCGTAGTGCCGGTATCCAAATAGAATAGTTGAAACTAGGTAAACAGGGCAATTTTTAAATGGCTTTTAACCTCACACACCCCAACTTTAAAATGTGATTTGCAACAACTTTTGTTTTACGACATTTCGAAAAGCTCGATACTTTTTATTTTATTAAAGTTTCTTATCCTTTAAACGTGTGCATTTATAAAAGTGTGCGTTTAATAATTGCCCTGTATAGGAACTTTATAAGAAAATATAGGCCGAGAATTCACATTTTCCTATTAAAACACTTTAAGATTAAGGTCTCCGAATGAGAACCGAAACTAGTCGGCTACATCGACAAAATACTAGTGAGTAAAACGGTATTTTAATAGAAAAATGTGCATTGCTCACGACAGTTTAAGTTTAAGAATTCGCAGTTTTTTTTTTAATTCTATTCTATAGATTGATAGAGAGAGAACTCTTTCTTGCACGACAGAAAGAATATTACAGATAACTATTATTATTCTATTGATTATTGTTCTATTTTATTCTATTCTATAATATTACTAATGGGAAACGTATAAATGAATTCCCGATACAGCAATAATCTCAGTCGGCACCTGGCGAGCACCTGCCCGTTACAGGCACGTTACAGGCACGTTACGGGCACGTGACCAATCTGCCGCGGCCGTTACACCTTGCAACCGACTAGGGAAGTCTTTCAATAGTCTATCGATAACTTAACGAGCGAGCGAAGTTCTCCGTGACTTGAACAATCCGGCGTTTATACGAGAATGTTTGTTTGTATGATAAATTAGATAAATTATTGTTAACAGGAGCAAAGATCCTTCCAAAGATAAAAAAAAAGCGTATTTAAAAGTGACCACAAAGGACGTTTGGTAAACTCATTTCAGGTGATAACAACTGGCACCGCCAATGAAAAAAAATCATATCTTCTTTTTGGATGCGTTTTTTTGCTAAAAACGAATCATCAAATAATAATCCCTAAACTTAACTATTTTTAGGACATAGGTCCAAGATTCCAGATAATTACGAATAAAACCCGCCACTTTTGGCGGCGGCGGGTTTTATTCGTGGGTGTTCTATGTTGGAATCTGAACATTAGGTCCTACAAATAGATAGGCCTAGGGATTATCATTTGATGATTTTGTTTTTAGCAAAAAACGTATCCAAAAATAAGATATGTTTTTTTTTCATTGGCGGCGCTAGTTGTTCCTCGGTATTCACCTTGAACTGTCATCTTCTGCTCGCCGGACTATAAGGCTATTCTGTACAAGTATAAGCTAATAGCTAGTCCAACTAGGCTGTGAGCGCTATGAGATAGTGGCCAACCCGAGGGTATCGATATAATACCGTAAAACTATCGATACTTCGGCAAGCATTACCCGGTACTACTGGTAGGTTGGTACACATTGGCCGGCCTTTTATTTTCATAATACGTAATATCCATTTGTCGATATTATGGCCGGGACACTGTAGTGTTTTGTTGAAGAATCAATTTGGAAAGTGGCCATTGTATTGTGTTGTTTCACCTTATAAAAATAATGGAACAGCATGCAATTTAATATACACACGCATCACACACATTTGCATTTGGACTTAGAATTAGTGATGAAATTATGTATACAGGGTCCAGTGGCACCTTCACTCACACTAGATGGGTGAAGTGACCACTCAGACGCTGCAGTAGGACATGGTTTCAAACAGCAATTTTAAATATAAATTAGCTTCAGCTTCTGTAAACATTTTCTGATTTACATGTATCGAAACTTGCTATTGCGTAGCGTTCTGCTACGAAGCCTACGAATCTCGTAGCACGGCTACGGTTTTTTGCATACATTGCAAAATTTTACTTTAAATTAAGGTTCCTACGCGTTCAATGCGCACACCAATTTTATTTAATGTACCGACATCTACTAATAACGTCACATCTAATAGCCGGTTACGCCGAATGTGTCGAATATATAATGAGTGTGACTCTCACGAAATGGACCTTTTTTGTAATAGTTTATGTACATTTAAAAAGCATGTTTTTATATATTTTGCCAATGTTTAGATTTTTTGTTAATTTTTTTTCAAAATAAGTTTTTCTCTTTTTTATGCTATTTGCATGTTAGCTTTTAAAAACTGATTTTATGTAGGTATTTATCAACTTTTATATATATTTTGAATGTTGTGTGCAGTTGTAATTGCATAGCAGTTTTAGTACTGTAATAATAGCCTATAAGTGCTTAAATGTTATATTCTGTTGTGTGTAACAGCACCTTATTATAAAAAATATAAAAAACGCATTGATTGTTTTTGAGATTCGTTTTGATATTTTATGTAACGTTAAAATTGCTGTAAATAGTGTTTCTTGTTACACAATAAAATATTTTCTAACTAATTATTTATCTTTAAGCTTATTATCAAATTGTAGGTTTAGTTTTAAGAAAATTGCTGGTAATACAGCTTTCTATAACAAACATAAACCTCCGGCCTTTTACTATTGTCCGTAAATCCTCATACTGGACGATATTTGCATCAAAATCTGACGGGCGGCGGCTGCAGCGCATATTTAACCGTTAAACAGCGATAGCATACTAATTACGCGCGCTCCAGTCATAAATACGAAAGCCTAGAAGAGTCACTTAATCCACAACATCAAGTTTTCGTATGAAAAAAATGTGAGCTTTTGATTTACTAAGACGGAACGCGGGTAGCCGGCTGCTCCATACAAAAAATACAAAAAGGGAGACCTGTTTCCTCCCTGGATAATTATTTTTGAAAAAATATGTTTATGCCAATCAATTTATATGTACCTCTGCGATGTCCCTATGTTTTCCTTTTTTTATTATTTTAATTATTTTAATAAAATTTATTTAAATAATTAAAAAGTCTCCCCTTTTGTATGGATTTGAGGTTACCCGCGTTCCCTCTTAAGATTCAACTTAAGTATTGTGGCGGGAACTGCACAATTATTTGTTTTTTAAATTTTGTAGCTAAACTAAACTACTTTTGTATTTTCTCAAGCACTAACCCATGCTAGGGTTAAATCCTGTCCCGAGCGAATTTTTTAACCTCATAAAAACCTTTATAAACTGAACTGAACTATGTGTAGCAATTTTTGTTTCACGGCAATAATACATTGAGTATCGAAATTATTGTTTCTAATGCAAAAATAGGAAACAATAATCTGATAATATGGTCCTTTTAACCCCGTTGTTTTGCCGAAATGGCCTGCCAGCCCTGTTATTACTGCAATGCGAAATTAGAGCAATCTCGATTGAGGCGGAGCGTTTCCTGTAACCCGTAAATTAAAATTTGCTTGCTCATCTAGGGTTGCCATCCGTCCCAATATATCGGGACTGTCACCGTTGTGGACCTTCGTGTCCCGACGAGACACAACTTTGTCCCGATTTCGCGAGACGCCGCCGCCATCAACCGTTGCTTTGAAAATACTGTTACAAACTTGACTCAAGTGCCAGGGACTGTGGAATAAAATATCTTACAGTCCCAGTTTAACTACAAGTTGACTTACATGGAGTTTCATAAATACGTAAAAGGGAAAAAGACTTGCTACTAACTTCTGCCAACTACCTACCTTCTGCCGCAAGTTCCAAGTTCAAAATAAAAAAAATAAAAAAACATTTTACCCCCTTCCCCCCTGTGGAGGCGCCGGCAATGAGGTTCTGAGTTTATTTACTCCTTGCCGGACTGACCGTGTTTTTTGAAATATTTTTTGTGTTATTTAATTGTCAAATAATAACAACGTCGGGAAGAACACACTAATATTGTCTTCCCTAATATTTATATATATTTTTTGTGTGGCCTAAAGTTTCTCTCTATCCATTAAGATCCGGAATATTCTATACCTCCCTTTCCATCCCCTATCCAGAATGTCCTGACGAGTTCCCAGCTAGATATGGCAACCCTATGCTCACCGGAACTGATCGCTCCAATATGGCGGTGTGCGCCGGAGCTCAGTTGGTTTTAGTTAATGGAAACCGGTGACCTAGTTACACCTTGATCCGACTCTGGATTACCTGCGATCTAAGTTTCACTTTCATCGTCTACTTTCAGTAGAGTGGACGAGGAAAAAGTATCTTTGGATATTTGGTTTTATTTTGGTTTTATTTGGTATTATCCAATCTTAAGCTGGAACGCGGGTAGCCGGCTGCTCCATACAAAAAATACAAAAAGGGAGACCTGTTTCCTCCCTGGATAATTATTTTAGAAAAAATATGTTTATGCCATTCAATTTATATATACCTCTGCCATGTCCTTTTTTTATTATTTTAATACAATTTATTTACTAAATTAAAATAATAATAAAAGGAAAACATAGGGACATGGCAGAGGTAAATATAGATTGAATGGCATGAACATATTTTTTTTAAAACTAATATCCAGGGAGGAAACAGGTCTCCCCTTTTGTATGGAGTTGAGGTTACCCGCGTTCCCTCTTAATTAGAAATTATTTTTTAGAATTTTTATCTGCAATAAGGAAGACATTAATTTTGTTTCGTCTCTAGGAAGATTTTGTGAGCGGCAGCTTTAATGCTAAAAGCAATTTCTACCTTTAAACTAGAGAAAAATTGCTCAAGCATTTAAGAACTGGGCATTCGATGCTTGATAATAAATTGCACAAAATGCAGGTTTTGTCACTAAGTTTTATATTTCAGCATAGTCGACACAAAATACTTTACCTAAATAATAATATAGTGTAAGTAATGAAGGTGCCGCTGGACGCTGTTGTATAAATCATCTCATATGCCTTATGTTTTCCAGTTACTGTATGTTTTTCTAAACCAATGTCACAGGCACTGCAGCGCCGAGTGGTCTCTTCACCCATCTAGTGTGAGTGAAAGTGCCACGGGATGTTGATAAATCATATCATTACGTAGATACCTTATGTGCACGTATGTTAGATTTACGTTCCGATCCCAAAGGCCAAAGTTTTTCTATCCAATATTCTCAAATGGTAAATAGCAGAATCTGCATAAATAATGTCGCTCCACCCAACAAGTGCATCGTAAGCCGCTCCGAGGTGACAAGTCCCCAGCAAGTCCCGACCGTGTACTTGCGATATTTCTATATTTTGCATAACAAAGCCCGGATTTGCCCCAGTCGTCCGTAAGTCGACTTTCAAACGGTTTGAATCGGAAATCCGACAAGTTGAGAGCAAAAAATAACCTTAAAAGTTTTCCTTCGCACCTGGGGTTACCATCCGTCCGGATAAGTCCGGATATGTCCGGAATTTTAGACTCTTGTCCGGATTGTCTGGCCTTCTAATTGATCCGGATTTTTTAAAATTCAATGTTATAAAACTACATATTAAGTAATCTAATATTAAATCGGTGTTTAATCAAGAACGAACTTCTCATTTATCAAAAAACAAAATATAAAATGTAACCGAGTGTAACTAAGTGGGTAATGTTTCCATATTGTGACTGAATAGTCCGGACTTTTATGGGAATGTCCGGCTTTTTACCAGGGCCCTGTTGCACGAACGCGACAAGTCGACTTATTTGTCGAAAATTGATTTATTTGTCGGATTGTCAAGTAAATGGTGTTTACTTGACAATCCGACGGCAAACATTACAAATAAGTCAGACTGCTACAGGTGAATTATTGACAAATTGTCAGGACTTGAAAAGCGTTGCACAAAGCTCGACAATTGTAAAAAGCCATGGTAGGATTCACCGACAATTGTATTCGACAAATTTGTCATAGTAAGTGTCAATTTTGTCAGATCTCGACATATGCCTAGTCAGTCACCTGTCGGAATTGTCGGACAATATGACAAATATGTCAAGTCGTCTTGACAATAAAATTTATGGTTGCACTAAGCAAATCTGACAAGTTTTTCACGACAATTTTTCACTTTTTGTCTGTCGAGTAAAATCTTTTGTGCAACAGAAATATGTCAAATTTTCGCGACAATTCGACAAATTTGTCAATTTTCCACCATGACAAATTTGTCGCTCGAAATCGTTGTGCAACAGAAACTTGTCAAATTGTCGGATTGTCACCTGTCGCCTGTCACCCTGTCGTTGTCACATTCGTGCAGCATTACAGGGGCCAGGAGTTTTCAAATTCTTAAATGGTAACCCTACCCGCACCTGGATTTGTTTTCCGAGGGATCTATTAATTCTACAAGTTTGCCCGAGGAAATCTCTCTTGAGAAGACAAAGTGAAATGGTGTTTAAGTTTTTGAGGATGCTAACGAAGCTTTAAATGTGCTCGGTAAAATCTACATCGTAATTATAAAACTTGGTGGAAAGTAGCGCCGGGCGATGTTGTAAGAGTACCTACTACTTTATAAATTGAAGTTGAGGTTTGGTTTCTAGGTTTAGCATGATTTTTTAAATGTAGGTAGTTAGCACTTATTATTACTCTTATTTAATGAATTATTACTTATTATCTTCTTCTATACTTAAACTTTGTTTTAAACTTTAATGTTTGTCTCTGGCTGACTTTTTCTGTCACTTTCTCTCTATCTGTCTGTCCGTTCTCAAGAGACGATAAACGCAAATACCACTAAATAGTTTGCAGCGTTTAACATGGTGATATATAACAAATAACTCATGTTCCTGTGCAGGCTAACTACTACTAAGGCCTTTTGCATCTACGTAGTGAGATGATTTATAAATAGATGGGTGAAGAGACCACTCGGCGCTGCAGAGGCTGGGACATTATTTTAGATGGAGTAGGCTTGCCCGGCACCTATATCATCCTGACAGCTTAGCCGGCCTAAAAAAAGACAAGTCTAACTATATAAATAATATCACGCTAAGACTTTATTCAATAAAAGTGGATAAAATACGCAATTTTTTTTTATACTGGGGTAGGCGGTGTTTTATAACTCTATCTTTCCCAATAAAAAAAGAAAGGTTTCAAAAATGCCGAGTTACGCCGAGTGTAATTCCAGTTACATACAGACAGACGGTATCAAATACCAAACGTCGAAGTTCAAATCTCTTACTAGCAACCCTGTATTACACTGGACAAAGCGAAAGGCAATTTGAGCGGAATCTAATAGCTGCTAAAGCTTGCTATTTAATACCTTCGGCTGGACCATTTCAAAACCTAGTAAGGGACACCAGACAAATAATACAGTAGAGCCAAAAGCCAAAAAATTTAAACATAGCAAGGAACATATTTTGCGACTTGCTAGGTTCTTGAAATGGTCATGGGTGCTAGGTTCATCAATTTTGAAAATCCAATATTTCGATACCATTTGACGATGCGGATGCGGATGGATGCTTTGAAGATGCGGATGCGGAAGGATGCGGATGGGTGCATTTGACGATGCGGCTGCGGATGGATGCTTTGTGGCCTTGTAAGCTTCTTATTCTTTGCATGCCATATCCTATCGGATGTTGGTGATCAGTTTTGCTATCTCGTCCTTCGAAGCTGCCAAACGAAACAATGAGCCGGTGCTTTGCCCGAACCATTCGCGCAGATTTTGCAACCATGATAACTTGGATCTACCAGGGGGGTTACCCATGACGCTATTGCGATCAAATTGAAAAAGTATTTAAATTAATTTCTCTTTAATTTGCATAATAATGCTTTGATTTTAAATACTTTGTAATATGTATTGAAAGGTAAGGCTGTTTTATTCAATAAAAACACAAAATGCGTCTTAATTTGTAAAATATTAAATTTTGTAAATTGCGCCATATTGCGGCCGTATTGGAAAAATGCGTCAAAGGGCAAGACTTCTTTTGTCCGGTATCTTACGGTAAAGAGTTACTTACTTACTTACTTATCTTGCCTTGTATGATGAGCTCAGCACCTTGTAAGTTGCAAAATGCAAAAAACTATTTTTGCTTGCCCCTTGCTAGGTTTTGGAATGGTCCAGCCGGCCTGCTCTCCGCTATCTAGCAGTAAAGTGGACATCGAACGACGACGGCACAGCTGCACTAGGGAGGTAAGTTTATCCCGCCACGAGGCCATAAACAATAACTGTTTGATACATACATTGCTGCTAGACGCTGAGCTTAGTGCTGGGCAAATAGCGGGCTGGAGTTAAGAACGCAGATTGTAATGGAGTAACGCCATTTGCAGAAATTGAGTGCTTGAAGTAAATTATTAAGTATTTTTGACCCCCAACTCAAAAAGAGGGGTATTGTAAGTTTGACCTCTACATGTGTATGTGTGTGTGTGTGTATCTCTGTCTGTCTGTAGTACCGTAGCTCTTAAATGCTTAAACGAGTGAAGCGATTTGATGCGGTTTTTTTTATTATTCGAAAGCAGGTTTTCTAGCGAGTGTTCTAAGATAATGTTTTGTCAACATAGGTTTAGTAGTTTAAGAGATAATGCTAATTTGAAGCTTAAATAGCGGGGGTATTTTAAACTTATATATTAGTAGCTAGATCGTCATGTGACATAAGACTTTAGCAAGTGAATCTTATTGCAGTGTTCAGTACCCATTGCATAATAATCACTTAAGAGTTGAAGATAGTTCTTTAAGCCCCTAATCTATCAAGCAAATGGCACGCGGCAGGATCAAACTCCACACGTGGTAAAATTAGTATTATATTCCATTTAATTTTGTCTTATGGACGAAATATGTAACGCAAAAAAAGGTCAAAACTTTTATTTATTGCACTAAGTACAACGTAGTTGCATATTGTGACTGTCATGTGAGTGGCAATTAGCTATACAATTATCTAGCAAGTTCTCAGGCTAACCTATTCAGCTTGTTCCTTTAAAATCCAGCGCTATTCCCCAGCGAGTGGTGCGCAACGCAACCGTTGGTTCAGTCTAAGCACGCGTGCATACAAACCAACACCGAGTCGTCTTAAGAGTGGCTTTTCATATCGGGACGTGTCTGAGGGTTTGCCGTCCCTTCGCTCTCCTTCGGGTCCGCACTTCATGTTGTTGATTTTGGAGCGTCAGGTGCCCGGCGCTTACGTGAGGGACTATGATGAGTTAAGTCTACTCTGAGTGATTGTCGCATAGATTAAATTGCTAGAGACGTGAGTTTGTATTGTTCTCCTTCTTCTTAGGCCCGGTTTCTGAGTTGAGAATTTTGCTAAGCAAATGGGTAAGTATCGTCCTGTCTCTGCAGATTTCTCACAAAATAGCGTGACAGAGCGATAAGTAAGTATGTGCTTAATAAAATTCTCAACTCAGAAACCGGGCCTTAGCCTCTCCGACTCAGCGAAGGTTGGCGGTCAGCTCCGCATGTTTCTCGTTGTTTCTCGCGAGGCGAAATAGCTGGGCAGCTCTCGCGATCCGAGACCACTCCCGTAGGTTTCTTACTAGGATTTTCTACTTCGGCCGACGGGTCTCTTGCCAGCGACTTTTGCCATCATTATAAGTTGCAGGATACTGTATCTCTCGTGTCTGAACACCACGTCCTAGATATGCAACCTTTTTTCTTTTTGTACGAGCGAGCGAAGCGAGCGAAGTTCTCCGAGTCTACTGGAACAATCCGGCGTTTGTATGTATGTATGTTTGTATGTTTGTATGTATGAATGTTCGTTCGACGATAACTTGAGTAAATTTGGTCTGATCGTTATGAAATTTGGTAGGCAGGTAAATGAGGCAAAGAGAATTTTTAAGTTCAAACATGAGCCAAATTGGTCGAGGGGTTACTGAGATATGGGGTCGCGAGTTCATAGTTCGGGGCGAACCACTAGTTATAAGTTGCAGGATGCTGTATCTCTCGTGTCTGAACACCACGTCCTAGATATGCAACCTTTTTCCTTTTTGAACGAGCGAGCGAAGCGAGTGAAGTTCTCCGAGTCTACTGGAACAATCCGGCGTTTGTATGTATGTATGTTTGTATGTGTGTTTGTATGTTTGTATGTATGAATGTTCGTTCGACGATAACTTGAGTAAATTTGGTCTGATCGTTATGAAATTTGGTAGGCAGGTAAATGAGGCAAAGAGAATTTTTAAATTCGAACATGAGCCAAATCGGTCGAGGGGTTGCTGAGATATGGTGTCGCTGAGATAATGGGGCGCGTGTTCACAGTTCGGGGCGAACCACTAGTTTATGGTGTTTCATAGCTTTCGCTTCTTGTTAACACGTCTTAGGACTTCCACTTAAAAGTGAAAGTGAAAATACTTTTTGGGTCGCGGGTTAAAAATATTGCCCGTTTAGAAGTAGTGATTCGGTTCAAGACGAGACTTTCAAGCATCTTGGCCTACCTTTATCGAATTTGTGTTTTGTTTCTTAGTATTTTCTTGATCGTTTAATTCGAGCGAGATCGTGCGAGAATCTCGAAATAGAGTCCGCGCCACCACTGAAGTCCGATAGACGTGGCGCTAGCGCATCGCAAAAAATGTTTCCAGTGTTAGGCGTAATAGGCGTAGTTCCCCAAGTTCCCGTAGGACTTGAGTCGTGGTGCGCACTCTATTTATTTTCAAATTGATTTTTAATCCGTAGAATTCGGACAGCTATCATTTTTTGACATGTCAGAGATTGTATAAACCTTTTTGGCCGGCCGTTTTTGATTGACATTTATGACATGACACAATCGAGAGTCTCGAAATCAAGATGTCATAAAAACAAGACCAAGACAAGATTTTCGCTCGCCTTTCAAGATTGAGACCATGCAAAAGTTTTGATGTGTTCAAGAAAGTCTCGATATCGAAATTGTCTTGTCTTGTCTCGCTTGCCGAATCACTATTTGGAAGCCCCATTAGGCGGACGAAGTAAAGTCCGTTCGCTTAGATAGATAAAGATAAATAGATAAAGATAAATTTATTTCTCATTCCACAAATTTTCTATAGTAAAGTTATAAATAGGGTAAAGCACACAGATGATACAAATTTGTGGAAGGACTGGAGCCTAAACTACAGGGTGCACTCTAAGTCGATAGCGGAAATTTAAGTAGGCTGTCTACTGATCAATACAAACAACTTGTACTAGGTGGCGACAAAAATGGAGCAAAAAAAAAATCTGCTGTTTCATACATTTGGCGCAGTACTGAGTCGACCTTTTGTATGGAACAGCTGATATTTTTTTCACTCCATTTTTTTAGCCACCTAGTACAAGTTGTTTGTATTGATCAGTAGATAGCCCACTTAAAGTTCCGCTATCGACTTAGAGTGCACCCTGTAGATCAAAGATATGTATTTTGATAGTGTCGGTACACACGACGGCAATCTTGGTTCTTGGGATACCAACTATTTTTGAAGTATCTGTGATGGGCGCAGACAAATTCATTTCAACACAATGCTGACGGACATTAACTAGAGTTTGCTAACATGTTTTACAAAACCTTCGTCTTTTAATTTTTGGGTCATTCAAAGTTTCGTCTAGACTTCTAGAGGCACCTCGCTATCCTCCCACGGACGAAAAAACATTTTATCTACACGCAGCGATCGACAGTCGACACTCAATACAAAATACTAAGTCAAAAGTCACAAGCACAACCTCTCAATACGACGACGCTTCTTTATAGAATGACGAGCGGCGAGCAATATTCACTGGCGTGTTTGCGCCGCGTCGCCCCCGCGCGCGAAGGCGGCAAGTATCAAAGTGACACTATGATAGCAAACGGACTTTAACCGTCACTAAGACCACAGCCGCGCAGAATTTACTGTGACACAAGACGGTGCCCTAATAACTGCAAATTGGCGGCAAATTGTCGCCCAGGCCACTTTGCGCGTCGCACGAATTACGTCTTTGTCTCGCTCCACCACACGCTATTAGGTAACTGTTGCTCGCTTGCACTGGATACCGCTGCAGGCCCTCGACTATTTGTAATAACAATATATCAATGTAATTATAATATACAGGGTGTTAAAAGACCGCCAACAGACCCAAAAGCCACACATACTAGACACCAAAACAAAGTACTTTTTTGATAAATGATTGCTGGGAAATGATTTTGGTTTTTTAGGTTATAATTTTTAAAAATATTTTATCACGCAATGGACGTCTAACGCACAGAAGTCGTATTGCGCAAGCGTAGGTATAAGTTTATGTTACATAAGCTTGAAGTGCCGATGTTTAGAATACATTGCGGGTTGCAATTTTAACGTCGTTTTTGATAAGATATATTCATTATTTTGATATGGCTTCTTGAGAAGGTATGTTAAGAACTAGATACTGAATACATTTCTGCAAAAAAAAAGTTTGAAAAGTCCGACATTCAACATCATTATCTCGGAAACCGTTGATTTCCCAGGCATAGTTCCTTGGGCAAAAATGTTCATTATGATGAGGACATACCGGGTGTTAAATTACCGCCAACAAAGCGGGAATACGTGGTTTCCCGCTTTGTTGGCGGTCTTTTAACACCCTGTAGGAGAATGGGATGGGACCTTGTCAAAGTCAATCGAAAATATACTTTATTTTACTTTGACAAGGTTGCATCGACGCGAGTTTGCTTCCCGCGCGCGTCTCAGTTCCAATAGGTCGCATCCCATTCTCATCCCGCGCGGACTATACACTAGTAGTTCGCCCCGTACTGTGAACGAGTGACCCTAGCTCGGCAAACCCTCGACCTAATTGGCTCATGTTCGAACTTAAAAATTCTTTTAATTTCGTTTTGCCAACAATCCGACCTTATAGTCGAACAAACATTCATTCATACATACGCTGCGCTGGATTGTTCCAGTAAACTTGGAAAGCTTCTCTCGCTTCTCTCGCTCGTTCAACAAGGTGGACTAAGCTTATGGTTGCAATAAAGTATTGAGTATTGAGTATTGAAAGGATGGCAGGTTTCAAGGTTTGAAATGAATGAAGACACCTCCGATCATTTTCATTTTAGGACTTAGTTTTGGATGGCAGTGAACCAAAGTGGAGTCGACAAGAGATACTTCCTATTAAGGCTGGAAGATGGTAGCGTGGTGGGAAATTCAAAATTTTCACAGTTTCTTACTTTTTGTAGCTAAACTGAGCTATTTTTGTTCAGCGATTTTCGTTCGCGGCAATAACATAGTTTTTTTTTTTTCATTATTGTAAACAACAGAACAACAATAATTCAGCCGATTATGTGTTCTGGTCTACGACAAGTTTTTTGGGCAGTGCCACTGCTTCGTAGACCAGAACAAATAATCGGCTGAATTATTGCCGCGAACGAAAAATCGCTGAACAAAAATAGCTCAGTTTAGCTACGATTTAAAAAAAAACTGAACATTTTGAATTTCCCGCCACGTTGCTATCGTCCACCCTTAAGTGTACTTACTCGTAGTTGACCACGACATAAAATTTTCTTTGATATTTCCTTCGATAGTCTCATGCCTTACATCCTCTTTGCTGGGCGCCCCCAAGCCCCAACACAGTCGAATTATGTAACTTTAATGGAATCAGTCCGCTCATCGACATTTTTACGTTTTTGCCTTGATTTATAGGGGCACGGTATTAAATGTGGGATTGGCCTTTGGTATTATTACGTTATTGACTTTGATGGCTTTTTTTTTATCGGTCACCAGCGAGGCGCGGAAGGTCGGTCTGGACTGGAACGACCTCGAACCAACTGCGCAAGATCGTCCCAAGTGGAGAAAACTTCTTGAGCCCTATGCCCCTCCTGAGGGATAACAGGATTTAAGTCAAGTCAAGTCTTTTTAAGATAATTTAAGGTTTAAGTTTCATAAGCTATAATTAATTACTATATGAGCTGTTATTTAGTTAAATTGTCACTATAAGTGAGAACCTATTATAATTGGCTTCATGTTTATACCATAGTTTCTATACTGTTTTTCTTAGCTGTTGGTCCTCCATAGAACCTAATAAATAAATAAATAATAAATAAGTCTTCTTTCAGCACTCCTCTATGTTTAGGATACTTTACAAAACTATATTTATATCTATCTATACTTATAATAAAAAATATGAGATGCTTAAAATAAGAATAATTATTAATTGAACCAAAATTGGTATTTTATTGTGTGGCGTACTGTACCACTACATATTGATTTCTTTGGAGCCCTGCTGCCACAAGATATGAAATAAGAATAACCTTCCTTTTATGTTAGTTTTCTTCCACACTCGAATTAATATTAAATGTCAAAGGTGTAAAAAACGCATACAAAGTTGCGGGCACAGCTAGTCTAACATGCAAAGAACTACAGTTTTGAACAGAGATTGACGCCTTTGTTGATACTTTTACACAGGCTTTTATGTATAGATGAGTGCAGTTGTAAAAATCGCTCTTGTAAGAAAAAACAACCAAACCTAAGATGTACGTAAGTACGGCACGCACTAGAATACGCCCATAGGTCGCTCTTATAGCGCACGGCATAAGAGCGTTTATCTAACAAAAAGGGAAAGATATTCTAGCGTACCGCGGCCTGTACTACAGCGGGGCTGTATGTAATATGCATAAGACTTAAAAGTTTTACCACAAAGAGCTCGGAAGACCTCCCGAGAGCTTGCCCATCTAGCAGCGCCAGTATTAGTCTGCAGCAAGTTAAGTAAAAGGAAAAACCGGCCAAGTGCGAGTCGAACTCGCGCACGAAGGGTTCCGTACCATTATCTATAGAAACGGCAAAAAAACATATTTTTTGTATAGGATAGAAAAAGTAAGATTCTGATGTAGCTTGTACAATTGTACATGTCTCACTAGCTGAGCAAAGGCCTTCTCTCAGAGAGAGAGTTCGAGCTTAATCACCACGCGTGCTCAATGCGGATTGGCGATATGGGATATTAAAACAATATATTTTTTATATTCTAATTATTTATTTTTTTATTTATTTATTTTTTATTTTAGTTTATTTGGCACACCAACAGAACACACAATTAACAAACACAAAAGACATCATACAATATAGGTACATTGCAAAACATTCTAAATTATGTGCACTAATTACAGGTGGGCACGCCATGCATTTTTCAAATCAATCAATTACTATAAAAAATCTTAAATTACAAACACATTAAAATTCTAATTTATTTAGATATTATTTGGCCAAAATTACTATAATAATATTGAAATTTATTCTTACGTATTTCGCAAGAATGTTTTGAATGAAGCGAACGAACCAAACAAATGAAGGGTCTCCTGATAGATATCATTTATCTCTTTACAACATCTGGTTATCGGGGCGTTTACACCCAGGTTGGAATTCCATTGTGGAAGTTCGAACAGTTTGAAATTTACCAGTCTGGCGCCGCTACGAGGTACTTTAAAATTAAGTTGTCGTAATATGTCAGAGCTATCTGTTATATTATTTGCGATTTTAAAGACAAATATTGCGTCGGCATTTCTGCGCCGCGCCTCCAGTGTGGTGAACCTAAAAGTTTTGAGCCTAGCCTCATAATTGGTAGGACGCTCCAGTTTGGGGATCTGGTAAGAGAGTCTGCGTAAGAAGCGTTCCTGCACACTTTCCAATTTATCACTGTGGACTTTATAGTGAGGATTCCATACTACGCTACAATATTCCAGATTACTTCGAACCAATGTATTGAAAAGAGTAGTTTTGCTTAAGGTGTTCTTGAACTTCTTTGTATTCCTCATGACAAATCCTAACATTGCGAATGCTTTGTTTGCAACCTTGTTGACATGCTTGACAAAGCGAAGCTCTTGGTCGAAAATAACCCCCAAGTCTGTTATTTCACTTACTTTTTTTAGCGAAGTGCCGTGTAGGTTGAAATTGGTAATGGGTGGATTCTGGCGGCGGGTAAACTGTATGTGGAAGCACTTGTCTTTGTTGAGTGGTAATTTATTTGTCTCGCTCCAGTCCATTACACGCGTAAGGTCTTCTTGAAGTGCTTGAGCATCCTGCACACTATTAATAACTTTGTAAATTTTGAGGTCGTCAGCAAAAAACTGAAATTCTGAATGCTGTATTTGATCGCAAAGGTCATTTATAAAAATCAGAAACATAAGGGGACCGATATGGGAGCCTTGCGGTACACCAGATGAAGATGGGAAGTAGTCCGATCGATGACCGCCAACCACCACACATTGAGAGCGATCCTCCAGATAAGAATCCAGCCACGCGAGTACCTTGCCATGAGCACCATACATTTTGAGTTTGTTGATCAAGATGGTATGATCAACCTTATCAAATGCCTTACTGAAATCAGTATAAATTGCATCGACGGTATTATGTCGGTCAACTTCAGTCATCAGGAAGTTCGCATATGTGACTAGATTAGTAGCCGTTGATCGGTGTGCGAGGAAACCGTGCTGGTTGATGGAAATATGGGGTCTTACTAGACATGTGATGAGGGGACATATCAGCGACTCAAAAACCTTGGCTACAATATTAAGAATGGTTATGGGCCTGTATTGCGCAACATCATTTTTGACTGCAGTTTTTGGAATAGGCACGATCGATGAGATTTTCCAAACTGTAGGAAACTGTCCACGCTCCAGAGATACGTTAAAAATTATTGTCAAGGGGACTACGATAGACACTGCACAATGTTTTAAAAATATAGGAGGCAGCTGGTCTGGGCCAGGACCTTTGCGGATATCCAAAGATTTTAGCTTTTTGAGAACTTGAGATTCATCGAGCACTATACTGCTTAAGAGGTTGTTACCCTTTGTTTGCCTGCATGACTCTCCAACCAAAGAATTAGCAGACTTTGCTTCGTATACTGACGAAAAGAATTTTGCAAAAAGATTTGCAACGTCAGATGCTCCAGATGCCGTGTTGCTGCCAAGTTTCATCTCATTTGGAATCGACGATTTATTTGAACGTTTGTTTTTAATGAAGGACCAGTAATGTTTAACATCTCTTACAACATTTTCTTCAACCTTTTCCAAATATCGTCGAAAGTCAGCTTTAAGTAGTCTCGAACATCTGTCTCTAACTGTTTTAAAAGAAATTTCATCCATAGGATTTTTATATTTTTTTAACCGGGCTCTAAGTTTATTTTTTTCAGACAAGGCTTTACGGAGACTCGTAGAAAACCATCCGGGAAATTTTCCATTTCTGACGGGTGTTTTTGGAACTAATTCCTCAATTACTGAGGCAACAATTTCATGAAACCTTTCAACCATTCTATCCAAATCCATGTGTTTACCTAGGGTAGAGTCCCAGTCGATTGCGTTAAGTTTGTTATTAAGCGCTTCGTAATTAGCCTTATAGAAGTTTGGTTTTATGTGAGGTTTAGGTTTAACTGTTTTTACTATTGGTATTGAGAAGGTTATTTCCAAAGCTGGGTGGTACAAGTCTATTTTAGTTAGGGGTGATAAAGAACGGGACACTGTAGTGAAACAATTTTCAAACATGTTACTCAAAACCAAATCCAACGTTCTTCCAATGTTATTTTTGACAGTGCTATGTTGCTGCATCCCATATTCGCCCATAGCGTCCACCAAAAGTTGAGCAATTTTGAAATATTTGCTTATTTGCGGTAAATTTTTATTTTCTGCTGTGTTGTAGTTCCATGATATATAATATAAGTTAAAGTCACCAAATATTAGGGTGGGGACGGAATCACTTAGTGGATTTTCGCAGTTTTCGAGAAAACTAGATAAAGTGTCGGCCGAAACTGGAGGGGTTAGATATACGCCGCAAATATACACCTCATTAAATGCCGCACACCTAATGCTTATCCAAACATCCTCAGTTAAGCTTTCATAGTGCCAAAGTCTTTTAGGTTGGAGACTCCTAAGCGCAGCCACCAAAACTCCTCCACCCCCGCTCATGTCGGCCAATGACTGACAGGTAGATCTGTCCCTGCGAAATACTTCATAGCGGTTATCAAATATTTCGCTGCTGTTTATACTATCAATTAAATTAGTCTCTGTTAAGACTATGACATCATATGAGTTACATAATATCTCCAGGGCAATTTCATTAATTTTGGTTCGCAATCCTCTAACATTTTGATAATAAAAATTTAATCTATTCGCAGGCATTTTTATATTATATACACAAAATTATCATCAATTTAAATTTACAATTAAAAACTTAACTAAAGTTACTTATCCGAAGTTATAAGTTTTATCGCTTCCATGTTTTTGATGTATAAAACAGGTGATCTATCATCTTTTCGCGCGAATATGTGACCATTTCGCACCATGCGTGCAGTGAACGGTTTCCGGGGGACAAATGCTCGGATATGTATACTGGAGTTTTATTTCCACCGAGCCCCAGGTCAGAAGAGCACAGCTTGTCTGCGTTGCTATTGCGGGCTTTGTTGTATGTGATTACCGCTGCTAGGACTTCATCGCGGATCATAGGGGATGGGAATTTCGCGACAATTGACTTGGGCCTATTTGAAGCGCTGTTCGACTTTGCTACTCTGTGGACTTTCATAACTTCTCCTTGGGATATTGGACGGGAAATTACGTTCCCAAGCTGTACCATCATATTGACTAGGTTTTCACTTCGATGTTCTGGAACGCACTGGATTTCGATGTTTGAGTCGCGAGCAGTCTGTTCCAGTAGGTTGATCTGAGTGCTCAAGTCCTGTACAGAGTTGGTAAGTGATACAGTCTCCGCTTTTAAGGATGCAATCTCTGAGCACTTTTCAGCCAACTTAGATTTAATTTCCTCGATGGAATCTGACGTAAACGTCACAGAGTCCACCAACGCGGGAATCTTACTAGTTTCCTCTTTCATGCGAGTAATTTCCTCTCTTAGTAGGCGCACTTCTTTCTGGAGAGCCTTGTCGAAGGATTCCTGAAGTTCCTCTCGGATGGATTTTGAGATTTTGTCCAGTTGCAGTTGGCTCAGATTAGACATCGGGGAGCCAGGAGCACTGCTAGTGCCCTGTTTTCCAGTCGCTTCCGTTTCCTTGGTTCTACATGCTGGGCATGTCCACAGCTTAGTCATCGGATGTTTAGACGAAATGCCCACACAGTTACGGTGAAAGTGGGACTTACATGGGGCACAGGTAACGCCATCAGTCGTCGACATGAATTTACGACAAATCCCGCATTTGGGAGCCATTATTTCCGCAATAGAAACAAAAAGCCTCTCAGAGACACTTGCCTTAATTGACGCTCTGCAGTAAGCTACTCTTTGGTACCTGCGGTCTCGAACGTCGACTGTGACGCACGAGTGACACCGCGCGGCAAACTGACCTGTCCGGCGAACACCGAACCGTGAATATCGCTTACAATCACTTGTTGCTCACTGAGTCACACCAAAAACGTTAGAATTTACTTTTTCTCTAATTAGGTGAAAAACTGGTCTAAACTGTTAATTTGTTCACTAGTTTAAAAGTAGATGTTTTAACACTGAACACTAAGTGCTTTTAAACACTAAGTGCTTTTTTTTAAAGTGAATAATATAACTGAATATACTGTGAATATTTCAAGCGTATATCTGTTGCTGTTATCAATATCGAGCAAAAACGAGCAAAAAATCACGTTTGTTGTATGGGTGCCACCATAAATAATTATTTTATTCTGTGTTTTAGTATTTTTTGTTATAGCGACAACACAAATACATCATCTGTGAAAATTTCAACTGTCTCACAATCACGGTTCATGAGATACAGCCTGGCGACAGACGGGCAGACAGACAGACAGACTGACGGACAGCGGAGTCTTAGGGTGGCATTAATAGTCGTCAGCTCAAGATCGAGCTTAAGTAGGTGATCTCAGAAAACAAAACTTGCTAAAGTCAAGCCTTGGCTAACGTTAAGCTTGAGTAGCTGTAAACATATTAATAGACGCTAGCTTGAGCTTAACATTGACATTAGCCAAGGTCTCAAGTCGGTGATTTTGTTTTCTGAGTTCACCTACTTGAGCTCGAGTTTGAGATGACGACTATCAATGCCACCCTTAGTAATAGGGTCCTTTACCCTTTGGGTACTGTAGTGATTGTAACCTCCGCCGGACTACTGGCCTATAGCAATATTCGAATTAGAGAAGCTTTTCTAATAAAATGTTAGAATATTGTAAATAGGAATGTCACTAAGGCTAGATCCGCCAGTAGGCGCTGATTGAAGTGTTTATATTTATTAAAGTTTATATAAATTTTAAATGAAGTTCACTCATATTATATTGTGTGAGTCGTTTCCTATGCGTATCGATAAGTGAGTGGAACTTACGAACTTACTACACTGTGGCCTGTAATGGGAGGCCTGGAGACCTAAATTACAGACCTTTTGGTCTAGTTTAGGCTCCAGCTTTCCACAATTTTTTGTCTTATTTATGTGTCTGTTACCCTACCTTTAAGAAATTTGTGGCAAGAAAAATAAATGTATCTTTAAAGTAGCAAATATCACAAAATCGTGTTTAATTGATAATAAACTACGGTGCTAGATAGCTTAGGGTGGCGCACAGCCGCTTCAGTACGGAACCCTAAAACATAAAAACCTCGTTAATTGCGTGGCTTATGCGCCGACAAGTCGTGCGGTTTTCCTGGCTGTGTCGCAGCCGGATCACATTATTGCTAATGTTGTTAAATTGTCAAAGCGATGGTGGCCTAGTGGTGAAAGATTGTACTCGGAAGCGAGAGGCCCAGGTTCGATTCCCGGTGCTGGCATGTACCTATAACTTTAGATACATCTATAAAGTATAGTTATATATGTAGGTATCGCAACGTTCTTCGGACACATAGCCCGTAGAGGACCTGATTGCCTGGAAAAACAAATTATGATGGGAAAGGTGTAGGGAAAGAGAGCTCGAGGCAGACCACCCGCTAGATGGACGGATATTATAACCAAAGCCACGCAAAAACACCTGCACAAACTGATCCACATCGCGAGTGATAGAGCGCAATGGAGAACTCTACTCTCTGCCAACTTCAATGATGGTCACGATCCTCAGCATTGAGGGAATGACTGAATGAATAGATAGATGTATCTATAAATTTTATTCTTCCCTATTTTATTTCTGTACGCGATTTCCATATAATATGATTTCCATATAAAGGTGCCCAATGACCTTTTACAGATCCGAGTCCAGGAGGTAAAACCAACAAACAATGTTTTATTTGTGAATTCCACGTGTAGAAGCCTCAGGACTACGCATTTCTTTGAAACAAACCAAAATATCTCAGGCGCAAAGATTACTAAGTTAAAAAGGTTCTGTGGGAGGAAGACAGGTCCTATATCAAAGCCACAACCTTCCGAAGTACGAAGTTTGGAATAATTTATAAACATCACTCCATCAATGTTTGGAATTACTTCACCGTCCTTCATAAGATACGGGTTGGTTATTTTTCGGTTGGGATTTAGTAAGCTTTGGTTCAAATATGTATAGAGAGACCAAAATATTTGTATCACATATATTTGATAACAGGGACTAAAATAGCTTTTTTATCACATCTATTCGAAAAGAATGGTTCAACGCAAGCCACTCACAACTCTTCCGAGCCACAACATCACGGGCCAAAGTGGCCGTAATGATAGCCGACCTCCGATAGGAGATGGCACCAAAAGAAGAAGAAGATTCGAAAAGACCTAGGTCGTTCCCCGCAAACAGGGACTAAAATAGCGTTTTAGTCCCGGAGGGACAAAAGGTGATTTGAATTTGGAATATGGATATGTACCTAAGTAAAAGTTCAAATGACTAAAGAGTTTACAGAAAACTTTGAAAGAGATCAATAAGAATAAAAAATTATGTATTTTTTGAAAAGGCTTTTGATCGGGTGGACCACATGATCTACTGGCAAAGTTGCAAAAACTGGGAATCCACGGCGACCTTCTGAGATGGGTGCGCTCGTATTTGACAAACCGATCCCAGGCTGTTGTAGTTGGAGGATTCAAATCAAACTATGTTACTATCCCATCCGGTGTTCCCCAGGGATCTCATCTTGGCCCGCTATTTTATAACGCCTACATACATGACATTAATCACTGTTTCCTTTACTCTAGACACCTACTTTACGCTGATGATAAAAAAATATTTCTTCGGATTAAAACAACAGAAGACTGCTTAAGACTTCAGCTAGATCTTGATCGATTATATAATTATTATACAGAGAACAGAATCTCAGTAAACATATCTAAATGTTTATGTATTAGTTTCACACGTAAAAAGGAACCAATTAGTTATATGTACAATTTTAATGGCGTTGTGATTCAGCGGGTCGATATGGTTCGAGATTTGGGAGTTTACCTTGATAGTGAAATGAGCATGAATAATCATATAGAAACCATAGTAAATAAAGCCTTCAGGAACCTGGGATTTGTTATGCGTGTATGCAAATCTTTCTCTAAACCTGAAACTTTAAAAATAGTTTACTTTGCGTACGTGCGTAGCATACTGGAATATGCAAGTTCCATCTGGTCGCCTCAGTACATTACTTACAAGCAGCGCATTGAAAAGATTCAGAGTAAGTTTGTCCACTATCTCAATTATCGCACTCGTAGATCTAACAACACTTATGAAGCAGATTGTCGCCACTATAATATTCTTACGCTAGAGAACAGACGTGTCGTGCTGGATATGGGATTGTTGTGGGATGTCGTACGCGGCAGATTGGATAGCCCCGAGCTTCTATCAGGTCTCAGATTAAATACACCAGGACGCCGCACGCGACACACACCTCTATTCTACGAACCTTTCCATCACACCAACTACGGCAGAAATGAAGTTCTCACCAGACTAGCCCACACATTCAACAACTATTTTGAAGATACAGACCCATTTTTAAATTCAAAATTTGTTTTCAAAAAATCGATCACTGCGATATTAAATAAGGAAGAAGAGTTATAATATGTAATACAATATATTTTTCTATATGTTTTATGGTTCATATTTATATGTATATATATATTTAGGTTTATTTATTTATTATAATATCTATTTATGTATTTTTCATATTTCTTATACTTAGATTTAGAATAAGCAATAATATAAGGTATGTTATTTTCTATTAACATGGATGTTGACAATTTGAAAGTGATTTACTTTTAAAACTTTTAAAACGATGTTTGGTATCAAAATACTAGCTTGTGACGTCACAATCTAGTACTATTTTCTAAATGTTTCATTGATTCAAAATTATTGTGTTAAAGTTAAAGTTTGTTTTGATCCCTATTATTATTATTAGTCACTGCTCAGAAAAAAAGCAATTTATACCATATCTTAAGTGGAAACCTTTAATTCGCTCCTAAATTATCTTTTGACTAGTTAATAAGAACTGTAAATAGCTGGTTGGTTTTCTGAATAAACAAAATAAAATAAAATAAATAAAATAAAATAAAATAAAAAGAAGAATAAAAAAGGTTTATTACCAAAAATACTTAACTAAACTTAAACTAAACTAATATACAATTCAATCACGAACAATGTATGGACAAGAAACTGGCAACAACCAAAAATAATTCGCGCGCAAGCTAAATATATAAAAAGTGTGTGAAAAAAAAATCGTCAGAAAATTAAATGCACCCACCCCGTCTTCGTTCGTACAACTCGTCGTTGTAATTGTTTATTTTGGTTTACTAAAATTCGGATTTACGTTACTTTTATATAATAAAAGTGGGAATGAAAGTTCCATAAATTAACTCCAGAGAACATTACATCGGAAGCAAATTATTCGTAAGTTTCACTAACTTATTTAAAACTGTGTATCAGTCCCTCGGGTAACAATCTACTATTATTGCACACAAAAAGGATAAAACTTTAATAAAAAACAATCCCAAAAATAAAACAGACTGAAACAGAGGTTTGTGCCAAAATTGGTGTCAAAAGTCAGAAGTCAAAATAGCTTGGTGATAATTCGACTTATTTTGTCGTACAAGGCTGGGAGTCAGTAGGCTGATAGAGTAGACTTCGCTGAGTCTAGGAAGTTGTTTTTTCTGTTGCGGTTGAAAGTTCGATTTTTTTGACTTTGTGTAAATGTATCAGTTGAGTTTTTTTTATCGTACAGGCTAGAAGTTTCTAGGCTGCTTATTTAGACTCCGCTGAAAAAAAAACCTGACCAACCTATTAACTTCCAGCCTTGTACGATAAAATAAGCCGAATGGTCACTAGCTCTCTACCTAAAACTTATTGGTCGTAAGAACGGTGGTTTCAAGTGTAAGCACTTCTGTCTGATGGCTAAGTGAACAGATCAGCGCAGAAATAAAACAAGTTGCCTGAAACTGCATAAAAGGGTGAACAAGTTTAAAAGTGTGACGTCACAAAAGATGGCTTTCCAGCTCAAAAGCGTTTCACGCGAAGCGGTTGCTCTTTTCCTTCAGTGAAATTAATTGCATGCGCTTCTGAAAACGCGCCAAATAAAGGCCGTGGCGCAAGCCGGGTTGACGCGATTTGGGAAGGTTGTTTGCTGTCAGGTTTTGTGTCTTTTGTGTGCGCGCGTAAAGGGTTCGTTAGTGGAATGAGTCGGGCCCGCGTGCGACGCATGAGTCGCCTGACAGACCACCCTATAGAATAACACAGACGTTTCGCTCCACGCTTGTCTTTCCTGTAGGTTAGGTCGACTAAGCTATCTGGATGGTGTGGTGTACATACTTATGATTATTGAATAAAGTTGCTTGGTGAGCGCCCGCCTCCCGGGCACTCCTGGGGGCTAATTCTGGGCAATCTCGAATGTGACTTGTTACTAAGGTTTTCTTCGTAGAATCTCGAATGCGACATACCCGAGAATTTGCCCCCTGCGCTGGACGTAGCGGCGGACGGACGTGTCACAGGCGTGACCTAATTTGTGTTGTTTTATTTCCGAGCCTTCTAAAGCACCTTATAAAGTAGCGCAGGACGTCACAGATGGTATAGGTGAGACTAAGCTATCCGGAATCCCCATTCGTTTTTCCGTTACGGAAAAATATGTGGCATCTACGTGGTTACTTTCCCATGTAGGATGAGGGGAAATATCACTGAACGACTGTTAAATCATCTCACAAGTTGTGAATTCTATTTAGGACCAACTTCTATGGCTTTCAAATTCGTGTCGCAGCGTTAACCCTTCGCCGCTGTTTGTTATTCAGATCACTCGGTATTTACGCGCGGTCTTTTATGCCGCTCACGAAATAAATCTTGCTTTTCCATCCTTTTTATTTATTTGTCCTTTTTTTCACGATTCCTCCCTTTTAAATGTGTAAACAGGGTGATTAGCTTGTTATGTTCAAAATAAGAATTGAAATAACGGCGGAAGTTTAACGGGTCAATCAATACTTCTCGAAGTTAAATTGGTCCTGTTGAAATTAATTTGTGAGCGTTTATTTTTGTGTTTTAGGTGAGGAAAAGAAAGGTCGAGGAAAAACAAAATAGGCAATTTTTTATCGTTATTACAAAGAAGACACGGCGGAACAATTAGACGCTTAACTACATTAATTGAATGCGTTCAAATAAAAAATTATAACAAAACAGACGACAAAAGCCGTTCTAGAGGGCGCTCGTAAAAATTATAACTTTGTGATAATTAAACGGAAAAGTTAAGGCGGGCTCATGGCTTGTAGGCTAAATAATGCGGAGGCTTGTCACTTGCGACTTTATTAAAAATATTCAAACGCGCGAACTTTGAATGCGACGCATAAGGTGTATAAAACGAAATAAAGGAACTCCTTTGACTCATCTGTCAAAGCAAAGAAGAAGAAAACTTGTTTAACTAGCCTTTATGTAGGTACACACGACAGCACGTCAGACTGTACACTTTTGTTGTAAAGTCGCCCCTAACGTAACCGAGTAGAGTGCTAGCGTGTAAGGGTCAACGTGCTGGCGTGTGTACCTGGTTGTCTCTTGTTTTTCTTGCATCTAGCATAATCATTTCCTCGCTCTGTGAGGTAAAAATTTGTGTGTTTCGCACGGATGCAATATTATTTGCATCTCGTGCTTTTGAATACAAGCACTCGCTGCAAACAATAATTTTGCATTCTTGCAAAACAAATGACTATTAAAAACATAACCCTCCTTTGGACAGTCGGGTAAAATCAGTACAAACTTCACCGTTTAAACCACCGACAATATACAGGGTGTTGTTTTGTAAAGTTACACCCGACTCAGGAGTGATTATTTACTTGATACTGAAGCCAAAAAAAATATTTAAAAAAATAAAAATATGTCAGTGAAAAATACCCAAAAATCATTAAACTGTGGCCTCCCTTAATATTTTTTTGTTTTTTTTTAACCTATATTTAGTTTCAAGCGTTACTCAAACTATCGTCCCTAAGTCGGGTGTAACTGACCAAAAAAAAACACCCTGTATGTATTGTTTGTGTCATGCAAGTCCAATATTATTAATAAGCAAGCACCTGTGAACTGGCGTCTCAGTTGGTTCAGTGGCCTACATTCCAAGGACCCGCTCATCCTTACCCGATGTTTCCGCTACATTTATTACACTACACGTAGATGTAGATTGTAGAGGCGCTATATGGAAATGGCTATTCTATTCTGCAACATTGAGGGCTACCGTCTTAATGCCCACTAGTTGGCGCCACTGTCGAGTAAGGCCATGAAGTATAGCTCTTTAAAGTTGGTACGTAAAAAAGTTTGCTTCCATTAAAATCATATTTTTATACCTATCTTAAAACACTGTTCTAATAAAACGCATCAAGCTAGCGTAGTTTTGTTCGAAAAAAAAATTGAACATAAGTTTCCGAAAGGTAAACCTGTTTCAAAGCTTGTAGTTAGTAGCAGGACAACAACCTATTTGCCATAAATCTCAGATATTGAAAAATATTCACAAAATTATTCTAAAGATTTTTATAAGGTTGGTGTAGATAGGTGCAAACTATAACACTAGATGGCGCCCCATCGTCTGTAAGACGAGTATCAATGAGGTTGGAAAAATCACATCGACGGTTACTTTACTCGTTAGCTCAACTGGTAGAGCGTCTGCACGGTATGCAAGAAGTTGTGGATTCAGATCCTGTCCCGAGCGAATTGTTTAACCATATAAAAATCTTCATAAAGTTCCCTAGCACGGGTTAGAGCTTTAAGAAATACAAAAAGTACATCATTCTAATCTTAATACCTATAATAAAACAAAGTCGTGTTATTTACACCATTTATAACTCGAGAAAGGGTGGACCGATATTTATGATTTTTGGTTTGTTGGATTTCTCTCCGCCCCGAATAGCAGAATAATTATTAGAACAATGGAAAAACTCACGAGAAAAAAAAAGTCTGCGCGGATGAAGTCGCGGGCAAAAGCTTGTTAAAAAGAAAACCCTCGCAGCCCATACAAACAGTGTCATTTTTCACTTTTAATGATTCGCGATATTTAAACATTATTGTATTCGTTTTTAGGCAAATTAATTACCTTATTTATCCCGACGTTTCGGCCGCGTTACAGCTGCCGTGGTCGCGGGTAGACTGGAGCGGAGAGTGTTTTAATTATTGTGGTGACAGTTGGGAAACTACCCTCACATCACTATTGTCATTTGCAGTGGGCCGGCACACAACACACACAGTAATCACAGTACTCACAGTAAATCGCGATTCGACCCGTTTCGAATACAATAGTGACATTTTTGACCTCGCTCTACACCAGCGCCCCTATCGAAAAAACCCGAGCGCGGTAGCCCTCATTCGCGCCAACGATAAACGCTTCCCCATAAAATTGACATAAAGTCTCTTTCTGCTGACTGTAACGTCGTGCCAAATTACTCCGCCATTACGACCAATGAAATGTAGGTCTTACGACCCGGGGATAGAGGTCAAGAGGGTCGCAAACGTTGTGTTGGCTGACATAAAACATTAGCTTGTGAATTATCGGCCCATAATATTGGCGGATGTATGGTGTGGAGCCATGGCCAGAACTCTCTCACGAAGAAAGGGAATGAATAAATTATTTCCGGTATCTTTAGGGTTCCCTACCTCAAAAAGAAAAAAACGGAACCATAATAGGATCACTCGTATGTCCGCCTGTCTGTCCATCCGTCCGTTTGTCGCATTTCAATGGGGTTTTTTCCAGGCATCAAAAATAGCCCGAATAACTGTCAAAATCAGTCTATTATTCTGTGGTTTCCATACAAACCACAGATTTAGTTGCGTGATAATTCGTGAATCGCTATCAAATTTGACACTTAAAAAAATCCCTACTTTTGGGGGATTAATTAGATAATATAAAAAAAGGTTTGCAAAATATATCGTGTGACATATCAAATGAAAGGGCTCATTCTCAGCATTACAAATGGTTTTTTTTTTTAACAATTGCTACGTGCTGTCTTGTGTAGAGGGAGTTGATTTAGATATCTTCTTGGAGCCCTATGTCCCTGATAAGGGATAAAAGGATATCATCATCATCATCAAACAAATAATTATTTTTACCTGAAAGAGTGAAAATTAAACCTGGCCGAGAAGTTCCAACAAATATTTTAATTTCACAAAGAAATCCGCCTCAATCCGCGTGTCAACAAGACTTCACATCCCTGACGAGATGTTCCGGGAAAAAGCGAGAAACAAAAAGGGACGCAAATCCTCGGGCGACAGAGGAACAAAGTTCCCTCTCATTTGGCAAAAACAGCGCCGGCGATCCATCAGCCGGGATTAGCGCCCCCCCCCCCCCCCCCCCGCGCCTCCGACACCGAATACTAAAGTAGAGAAGGCCTA
This sequence comes from Zelleria hepariella, assembly GCA_949319315.1. Classification (NCBI taxonomy): domain Eukaryota; kingdom Metazoa; phylum Arthropoda; class Insecta; order Lepidoptera; family Yponomeutidae; genus Zelleria; species Zelleria hepariella. The sequence continues at coordinate 479,930 of OX439393.1, read as the reverse complement.
ACTTGGGGCCTTATGCCCGTTTTCACAAACCACCCCTAATTTTGCGGGACCTTTTAACGCAGATTATCTGCGCCTCTGCAAGTCTACAGCCCCTCTACCATTCTTTTCTACGCATTCTATTATACCTAGGTATATCTATTATACTATTATACCATTCTACGCATTATTTTCAATATGGCGGAATTTACAAAATTCTATATTTCACGAATTAAGACTCATTTTATATTGTTATGATGTATACAGGGTGTTAAAAGACCGCCAACAGACCCGAAAGCCACGCCTACTAGACCCCAAAATAAAGTACTTTTTCGATAAATTATTGCTGGGAAATGATTTTGGTTTTTTAGATTTAGGTTTAGTTACAATTTTGAAAAATATTTTAGCACGCAATGGACGTGTGACGCACAGACGTCATATTGCGCAAGCGTAGATATAAGTTTATGTTACTTAAGCTTCCAAAATCATAATTTTCGCACCCAAAATCATAATTTTGATATGGCTTCTAGAGAAGGTATGTTAAGAACTAGATACTGAATAGATTTATGCAAAAAAAAAAGTTTTGAAAAGTCCGACTTTGAACCCCATTATCTCGAAAACCGTTGATTTCCCAGGCATAGTTCCTTTGGCAAAAGTGTTCATTATGATAAGGACAACACGTGGTTTCCAGCTTTGTTGGCGGTCTGTTAACACCCTGTATAAAATCTATGCGATGTAAAAGAGAAATAAATTTTCAAACTTTGTAAATATGAACGCAATGGCGTCAAGGGTAACCAAGGGTAACCAAGGGTCACAAGCGTTGTGAGTTGAGTTCGCATGGTCCTTCGTCCGTGACCGCTAGACTTGCGGAGGTGCAGATAATTTGCTTATAAAGCTAGGGGTGGTTGGTGAAAACGGGCATTAGCCTGTTAGGTACGCAATGGCGTATTGATGGCGTCTCAATTTTGGTTAGGCCGGCCGGCCACATAGAGCCGGAATTTTTTCGTAACGTAAAAGCGAATCAGGATTCCGAACGCAATAACTGCATAGAAATCAATGAAAATTCCTGACGGAAAAAAACTGTATGTGGGTTCTTAGATTTGTATGCAGATACTGCGTTCGGTCGGAGTCTTGATTCGATTTTATTCCGTCCGGAATTCCGTCTGTATGTGGCCGTCCTTAGTCGGGTCGCGCGTAACGTTCCCAGGAATTTAACAGCCTGTTTCTCTAGATAGATAGAATACTCTTTATTGTACGGTCGGCCACAATCACAGATACCCCATGGCAGCTCTTGCCGCGCGCGGCATAAGGGCGCCAATCGAACAAAAAGGGGTATCTGAGACTGTTGCCGACTGTACATATACCAAATAAATACAAAGAATTTTCTTACATCTAATTAGCAGATATAGGTACCAATGGGCGGCCTTATTGCCAAAAGCAATCTCTACCAGACAACCTTTCTGTTTGATTAATTTTCTACCCAGTAGGCTTTCTGGCCACTCCTGCGTGGTGGCTCGTTTTTGTGCGGATGTCTTGCGACTAGCACGACGTGACAGTTTAGAGCCGTCGCGGCGCGCGGATTACGCGCGCTCCTGATAATTAGCCCCGTATTAGAAATTAGGGGAGCGGATTTCCCGGGACGAAGTTACTGTTGATCGTGTAGGGACGACTGGGCTTGTGACTATTATAATTCGGAAGGCAAAGTTTTTTGTTCAAAGTCCGTTATTGGCTTAATCTTATCTTCAGACAATATTGAGAAACTAATTTCAATATTTTTTTTTATTTTTGTTCAGTAGTTTGGATTTTCCAACGTTTCAAAGATACGGTTTTATGACCTTCACGCGAAGGTCTGCATACTGTTGGCGGTCATAGGAACAAAACATTTTAGCGCATAAAAACAAAACTACTGGACCAAAATAAAAAATATTGAAATTAGTTTCTCAATATTGTCTAAAGATAAGATTAAGCCAATAACGGACTTTCGAACAAAAAACTTTGCCTTCCGAATTGAGCTTTTTTCTCTCTCTTTGCATTTAGTACTTCGCTTACTCTTAATTAGGTGTAGGCGACTAGTTTCGGTTTTTATTCAGGCACCTTATTATGGAGCAGAGACGGTACTCGTGACGCTAAAATGTCCGGGGTATTTTTTTTTTTGTTTAGTAGGTATAGCCTATAAGCGGTGGTGGTCTAGTGGGTAGAATAGTGGACTCTGAAGCAAGAAGTCCCCGGTTCGATTCCCAGTGCAGGCATGTATCTATGACTGTGTCTAATTTCAAAGTTACGTTCATTTGTGAATTTGTAGTAGCAATACCACTCGCTAACCGTGAAGGAAAACATCGTGAGGAAGCCCGCGGCTTAGTTGGCTCCGCACGTATTGACTTGTCTTTCCTGTGGGCTAGGCCGACTAAGTTGACTAAGTTGATGGTATAGGTGCTGGGCAAGCCTACTCCATCTAAAACAATGTCCCAGGCACTGCAGCGCCCAGTGGTCTCTTCACTCATCTAGTGTGAGTGAAGGTGCCACTGGACGCTGTATAAATAATCTCATGCGTAGATGCAAAGGCCTTAGGTATAGCCATACGATTTTTGCACCCATAATCGTCTTCAACTTTGAACTTTATTGGTCTTATGCAAAAAAGAACAGATATTTATATATTTTTTAAAACCATACACTTACTTATTGTTTCCAGTTTAGAAAGGTTAAATACGAATGGAGAAGTTGGTGCAGCGCAATTGTACCTATTTCAAAATATGTCTCAGACACTACAGCGATGTGATTTATAATTAAAAGTCCCACTGTAATATCGTCAAGACCTTTAATTTTCAGTAAAATTAGTCAGCTCGGAGAGAGCGTAATAACTGAAATTGTAAGTTTTATTCAGCACAGTTACACTAAATGTCCCTAGCATTAATTTTCGGTACCCAATTAATTCGCTACCTACCTCTAGGACCCGTCCTTGTAATAATTACTTAACTGAATTAATTTGTTGAAGCTAATTAAGTGGATGGTGTATACGAGTCTCGGCATAAACATAAACAATATAAACAAACACTGTTTATCCACGTAGCTGAATTGCAGTGGCGATGTGCACAAAACATTAATTAAGTCTTTGTTTGAAGTTCAAACTTGATGTTCGCTCTATGTGGTATTTATATTCTAGCAATCTAGCCTGATCCTGACATTAGCATAAAACTTTAAAGGTATCATCAGTAACATAATGATGTTAATGATGAAGATGAAGAAGAAGATTAAGCCATCCGATACAAAGATTTGTCTTATACCTATGTCCAAATATTGGGTTGTTCCGTATTCATGACACGAGTTTTTATGTCACGAATATTTTTTCCGGATTCATTTTACTTGACTTCCCTATTCTTGCTATGGAAATTAGTTTATTATTTTTTACATTTCGTCTCGCGAGCCTTTCCGGATTCATGCTACCATACATTATAATAAAAATACTTTGCTTTTAAGTACGGTCAGCAAAAAATCTAAAATATTGGAAGAAATAAATAATAGGCAGAGAAGCTTAAGGGTACCGATTTTATAAGACATCCACGGACACTGGCATGAGGTATATTAATTCCAGTTTACATTAAGCGACCGACGACGCGACGGTTATCAGAACTGGTTTAAAAAGTTATAGAAAAAACTATAAGTACCTACCTACTTTCCGCCGGCGCATAATGAATCTCACCCGCACACACACACACACACACACACACACGCACACACACACCCTCCCACACACCATTGCACATGCACACTTTGTTAATGAGTAATATACCTAGCATAGCAACCAATTTAATATTGTCAGTTTAGACTAGTTTAGTTTAGGCTTATTTGTAAGATTCTCCACTGCTTAAAATTATAACTTACGCAAAAACCTACTTATTTTAAAATATTTACTCTAATGTTAACTTATTTTATATTACTCTAAACAGCCGTTTGCTGCTATAGATGCACCTACAAGATCTGTCTAGTTTCTTAAGTTTTTGCATTAGGTAGATATCCTATGTTTTGTCTATTCTTACTACTTACATAATTAAATCCGTTATTGGCTCCATTAATAATTTACATAAGAAGCATTGTAAGAACTGTATTGCTGTGGATTTTTGTTAATAAAAAAAATAAAAAAAATTCAGATAGTCAGCAACTTCGCATGCCAGTATCGGCATTTCCGTCCGTCGTTATTTACATAGCCGAAAAGACACAAGCCACAGTCTGACAGGTGGAATTGAGATGAGCAATTGTTTCTCGAAGAGTTCGTCGAATGACTGTGGGAAAACAAATAAAATCCCCCCCAGGCCCAAGTTGGATGGAACTCAATATATGCCGCGCGACGAGCCGCGAGTTGTTGCGGCTGGGCCGTGGATATTAAACATGGAGAAGGTTCATGCGTTCCAATGATCCAGATAGCTGGAGAGCTAGTGACCAATCAATTTATAGCGTGGTTGAAAGTTTTTTTTTTCTTCGCTTCGGTATAGTGTTGCACTGCTGGGCAAAGGCCTCCCCAACTTCAGTCCAGAATTTTCCGTCCAGGGCCACCTAAGACAACTCCGGACTCCAGCATGTATTTATCTACAGGGTGCACTCTAAGTCGATAGCGGAACTTTAAGTAGGCTGTCTTCTGATCAATACAAACAACTAGATGGCGAAAAAAATGGAGCTACAAAAATATCAGCTGTTCCATACAAAAGGTCGACTCAATACTGCGCCAAATGTATGAAACAGCTGATATTTTTTTCGCTCCTTTTTTTTCGACACCTAGTGCAAGTTGTTTGTATTGATCAGTAGACAGCCTACTTAAAGTTCCGCTATCGACTTAGAGTGCACCCTGTAGATCGTCCCACCTGCGTCTTCGCGGTTGAAAGTTTAAAATATTAAAACCCCAGATATTTTAGCTTCAACTTAGCATATCTTATAAACGGCTGAACCAATTTTTGATAAAAAAAAAAATTGCTAAGAACACTTGCTGGAAAACCTGCTTTCAAATTAAAAATCGCATTAAATCGATTCATCCGTTTAAGAGCTACGGTACCACAGATAGACCTTGCGAATTTATACCTATCACCTTTGCAACCTCAATTTGATGTCTGACCTGTGGCGATATTTCAATGCAAGTCTTGTATGAGAATACAGTTTAGAAAAAACACGACTGATTTGAATAAAAATAAGGAACAAGTCTTCTGTTTAGTTTCCTTTTTGTGGTAAGCCTGAGTCTGAAACTTGGGCAATAAAATAGATGGGCGCGAGAGAACTGTGACTTTAGAATTTTAATGCCTTTATTGGCCCTCACGAGGCAATTCGCCGCGACCCGGCCGTTAAAGGGTTAATAATAACACTTGCATTATTATTTTATTTCACTTGAAGGGGAAATTGGCTAATTTATGAAATGGTCCTATTACTTGTTATTGGAATGCGTTCGGTTCGAGTCACGTCCATTCTGATTGTTGTCATTCGCATAATGTACGGAGGACTCTGAATTCAAATGGATATTACAGACGGGGCCCGGGCCGGCCCCAAAGCCCAAAGGAACCCTAACTTAGTTTTACTGGATTGTACTTTGAAGATTCGGTTTGTTAGTTTGTCCACTAAGGCAATATTTGGAAAGCTTTCAAACATGGCTCCTGAATTATTGTTGGTCTCAAGACTTTCGCCGTTATTATTTATTGTGTTTGTGTATTTACTTCCGAGATCCGCGAATACTTAGGGGTGATTAAAATAGCAATTTGAATAACTTGGGTACTGCTAGATCGATAAACAAATGACGGCATTATACTACTTAAAAAAGAAACATGGAACTTTAAACTCAGGAACCTTTCGATGAAAAAAAATTGTGCTCGTTACACACAGAAACGGAAGGCGTTGCGGAGCCGAATTCGGTTTTTTCTGTATTGTGAAATAAAATGTGGTGTGTCAATACCATCAAGGTACAAGTCAAAACTGACAATCGCCTTTGGCTTCACCACGACACGCTTTCGCTTTCTGTGTGTGGTTAACAAAAAAAAAAAAACACGCGTAGTTTCGAACCAAGTTGAAGCTAAAACTCAACAGAAAGCGTAACCATGATTTCATCCCTACGTCTCTAAATACTTCGTGCGTGAAACACATACGGCCGAAAACATACGCGCTTATTTCTTGCACCATTTAACAGCCAGCGTATGGATGTGCACATCCGACTAGTCACAAGACTCACAAGGCCCTAAGGGCCTTTGACCACCGCACCGTTAAAGACAACCAGAATCAGATGAAGTAGCCGTAAAAAAAAAAATATGATGAAGTAAAGACAGATGAAGTAGCAGTAAAAAAAAAACACGCGTAGTTTCGAACGAAGTTGAAGCTAAAACTCAACAGAAAGCGAAATCATGATTTTCATCCCTGCGTCTCCAAATACTTCGTGCGTGAAACACGTACGGCCGAAAACATACGCGCTTATTTCTTGCACCATTTAACAGCCAGCGTATGGATGTGCACATCCCACTAGTCACAAGACTCACAAGGCCCTAAGGGCTTTTGACCACCGCACCGTTAACGACAACCCGAATCAGATGATGGCACGAAGTAGGCGTACATACATTTACTATGATTAACTGCACACGTCACGCCATGTTACGTCACCCGTACAAAAAAACCGGCCAAGTGCGAGACGGACTCGCGCACTGAGAGTTCCGTTGAAGCTTGTAAGGGGGAAATTATTTTTAAGTATCTTTATTCCTTAAACACTCCCACTTCTAAAATGTAATATCCAACAACATTTGTTCTACGTCTTTGGCGAAAGAGCAATTTTTTTTTCAACAATAAAAAATTTGTTATTAGATTTTTTGGGAGCAGTGTTACAATAAATAGGAGCAGGAGAGGTTGGAAAGGTGGAAGAGAGTGAAATGGCACAAACTCTAACTTTTGAAGCATAAGAAACGTTCAGTAATTAAAAAATATCGAGCTATGAGAAAAGTCGTAAAACAAAAGTTGTTGGAAATCATAATTTTAAAGTTGACACGTCTGTTTAGTAAAGACAAGTCAATACCTGTGGAGCCATCTAAGTCACGGGTTTCCTCACGATGTTTTCCTTCACAGTTAGAGTGCGGTGCGGTGCACAACCGCCCTTACTGTCGTTACTAAATGGCCCTTTTACTGTTATCGGTGGAGAAGGGACGGCTGGGCCACAAGACAGATAGTCGGCGACCCTAGGTCTCGCGCCCTCAGGGTCAGTTTGCAAGTTTACTGAGATAGTCCTTTTTAACCCCTGTCCAAAAAGAAGGGTGTTATAAGTTTGACAGCTATGTGTGTGTCTTTCTATGGCACCGTAGCTCGTAAACGGGTTAAATTTTTTGGCGATTCCTAGCTGAAATTCTCAACTATTACAAAAAGCTTCAAATGTAAAATGTTGGCCATGGAAACTAGAAGGTCTTATAAAATATAACTTATAAAATATAAGAAAACATGAATGGTGCAAGTTTTCTCGATGATTAAAATGTTTGGAGTCACCTCTCGCAAACTAATTTTTTTGGTCATATCTTCGTATCGAAAACCCTTGTGTGTTTAAATTTTATACGAATCCCTAGTTTATTTCTGTATCTAGGTAGTATTGTTGTGAAGGATTTTTCTCTAAATGTATTAGTCTTGATGAAAAGTGACGAAAACAGCGAAAACGTACAGAAAAAAATACAACAAGAATGTCGTAACCGCCACGCTGCGGTGCAACATAATATTATGAGTATAATATCGACGATCTTTTGTGCGAAACTCCCTCTTGGTAGCAAATCTCGATTCGTACCTCACCTTAAGTAGTGCAAGATACTCTCGTATGTTTTGGCACTTACGATATTCACGAAGTATTCTATCGGTCTCTGCTATTGTCATCGGCCCAAGGGGGTCATCCCCCTCTCCAGACTATAATCCGTGCGGAATCAGAATGGGATAATACCTTTTGGAACTGAATCGAAAATGACAGTTCTCGAGTAGCGTCAGTAAAAAAAATGTTAGTCCTACGTTCTATCATATGGTTATTGAAAATATACAAAAATGTTTAATGTTTGTAATCTAAAAGGATTTAACGTTATTGCATTAATTGAATAAAACGTGATAAAACTCGAGCAGACACCCACGCGCACAGAAAACACAAGCAAGTTTCGACGCGAGTTTGCCATAGACAACTAGAGTTTGCCGAAATGCTGACGCTACAGGACCGCAAGCTTCTTAGTTCCAAAAGGTATTATCCCATTCTGATCCCGCACGGATTATACCTCTTTTTTTTTATTATAGTGGTCCTTTTACCGACAGCCTAGGTCATGAAAAGGGCACACTAAGTCCAACAAACGATCGAAACCGAGTGCCGGGACCTATGTGCGGTAGGTCTGGCCCGAGGGGGTCAGCAGTCAACAGAGCAGCGGATGCGGGTGGTGCGGCGCGACACGGCGCGTGCATTAGCGCTCTCGGTTCGAGCACCGGTTGGCGCTGCCACTGCACTTGGCCGGGGCTACTCCTGTTACATCCCGGCACTTAGGCCCGCCACACACAGACGGAATTGTAACTGTCCGTAGCGGAAAAACGAATGAGGATTCCGAACGCGGCAACTGCATACGAATCTATGAAAATTCCGGACGGAAAAAACCGTACGTGTAGGGTAGGTTCATAGACTTGTATGCAGTCACTGCATTCGGAATCCCGATTCAATTTTTTTCCGTCCGGAATTCCTTCTGTATATGGCCGGCCTTAAACCTTTGCAATGAGGGCTACGAGTGTTGATATGGGCCGCGCGGGTTTATTTCTAAATGGAATAAAGTTTTTTTTTTTTTTTTTTTTTTTTATTTTTTTTTATTATCGTATGTATATTCAACAATGTCATTACAGATTCATTCTAATTCGACAATTGTATTATAAATAATATTAAATAAGTAATTAAAAATAATTAATTAATTAATAAATTATGAATGAAATTATAGATTGAAATAATAATTAAATAAATCAATAATTCATCGTATTAAACTAAGTTATCAAATAATATAAATTTTTAAGAAATAAATATTATTCGTCATAAAAGAATTAATTAAATTACACTTAGAAAAATTTAAATACAATCAAAAAAATATATTAAAAATCAGCATTAAATGAAACAAAACAATAATTTAGACATGTTAAGAAATAATAAAATTAAAATATTCTTACATGTCATTACATTTGATGCTAAGCAGGTGCGTCATTCCTTGGGTAAACTGCGCGAGCGAACATTGAAACAAATCAATGTCTGTCTCCGTATTAAACCGGTTGAGTAGGCGGATAGCAACGAAGGCAGGTGACTCCCTCAACAAGTTAGTGTTTGCGGTGCGCTCGACAAAGAGTTTGTGGTTCCGGGCCCTACTGTAGTTATCCGGCACATAAAACTCGAAGTTTTATGTGCCGGCAAGTTGCGAATATTTTGCAATATCTTGGCAAACATTGGTTGTCACTCTACTAACTACTGCTTAGAAACAGTTTTATCTTTTTGTATTTGTGTTCTATTTGTCTTTAATTGAGTTTTAATTTTTTTTTTTCTAACTCATGCTCGGGCTTGCTCGATATTTATTTTTAATACATTCAAACAGTTTTGGTACAGTTTTTTATCAGTCTAGCCCACCAATCCGGGCAACCTAACGTGGCAGGGTTACTAACAGACTAAAAAGCTATCATCACCTTACTCCTCTCCATTTTGCATCAGTAAGGTAGTGGCCGTTTCTAGTGTTTGGGCACACTCTAGGCCTTCACCTGCAGCACTGAATAGGTGCACGCAGAAGGTTCAATAATTTGGCTTAGCATCTTCAGTTAATATCCATCGATTACCTCAGATTTAACTCACATAATTTGATACGCCTAAATTCCTACAAAAGTATAATGTATGATTGCAAAGTTTTCTCGAGGTAACACATCCAAGCTAGACTGAAAGAATATGGCTCCATAACCTAGTAACTATCTTGTACCTAGGCCTTGCGAAATCCATTCTGGAGTGGCGACTTCGAGAGGGTAAGAGATCGGTAGGCAGACCACCAGCCAGATGGTCCGAAGCCGGAAAACAGTGGTTGCGTCTGGCACAGGATCGTGAGAGGTGGCGTGAGCATGAAGAGGGCTTTACTCAGCTATTGGTGTTAACAGGCTGATGATGATGATGACCTTTGCACGTTCTGAGGCAGAATGTAGATGCGGATTGGTGTTACCAGATGCAAAAACCTAAATAACAGTGGCGTAGCTTGAAAATTGCAGTGTCTTCATACAAAATCAGTAAAAATGCCCAATAAATAAAGTCTTCATTGAAAAATGTTACATAAAAATTACAGAGTTCATATGAAAATATAAAAAAAAAACGTTACAATAAACGACATGAAATTACAGCGAATGTACTATAATTGTATTACAGTGTATCTGGCAACACTGCGGCTTGACGGAAGATCCTGAACATCATTACCCAGTGCAGGCATGAGTGAACTTTCTACCATCCCCATCTCTCGCCTTCATCCACTATCGCCTACACGTTCACTCACTCACTCACTGGGCTCGTACTAATGGACTTCGCCTGTCAATTGACACTCTTGAGGCGCTAATAACAAACGTGGCAAGGAGATGGCGGCTCTGGAGTACTTGTTGGTGGCACATCGACCAAGGTGTGCGCTGAGTGGGGACGAGGTTTCTAGGCTCAAGATCGAACTCAAGTAGGTGATCTCAGAAAAGTCAAATGCTAATGTCTATTAATCTACTCCGTGCAATTTTAGTGGTTTTAAAGCGGAAGGTATTTAGTTGCACTCGTGATTCTGAGCCAAATTCCAAAATTTTACTTCAAAACGAAGCGAAAAAAAAAAACACTTCCCAATACAAACGGCTATCGCCAATCGACACCATTTGTATGGAGAAGTGAATTTTTTTTCGCGCATTTTGGAATGTAATTTTGTAATTTGGCTCAGAATCACCAGTGCAACAAAATACTTACGGCTTTAAAACCACTAAAATTGCACGGAGTATAAATATGCTGACAGCTACTCAAGTTTGACATTAGCCAATGCTAATGCATTTGACTTTTCTGAGTTCACCTACTTGAGATCGATCTCAAGTAAGGTCCAACAATAGCAGCGTGGTGGGAAATTAAAAAATTTCACAGTAATCTGTTTTCAAATGTTGACGCTAAACTGAGCTTTTTGTTCAGCGATTTTGGCGACAAAATAATATTCTTTTTAGTATTGTAAACATCGGAACAACAATTTATAATTCAGTGGATAATGTGTTCTGACGCACCCTTGACGCATTTTTTCAATACGGCCACAATATGGCGCAATTTACAAATTTTAATATTTTACAAATTATGACGCATTTTCTGTTTTTATTGAATAAAACAGCCTTACCTTTGAATAAACATTACAAAGTATTTGATATCAAAGCATTACTATGCGAATTCAAAGAAATATTACCTTAACAATGTGTGTTAAAATTAATTGTTAAATAAGTGAAACAAGGGCTGTAAGGGGCTTTAAACGTCATCTCTCAGAGCCCAAGCCAACCTCACCTGCACGCGGTGCAGCCTGCTAGCTAACGAACGAGGCTCTGGCGCAAACCCCGCCAACACGCACTGGACCAGCGTGGCGGGTTAATGGTCTAAATCCCCCCCCACAACGAAATGAACCTCTATGAACAACACACCCCAACCACGGCCCCTAGTTCCCGGCGTCTCCAGCGGTGACTCTGGCAATGACGGTAGTCGGAGGAGCCCTGGAGCATGGGGTGCGAAGAATCCCCGGGCGAGATCGATCTCCCGTCAAACGACCATGGCAAGAACAAAGGACACGAATTCGCCCCGTCTCAATGTATTGACCTATAATGTCAGGACCCTTATGCAAGACGAGCGTCTCGTAGAGTTAGACAATGCTTTAAAAGACATAAGGTGGGATATTATAGGTCTTTCGGAAGTGAGAAGATTGGGTGAAGCAACCATAGAAACCGAAAACAGCATATTTTTCCACTTTGGCACCACCAGTGGACTATATGGAGTGGGCTTTCTAGTTGCAAAGAAATGGAAAGACAACATTATAGAATTTATCGGTTATTCAGATCGGATTGCAGTTATGAAGTTCCAATTATCGCAGAACAAAACCTTAACCCTTGTTCAAGCATATGCTCCAACAACTTCACACAGTGACGACGAAGTAGAAGAATTTTACGACCTCCTAAACAAGGCTTGTGATGACCATCGAAGCACGTGGAATATGGTCCTCGGTGATTTCAACGCCAAGGTTGGTCCACGACAAACCACAGACAGCCAAGACATCCTTGGACCGCACGGGCTAGGAAGCCGAAACGAGCGTGGCTCCAGGTTGTTGCAGTTTGCGTTCGGACAAAACTTAAAAATTTCTAACAGCTTCTTTTACAAAAAACCTCACCGTCGCTGGACATGGATCGCCCCCAATGGCGTTACGAAAAATGAAATAGATTATGTGCTAACAAGCGACCAAACTGTCGTCCAAGATCTTGGAACTATAACCCGAATAAAATTCAGCTCCGACCATAAACCGATTCGTATAAAGCTTAAATTCAATTTCAAAATTCATCGTAAAAATATTTTTAAAAAACAAATTAAAAGACACAATAAACATGTTTTACGCACCCACTTTGATACATTTAATCTAGAGGTTAGCAATTATTTCAACAACTTAGAAACGGACAGCGATGACGTTGAAGCACAATACCACAATATTAAAACCGCAATAGACAGAGCTAGCAACAAAATAAAACCTGATAAAAGGAATAAAAATAAATTGACAGAACCAACATTAAAATTAATAGAGAAAAGAGAGACGTTTAAAAAGTTTACAAAAGAATATAGTCAAATAGACAAACATGTAAAGCGCAGTATAAGAAAAGATTTAAGAACATTAAATTCACAGTTAGTTAAAACAGCTATACAACATAATACGTCTCTTCGAATAGCCAAAGAGGGAGCTATGAGATGTAAGTCCTGGATTACCAGCCTTACCGACGAACATGGTGTCAAACAGAGAAGCAGACATAAGGTCATTGATATTCGTACAAAAAATTACCAAGATCTATACACGGACGCATCAAAAATTACCACTTCTACAAATTATAATAGCCCAGATCCCGACCACATCAGCCCCATAACCGGTCTAGAGATAAACCGCGTACTGACCAGTATGAAAAACGATAGGAGTCCAGGAGAGGATGGTATTACTACGGAGGCACTGAAGACCGGAAGACTGTCCCTACTGCCCCATATCACAAATTTGTGAAACTCTATCCTGTACAAGGGCATTCTTCCTAGTCAGTTTTGCCATGCTAATATCATCCTTCTTCATAAAAAGGGTGAAAAAAGCAATATCGGAAACTATAGGCCTATAAGCCTCATCTCTCATGTATATAAAATATTTATAAAAGTAATTCAAAACCGTATTTCAGCGCAACTAGACTCTCAGCAGCCCCCCGAACAGGCTGGCTTTCGTCCTGGTTTTTCAACGACGGACCACCTGCAGGCCGTCAACCAGATCGTGGAGAAGTCTAATGAATATAACCTTCCAATTTATTTAGCCTTTGTTGACTACTCTAAAGCTTTTGACAGTCTCATACACTCCTCTATATTTAACTCATTGAAAAATCAACGCATCGATAAAACTTACATAGACATATTAAAATTAATTTACGAAAACAGTACAGCTAATATAAAACTTAACTCTTTTGGACCATCATTCACTATACAAAAAGGCGTAAAACAAGGCGACCCGCTATCACCCAAGCTGTTTACTTCAGCCCTTGAGGAAGTGTTCCGAACGCTGGCAGACTCTTGGACACAGAAAGGGTTGGAAATAAGTGGCAAACGGCTTACAAACCTCCGCTTTGCCGATGACATCGTCTTGTTTGCCTCAACCGCATCTGAACTCCAAATCATGCTTCAAGAACTCAATAAAGCAAGCCTTGAGGTTGGACTGTCCATGAATAGGTCCAAAACACAAGTGATGACTAACAGTCAAAAGCGAATAGTAGAGGTGGATGGGCAGGTAATACATTATGTCGACGAGTACATCTATTTGGGCCAGATAGTAAGCTTCGAAAACAGGCAAGGCAAGGAACTCGATCGCCGTATCGAGAACGCCTGGAAGTGCTACTGGTCCATGAAAGATCTTATGAAGGGAAACCTTCCGCTTTCCCTCAAGCGGAAACTCGTGGACATGTGTATCCTGCCTGTCCTTACCTATGGTTCTCAGACTTGGTCATTGACCGAAAAACAGAAGGACAAGCTCAAGGTTTGCCAGCGAGCGATGGAACGGAGTATACTCGGCGTAAAGAGGATTGACAGGGTCCGAAATACTACGCTGCGATCCAAAACCCACATTGCCGACGTGGGTCTTACGACGGCAAAACTAAAGTGGACCTGGGCTGGCCACGTTAGCCGAATGCACCCGGATAGGTGGGCTAGACTTGCCACCGAGTGGGTGCCCAAAGGCGGATATCGCAGACGGGGCCGGCCGAGAAGAAGATGGCGAGACGACCTCGATAAATATTTGCCGGAGTGGTCGGAGGTGGCTCAGGACCGAAAAATCTGGGCTGAGAGGGGGGAGGCCTTTGCCCTGCAGTGGGACATCATTCAGGCTACATAAAAAAAAAAAAAAAAAGTGAAACAAAATAATAAAATTATCTTAGGTTTGCATGAACACTTTATTCAATATTAAAAACAAACCCTCGTATACTCGGCTGCATAACGCGCCATACGCAAAATAAATAAATTAAACACTTAGTTACTTAGAACGGATTTAACAAATTATTTAACATAATATTCTTTGTTAACAGAATCAAACGTTGTCATCTTCTTCATCCATTTTGTTGCCAGACAGTTATTAAAAAGTTGTCAACTGCGACTGTTAATTAGAGCATTGCAAGTTAAACATTCAACGACGAATCTTTCAAAATGTAACTAGTTTCATCAACTTTCTCGACGAATTCCCTTAGAGAAAAGAGTACCTACTAATAGAGCCGGTGCCGAGAGAGTAAATAATTTGAGAGCGCTGACTCAAAAAACACAGTGTCCACTAGCGTAATAAATTGTCCGCAGTAAAGAGGGCACTTGGCCGAGACCTGAAAAAAAAAACGTAACTCAAAAAATCCCACAGGGGCCTATTCTCGCAGTCAGACCGACGCTAAAAACTATCCAAGAGTAATTTTCTATTTCAACGATGATATACGGTGTTACGATAAGTCCCATTAGATTTTTTAGGGTTCCGTACCTCAAAAGGGTAAAACGGAACCATTATAGGATCACTCGTGCATCTGTCTGTCTGTCCATCCTTCCGTCTGTCGTCCGTCTGTAACACGGTCACACCTAATAATTTCCTCCTAAACTACTGGACCGATTGAGTTGAAAGGTACAGTCTGCCACAGTCTCAGATACTCCTTTTTGTTCAATTGGCGCCCTTATGCCGCGCGCGGTAAGAGCTGTCATGGGGTATCTGAGATTGTGGCCGACCGCACACGTGTGTAAGTCGGTGACCCAAACATGTAATGTAAATAAAGACGTGTAATGTAAATAAAATAATTTTAATTAGGGGGCAACTTTTGGGGGGTAAATAAAAAAATAAAAATAAAATATTTTCAAAATATAATAATATCATTTTGTAACACATCAAATGAAAGGACTCATTTTAAGGATTACAAAGGTTTTTTTTTAAATAATTATAAATTCAATATTTCATAAGTAATTTGAGAAAATACTCGAAATTAGACCATTTCCCCCCTTATCTTCGAAACTACGAGGCCAAAAATGTTGAAATAAAAACAGAATATAGGTATCTACCTATATAGATCACAGGAAAACCTACATGAAGTTTCTGGTATTTATTGAATGAGCGAGCGAAGCGAGCGAAGTTCTCTGAGTCTACTGGAACAATCCGGCGTTTGTATGTTTGTATGTATGTATGTATGTAAGTATGTATGTATGTATGTTTGTATGTATGTATGTATGTATGTATGTATGTATGTATGGATGTTCGTTCGACGATAACTTGAGATCGTCATGGTAGGCAGGTAAATGAGGCCAAGAGAATTTTTAAATTCGAACATGAGCTAAATCGGTCGAGGGGTTGCTGGGATATGGGGTCGCGAGTTCATAGTTCGGGGCGAACCACTAGTATGTAAATGTTTTTAATTTAATATTATATTTTAAGAAACTAAAATTAAATGTACATAACTAAACTAATAAGAAATAAAAATGTCAGTACCTTAGTGCGCGAGCCCGACTCGCAGCGGGCCGGTTTTTCGCAAACAACACGACAGGAATTGCGAAAACGAATACGTTTAACTCGATTACAGCCGAGCATCACCCCCCGGGCCGTGGCCACATTACCGGAGCGCCATTTTGAATCGTCAAAACGGAATAATTTAATAGACAAACCGACCAAGTTAATTCCGCAGCTGTCGTAACGCTAGTTGGGCTCTAACTTAGCGTAATAAGAGTTACTTTAGTCTATTTGCACAGCATTGTTAGCTCGGCTGGAGTGTAGCGTCGAGCCGACACAGCTTTTTCAGTTCCTTTGATATTAAAAATTCTATTTTCCGGTTATTTATCGCGTAATGGGCAAATGTGGCGCGGGCGATGTTGACTCCCCTATCTGATTTATGCTTTGTAGTGGCGAAGTTATATTTGGCGACAGAAATAAAGCTCTTTTTAACCTGACTGTGCGACAATCGCGGACTGATTCAGAACTTGAAATAAATCAAAATTTGTATTGTATAAAACACTTCTACATAAATATTTTAAAAGGGCACCCATACAACAAACGTGATTTTTTTGCCGTTTTTATAGATAATGGTGCGGAACCCTGTGTGCGCGAGTCCGACTCGCACATGTGTTAATGTGTTAAGAGATTGGGAGATGTTTGGCGATATTTAGTTATGATAAAGCATTAAAAAAAAATTCAACATCCATGTTATGTATAGTGCTCGAGTAAATTTAAGATAAAATTTTCAAAATTATTTAATTTAGTGTTAGGTTGTTTAACAAAAATTGTTTAATATTAGAATAATAAGCTTGTAATAAGAGCATAAAATCTGCCAACAAACTACTTAGTAGTTTGGCGGAATTACTGTATTATGATAAGTTTTTTGGCCTAAATAAACATTTACTTACTTACTTACATGGACGGTTTTTTTTTGTAATAATTTCCATGCACTCTCCAATGCACTCCGGTCACTGGCCAGTTTCTTCACCGCCTGGCACATTCTGACATCCACCTTCTCATTAAACGCTGTTATTGTACGGGAAATTAGGGGTTTCCTACGCTTGCCATGTCCTATCATCTCATACTGTATTATGCTAGTGGTATACTCTTCCCAGGGACCTAAGTCTGTAACGCAATGGTGCTAAAATGGGCTCCCAGTTGTCGGCTTTAAGGCTGGAAGATAGCAGCGTGGCGGGAAATTCAAAATTTTCTCAGTCTTTTACATTTTGTAGCTAAACTGAGCTATTTTTATTCAGCGATTTTTTTATTTTATTGCCGCGAACGAAAAATCGCTGAACAAAAATAGCTCAGTTTAGCTACAAAATGTAAAAAACTGTGAAAATTTTGAATTTCCCGCCACGTTGCTATCGTCCACCCTTAATTACGATTTATTAATGCTGTCGGTCGTTTTAATGTTTTTGTAGTGCAGCAAAGAATATTCTGATTCCAATTATTCTAGAGGATTAGTTCGCTGGTTGTAGGAGAAAAACGAGGAAACCCCGATTCTGTCTTTCTACTGGGATGCCATAGACACGCCATTGCGTTACAGACTAGCCTCTGGACCATAACAATATCTCGTCGCTCGGGACAAATGACAAGGAGATAAATTGTCAGCCGTTTGTTACCGGAAATAGTGCGCTCGCTTATCCCGGAAGTGACGTCACAGACAACTGTGTTTGTTACGCGCGAACGGGTCGCCGTCCTTGAGATAAAGGCGCGAAATCTATATCACCCCCCTCTGGGGGCACGGGGCACAGTGGGGACCCAGTGGGGACACGGTGGGGGCACGGTTTAAGCCGGGGCGCAGGTGAAAATGCTGTGATAAAACGGATTTTTATCGCTACGTTAAACCCTGTAGAAATCTGAATGTTTGATGTCTTTGTTGTTAAGTAAAACGTTGGAAGGAATAAACTAGCAAACGTGAACGACGATTCTGTTTGTGTCATTTCTGTCTTCCATTACTATACAAGTCCTCGAAATGGAGTAGTGATATTTTTGAAAACTCTTCTCTGTCTACTTGGAGTAAGAGAATTAAATTGTTTATTTCTAGTATAAACCAACCTAATTTAATTACACTTTCATTGGATTTAACACCCATTTATTTGGGTTTGGTTTGGTTTATTTTAATTATGATGCGGTAACCTAAGAATAAAATATATGAACCAAACTCTAAAGAGAGACATCCTGGCTTTAAGGCTCCCCCACACAGGCGCGTTATTGCGTTTTCAATTATTGCGTCTGCGTTATTGCGATATCTGTTTTTAGTACATTTTGTATTAGGATGGTACACACTGCTGCGGTAATAATGCTGCAACGGTTCCTAATACAAAATACATACTAGTGGTTCGCCCCGAAATTTGAACTCGCGACCCCATATCTCAGCAACCCCTCGACCGATTTTGCTCATGTTCGAACTTAAAAAATCTCATTGCCTCATTTACCCACTTACCAAACTTCATGACGATCCGACAAAATTTACTCAAGTTATCGTCGAACGAACATTCATACATACATACAAACATACATACATACATACAAACGCCGGATTATTCAAGTAGACTCGGAGAACTTCGCTCGCTTCGCTCGCTCGTTCAATTATTATCGCCAGAACGTTTGCGGTATAACTGACCGGTAAAACGAGCCTTTACACTAACGCAACTAGTGGTTCGCCCCGAACTTTGAACTCGCGACCCCATATCTCAGCAACCCCTCGACCGATTTAGCTCATGTTTGAACTTAAAAATTATCTTTACCTTATTTACCTGCGTACCAAATTTCGTGACGATCCGACTTAATTTACTCAAGTTATCGTCGAACGAACATTCATACATACAAACATACAAACATACATACATACATACATACATACATACATACATACACACAAACGCCGGATTGTTCCAGTAGACTCGGAGAACTTCGCTCGCTTCGCTCGCTCGTTCAATTATCTATGGTGCCATATATTTAGTGAGATAGTGATAACGTATCCATGTAGTCGTATCACTCATGCTATTAGAGCACAGAGCTGGGGCTTAAGTCTGTAACGTAATGGCGTGTCGATGGCGTCTTAGTAGAAGGACAAAACCGGGGTTTCCTCGTTTTTCTCCTACAACCAGCGAACTAATCTTCTAGAATTATTATCAGAATATTTTTTGCAAAAATATTAAAAGGACCGAGCATTAAGACGGAACGCGGGTAGCCGGCTACTCCATACAAAAAATACAAAAAGGGAGACCTGTTTCCTCCCTGGATAATTATTTTAGAAAAAATATGTTTATGCCATTCAATTTATATGTACCTCTGCCATGTCCCTATGTTTTCCTTTTTTTATTATTTTAATTATTTAAATATTTTTTATTAAAATAATAAAAAAAGGGAAACATAGGGACATGGCAGAGATAAATATAGATTGAATGGCATAAACATATTTTTTCTAAAACAATTATCCAGGGAGGAAACAGGTCTCCCCTTTTGTATGGAGTTGAGGTTACCCGCGTTCCCTCTTAATAAATCGTAATCAAAGCCGTCAACTGGGAGCCCATTTTGGCACCATTGCGTTACAGACTCAGGCCCCTGAAAGACCTGCGAAGGAATCGGCCCTAAAAGTTAGGAACCGTTTTAAAAGCTAAGACCATAATGCCGCGGGCTTACGTCCCATTTTTTGCCCCGAAATCATCTTGTTACCTCGTCAGAGCCATCGAAAGCCATAAAACGTGACGTAACGCGCGCTTTTATGACGTCAGAAGCCTCGCAAATCCCCCGCGTCGTCAGTTAGCACTAGCGCGCTACACGCCACGTGTTTATTCGAAAGCGATAAAACATCCGAAAAACATCGTATTTGCAACAATTTATGTGCGCATTTGCGATTTACAGCGATGAATTATGGACGCGCGAGTTACGGTTGCGATACGTTCGGTAGGTTGCGACATACGGGGACTTAAAAACGATTTACTGAGGCCCGGTTTCTGAGTTAAGAATTTTACTAAGCACATACTTACGTATCGCTCTGTCACGCTCTTTTGTGAGAAATCTGCAGAGACAGGACGATACTTACCCATTTGCTTAGCAAAATTCTCAACTCAGAAACCGGGCCTATATCTCTCCTAAAACACACGTTTCCTTTCTGTTACAATCAACAACAATGTAGGTACTAGACAAATAAAGGCTGCCGTCCACTAGAGGCGGATCGGGCCGGGGCACATCGCAAGATCGCAACGCAAAAATCCGCCTGCCTGTACCTACTTATATGAAACAGCGTCCACTAGCGGCGGCGGCGAATCGGGGCGGGGCGGGCCGCAGCGCAATAGTGGCGGATTTTAAGTTGTGGCCCGCCCCGGCTCGACCCGGCCCGATCCGCCGTTAATGGACGCCTAGCTTAACAGGACAAAAGGTCGTAACCGGCTTCGGTTATGTGAAAAAATTATGTAAGTCTTACGGACTCAGGACATTGCATCTACGTAATGAGATGATCTATACAGCGTCCAGTAGCACCTTCACTCACACTAGATAGGTGAAGAGACCACTCGGCGCTGCAGTGCCTGAAACATTGTTTCAGATGGAGTAGGCTTGCCCAGGACCAATACCATTTACATTTTCAATGTAAAAAAAATTGAACTTTTCACCGCGATCGTTCAAAAAAGTTCATTTTCGTGATCAGCGTAGTCTAAACAACCATTCTAGAAGCTCCCAGCCTTGTGAGATAAAATAAGTCGATTAATCACCAGCTATTAGTCGGAGGCCGATATTTATCGAATAAAAAATAGAAGTTAAAAACTAAAACCCGACTACTAAAAGGCTTAAAACAAGACCTGTTTATCCTTAAAATAGACTCATAGATAATTAATCGTAGTCGGAGGCCATCGGTTTATCAAATGCGAATGTGGTGTCCTCCGACTACGATTAATTATCTATGAGTCTATTTTAAGGATAAACAGGTCTTGTTTTAAGCCTTTAAGTAGTCGGGTTTTAGTTTTTAACTTCTATTTTTTTTTTTGAATTTTTTAGTAAGTCGTTTTGGACGATCACCAAGAATAGAACCAAGAAGGGCAAAAAAAAAAATTTTTGAATTTTTTGTTCTATGTGTTATGTTGACGCTACATGTGTTATACATTTTTGAAAAGGTCTTTTAAAGCCCTTTCATTTGATACCCATGACGATGATATCCGATAATTTTTATTTTTAGGTCCACCACTTTAGGGCGCAGCACAGCCGCCATCTTGATTTTTTTAAAAATTAAAGTATCTTATGTTACCTGAATGATTAAGACGAATCCAACGACACCTCATTTGTTGAAATCGGCCGAGTAGTTTAGGCTCTGCGAGGGAACAGATGAACACACAAACATACATACATACATACATACATACATACATACATACATACGCTGCTAAAATCATAACCCTCCTTTTTGCTTCGCGTAGTCGGGTAAAAATAGAAATACAATGAATTTAATCGTTATGGCGGCGGAGGGTCCATGGATGCGGATGTGGAGGGAGCGCGAGAGATGCTGCGAGGGGAAAAAGACCTACACCCAGCAGTGGGCAGCGGTGTGCTGATGATGATGATGATGATGATGAATTTAATCGTCTAGGTAAGTAGGTAGTTTTTGCCCTTTTGACATTTGGGATTTATAAATGGTTTTCAGAACCAAACGCCGGCCCGTAGGTCCGTAGAGCGATACACTGCATGATACCCGTATTGTACGTACGCGCGTTCATGTCAAATTGTTGGGGCGTCGATTCGCGAGTGGATGCCATGCCGCTCGATTACGCTCGTACGTCCAAATATCCACATTTGCGCTTGTTTTGATGTTTTCATGAATAGGTTCGGTTTGGCGTGGAGCGTTTTCAAAATTTAGACCGCTCGCCGCTCGCTGTTTAGGGTTCCGTGCTTCTTTAGGTAAAATGGACTTTCGACTAATGCATCTTAGTAGACTTTGTATGAAAATATTCCTATTACACTGTATGGGACCCTCTCAGCGCGAGTTAAACTCAGTTTTTACTGACAAGACTGCAAACATTTTTAATTTCCCGCCACGTTGCTATCGTCAAACCTTAAGTGAAACATGCACAGATTAATTTTGACCGTCACGTCCTGATTCTTCTATGGCCACGCTTGTATGTGCCATCTATGAAGTGTTTTGAATTTGTGCTTTGAAAACGGGCTGCTGGCTGGACAGATTTGGATGTGTCACGAAGAGAGCATTAGAAAAACCCATGGACTCGCGAATCGACCGCCAGTTGATCCCGCTGATGCTTGAATGATGCAGCGCAGCCCAGTTAGTCGGCCGCAGACCGGCTAAGCTATAAATTGCGTGCAACGTATTTATTCACACCCGGCGTCGGCTCACCGCTGCGCCGCAACCGAGATACAATTTTATTGCTTTGGCTAGTTGATCATTTTGCGACATATTTGTGGTTCTGTTCATAAAACAAATTTTTGGGCAGTGCCACTGGTTTGTCGACCACAGGACAAAATCAGCTTTAATTATTGTTTACATTATTAAAAATAATACTAATTTATTGCCATGAAACAAAAATCGCTTAACAAAAATCGTTCAGTTTAGCTTCAAAATTTAAAAAAACTGTGAAAAAATCGACCACGCTGCTGTTATAGTTGGACCTTAGGTGAAACATACAGGACTCGCGAATCGACCGCCAGTTGATCCCGCTGATGCTTGAATGATGCAGCGCAGCCCAGTTAGTCGGCCGCAGACCGGCTAAGCAATAAATTGCGTGCAACGTATTTATTCACACCCGGCGTCGGCTCACCGCTGCGCCGCAACCGAGATACAATTTTATTGCTTTGGCTAGTTGACCATTTTGCGACATATTTGTGGTTCTGTTCATAAAACTAATTTTTGGGCAGTGCCACTGGTTTGTCGACCACAGGACAAAATCAGCTTAATTATTGTTGTTCTGTTGTTTACATTATTAAAAATAATACTAATTTATTGCCATGAAACAAAAATCGTTCAGTTTAGCTTCAAAATTTAAAAAACTGTGAAAAAATCGACCACGCTGCTGCTATCGTTGGACCTTAGGTGAAACATACAGGACTCGCGAATCGACCGCCAGTTGATCCCGCTGATGCTTGAATGATGCAGCGCAGCCCAGTTAGTCGGCCGCAGACCGGCTAAGCAATAAATTGCGTGCAACGTATTTATTCACACCCGGCGTCGGCTCACCGCTGCGCCGCAACTGAAATACACTACAGAAGCAAGGCTTTGGCTAGTTGTGTGACCATTTTGCGACATATTTGTGGTTCTGTTCATAAAACTAGTTTTTGGGCACTGCCACTGGTTTGTCGACCACAAAACAAAATCAGCTTAATTATTGTTGTTCTGTTGTTTACATTATTAAAAAGAATACAAATTTATTGCCATGAAATAAAAATTGTTTAACAAAAACCGTTCAGTTTAGCTTCAAAATTTAAAAAACTGTGAAAAAAACGACCACGCTGCTGCTATCGTTGGACCTTAAAAGAAACACGCAGGACTCGCGAATCGACCGCCATTTGATCCCGCTGATGCTTGAATGATGCAGCGCAGCCCAGTTAGTCGGCCGCAGACCGGCTAAGCAATAAATTGCGTGCAACGTATTTATTCACACCCGGCGTCGTCGGCTCACCGCTGCGCCGCAACCGAGATACAATTTTATTGCTTTGGCTAGTTGACCATTTTGCGACATATTTGTGGTTCTGTTCATAAAACTAATTTTTGGGCGGTGCCACTGGTTTGTCGACCACAAAACAAAATCAGCTTAATTATTATTGTTCTGTTGTTTACATTATTAAAAATAATACTAATTTATTGCCATGAAACAAAAATCGTTCAGTTTAGCTTCAAAATTTAAAAAACTGTGAAAAAATCGACCACACTGCTGCTATCGTTGGACCTAAGGTGAAACATACAGGACTCGCGAATCGACCGCCAGTTGATCCCGCTGATGCTTGAATGATGCAGCGCAGCCCAGTTAGTCGGCCGCAGACCGGCTAAGCAATAAATTGCGTGCAACGTATTTATTCACACCCGGCGTCGGCTCACCGCTGCGCCGCAACCGAGATACAATTTTATTGCTTTGGCTAGTTGACCATTTTGCGACATATTTGTGGTTCTGTTCATAAAACTAATTTTTGGGCAGTGCCACTGGTTTACAATAACGAAAAGAATACTATCTTATAGGTATTGCCGTGAAATAAAAATCACTAAACAAAAATAGCTCACTTAAAAAACTGTGAAATTCCAGATCCTAGAACTTAAGAATGCAATCGCTTCTCGCCAAAAGTGGCCACTTTTGGCGAGAATCGATTGCATTCGTAGGAAATCCAATCCTGGAATCCAAACCTTAGGTCCTAAAAATAGTTAAGCCTCGCGTTGAGGAATCGCAGGAGCGTTTTTTGCTAAAAACGCATCCAAAAAAAAGATATGTTTTTTTTTCCATTGGCGGCGCTAGTTGTGAGTCGTACGGCATCTTAACAAAAATCGTTCAGTTTAGCTTCAAAATTTAAAAAACTGTGAAAAAATCGACCACGCTGCTGCTATCGTTGGACCTTAGGTGAAACATACAGGACTCGCGAATCGACCGCCAGTTGATCCCGCTGATGCTTGAATGATGCAGCGCAGCCCAGTTAGTCGGCCGCAGACCGGCTAAGCAATAAATTGCGTGCAACGTATTTATTCACACCCGGCGTCGGCTCACCGCTGCGCCGCAACCGAGATACAATTTTATTGCTTTGGCTAGTTGACCATTTTGCGACATATTTGTGGTTCTGTTCATAAAACTAATTTTTGGGCAGTGCCACTGGTTTACAATAACGAAAAGAATACTATCTTATAGGTATTGCCGTGAAATAAAAATCACTAAACAAAAATAGCTCACTTAAAAAACTGTGAAATTCCAGATCCTAGAACTTAAGAATGCAATCGCTTCTCGCCAAAAGTGGCCACTTTTGGCGAGAATCGATTGCATTCGTAGGAAATCCAATCCTGGAATCCAAACCTTAGGTCCTAAAAATAGTTAAGCCTCGCGTTGAGGAATCGCAGGAGCGTTTTTTGCTAAAAACGCATCCAAAAAAAAGATATGTTTTTTTTTCCATTGGCGGCGCTAGTTGTGAGTCGTACGGCATCTTAACAAAAATCGTTCAGTTTAGCTTCAAAATTTAAAAAACTGTGAAAAAATCGACCACGCTGCTGCTATCGTTGGACCTTAGGTGAAACATACAGGACTCGCGAATCGACCGCCAGTTGATCCCGCTGATGCTTGAATGATGCAGCGCAGCCCAGTTAGTCGGCCGCAGACCGGCTAAGCAATAAATTGCGTGCAACGTATTTATTCACACCCGGCGTCGGCTCACCGCTGCGCCGCAACCGAGATACACGACAGAAGCAATGCTTTGGCTAGTTGTGTGACCATTTTGCGACATATTTGTGGTATAAGGCACGGGCGCCATAATTTTTGGGTTTTAGGTCATCTTTTATCTCCGTATTAGATAATTGTTTTATCTTGAATCTCCTTTTCATCTTGTATCAGGATCTGAGTGAAGAGACAACCCAGGACAGAAGTCGAATCGATTTAAACTTTATAAAAATCTTTGTTATAAGTTTGACCACTATTTGCGTGACTTGAGTGTGTATTTGAGTATGTCTGTCTGTGGCACCGTACGTAGCTCCTAAACGGGTGAACCGATTTGGATGCGGCCCCTCGGTTGGCGTAAAATTTTCTCCAATACCCTCAGGGCGCCTATGAGCCGAAGTCGAACAAATTAGTTAAAAGCGGGTTTTCTAGCGAGTTTCTAATACAAAATAAGTTTTATCGATACTTAAAATTTAAAAAAATACCTATATTTATAATTTTTGTGAAAATGCACACTAGTCCCGTGCCCCACTTGGGAGGTGCACCCGAATCCTGGTTCAGTTGGAGGAGCAATGTTTACCGAAGGTCAGGGTTTATCATCTGCATTCCAACCATGTCAGAGGCCCTCTGAGCGGCCTAAAAACTAATACACTAGTGGTTCGCCCCGAACTATGAACTCGCGACCCCATATCTCAGCAACCCCTCAACCAATTTGGCTCATGTTCGAACTCAAAAATTCGCTTGGCTTCATTTACCTGCGTACCAAATTTCTTAACGATCCGACTAAATTTACTCAAGTTATCGTCGAACGAACATTCATACATACATACATACATAAATACATACATACATACATACATACATACATACATACATACATACATACATACATACATACATACATATAAACGCCGGATTGTTCCAGTAGACTCGGAGAACTTCGCTCTATTTTACATTATTGCAAGGCTAAACAACAGAAATAAACAACATTTATTGTGGTGGATTGATGGCGTTTAAGCGGGGCATTATAATGACGCTTACAAACATGAGGTGCACTGCCTATTTTAAACATATTTTGATGGCATTTATCCCCTGACAATATTATTTAAACCCCACTTTTTCGTTAATAAAAAAAAATACTAAATGCACAGCAAAAAACCTAGTTGTAAAATAATGGGTTAGGTTAGGTGAAACCTTAGTTATTTTGATGCGCGTTACAGTATTTATTTTGCTATGGCATTAAATACAGTCCATGGTTTTTCCACGAATTTTCATGATTCGTGCTTCAATTTCATTATTCCGCCCCGCAGAGGTCCAAAAAACGGATGGCTGCAGTAAATAAGCCCGGAATGAGTCCGTCTGTCTCCGGCGAGCGTACGTTGTGTGTCGGAGAACAAATTACGCTCGTGTCGCGTTTTTACAAGCGAGATGGGCAGGTGCGGCGCACACTGGGGTGAAATAGTACATTGTTACCCGAGGGAGTAAAACACAATTTTTAAGGCGAGAGTGTTTCTTTGAATCCAGATCGGAGCGAAGGATTCTAGAGTAGAATTCCAAACGTAGCGAGGGTTTCTTAAGTAGAATCCTGAAGGGATTCAAAGTACTCAAGCTTAACATTATGTTGCTCCAGAGGTGAACACTCCACTTTTTATCACTCTCTATAAGAAAATAAGTGAGTGGGACTTACGAATAATTAGCGGCCGATACAATGTTCTCTGGAGTTAACATTATAAAACTTTAATTCGGAAGGCAAAGTTTTTTGTTCGAAAGTCCGTTATTGGCTTAATCTTATCTTTAGACAATATTGAGAAACTAATTTCAATATTTTTTATTTTGGTTCAGTAGTTTGGATTTTACAACGTTTCAAAGATACGGTTTTATGACGTCACGCGACGGTCTGCATACTGTTGGCGGTCATAGGAACAAAACATTTTAGCGCATAAAAACAAAACTACTGGACCAAAATAAAAAATATTGAAATTAGTTTCTCAATATTGTCTAAAGATTAGATTACGCCAATAACGGACTTTCGAACAAAAAACTTTGCCTTCCGAATTCTCACTATTTGAGAAAGAAACACTTTTATTTTATGAAAGTAAGCGAAATCCGAATTTCAGTCAACAAATATACATTTACGAACGAAGACGGAATGCATTTCTGACGTATTTATTTGTACGTACTCGTATTCGTAGCAAGTGGAGCGTAGCGTGTGCTACGGCGTAGAGGGTCTACGACGAAGAGAGTTGCCGCTCATTGGAATGTTATTGTGTACTGCTACAGCGTACTATTTCGTTGAATACCCATTTTTATACAAGTTTTAATGGCCCTAGAACCGTCATTATTGTTTTCGAAATGGGTCGAATCGCGGTTGGTTTTCGGCAAAATTAATTACCTTAATTTCATCCCGACGTTTCGGCCGCCTTACAGCTGCCGTGGTCGCGGGTAGATACTTTTCGAAAACAATAATGTGTGAATATCACAAGTCATTAGAAGTGAAACTAGCACCGTGATTTGAAAATTTAAAAGCTTATTTAATTTAACCTGAGGGTATGAGGCATTATACCCTCAACGCAAAAATCGCCAACCCGCATTGAGCACGCGTGGTGATTAAGCTCGAACTCTCTCTCTGAGAGAAGGCCTTTGCCCAGCTAGTGGGATATGTACAATTGTACAGGCTACATCTTACTTACTTTTTTTAACTTTGCCACCAGAAATAGCCCATTCTTTGACTATACAGGGTGTTAAAAGACCACCAACAGACCCAAAAGCCACGCATACACATAGACACCAAAACAAAGTACTTTTTCGATAAATTATATTATTGCTGGGAAATTATTTTGGTTTTTTAGGTTATCATTTTGAAAAATATTGTATCACACAATGGACTTGTAACGCACAGAAGTCAAATTGCGCAAGCGTAGGTATGAGTTTGTGTTACTTGAGCTAGAAGTGCCGATGTTTAGAATACATTGCGGGTTGCAATTTTGACGTCGTTTTTTGTAGGAAATATTCATAATTTTCATATGGCTTCTTGAGAAGATATGTTAAAAACAAGATGCTAAATACATTTCTGCAAAAAAAAAAAGTTTTGAAAAGTCCGACTTTGAACCTCATTATCTCGGAAACTGTTGATTTCCCAGGCATAGTTCCTTGGGCAAAAATGTTCCTTATGATGAGGACAATACGTGGTTTCCCGCTTTGTTGGCGGTCTTTTATCACCTTGTATTGCTCAACTTATGGCTAGAAATGGTCATGAGCGCTCTCTAACTGCTGTGAAGCATTTTAGCTCCAAAACAGCTCAGTGACCGCTTGGCCCCCTGAGCGCGGGCGTTACGCATGTTTTAGTCATCCATCAACAGGTATTAGCACGTCGGGCGTGACGTCACGTCCTCCTCCCACCACCGTCACTTGCAGCGCCCTGATTTCATTAAATAATCCTCCCATTTTCGTGTTGTCTTAACGCTCTGCCTACAAATTCGTAAAGTGACGCGACTTTTAAAATAAACCAAAGTAATTGGTTCATCTGGCTGGTCTCTTTCCCTTTCGAGGTCGCCATTCCACAATGGACTTCTTTCATCTACCATCAGATGGTTTGATGACATAGCCCAAGTAGCCGGAAAGCAGTGGTTGCGTCTGGCACAGGATCGTTAGCAATGGCGTGAGCATGAAGAGGCCTTTATTTAGCAGTGGGTGTCAACAAACTGATGATGATGACAAATAGGTTCATGCGTGGTGATTAAGTCTGTAGAGAGCTGAGATAGAAATTGTGTTTACTTTTTTAACAGATACATGAATTTATATTATAACCCTTTTTTCCTATAGCGATGAAGACTATGTCAACTAAGCTGATATAGTGATAGAGCTGCTAGGTAAGTCTACTCCAACTAAAACCGTTTTCTGATACACAATCTGAAAAGCGTCAGGTAAAAACATTCTATCCCTTGCATTACCTTCACCATGCTATCGTAGTCGGGTAAATACAGGAAGTCCCAAGTGTACCTTCATCCTGCACCGTACGTAAACACAAACAAACAAACATACACACACAGGTACGTGGTTTGTTGAATAATTAATGCAGAAATGTATTCGCCGACGAATGAGGTTCATGTTGACAGAACACGAGGAAAGAAAGGGAACAATTTTATTTTCCTCACACAAACAATGTTATTTTTAATAGGAACTAAAAATCGCTTTTCTGTGTAAGGCCAAAACATATTTTTCGGTATGGGGAATCATGTGAAGGTAAATATCATAAAGAAAGTTTGAAATCACTAGGCTGACGATTATCACAAAGAGTTTATTTTATATTTTTAACTAAACAATCTAGATACAGTCGGCCACACGCTAGGATACCCCTTTTGTTCGATTGGCGCCCTAATGCCGCACGCGGTAAGAGCTGCCATGGGATATCTGTGACTGTAGCCGACCGTAAATCTCAAAATATTCACACAAACCATGCACCTAATTTCGCCACCATATTACTTTTTTTTTTGGCGTAACATACGGTACTTCTATCATACTTGTTTCTTTTTTTTACTTCGAACAAAATATTACACCACCCAATTCGTTTATCTTACAACATAGATTCCTCTTTACACACACATTCCCACAGTGCCCAGTAACTTTGTAAGTTGGTAGAAACAAGTATTATCCAATACAATGGCAGCGTAGTTATTTACCATCGGAGAGTTGGCGGAGTTTTTCAGCGGCTTACACGGACTTAGCTAATTTAATTTTTCTTTTTTCCTCGTCCGCGGATTTTCGAGACATCTCTCTACTACGGGTTCTCGCAAGAAACTAGATTGTTTAATTTGTGTTATTGCGTGGCTTTTCTGCTTTACCTGACTGCCCCAGAAGGAGGGTTATGTTTTTCGAGTGTATGTATGTATGTAGATTTCTTTGGCATGCTCTGTAGCCTAAACGGCTTGATGGATTTTAGCTTGCGAGGTGTCGTTAGATTCGTCTTGATCGTGAGAGTGTCACTGGGTATATCAAAATGCAGATGATTTATGCAGCGTCCAGTGGCACCTTCACTCACACTAGATGGGTGAAGAGACCACTCGGTGCTGCAGTGCCTGGGACATTGTTTGCGCAGCGACAAAATATAACCTTCTGCAACTGATTCTGCAAGGGAAAATACAGGGTCGCCGAAGACCTGGCCGCCCAAAAACATCGTGTCTGCAAAATCTCGCGGAATGGTTCAACACAAGCCACACACAACTCTTCCGAGCCGCAACATCACGGGCCAACCTCCGTAATGATAGGCGACCTCCGATAGGAGATGGTACCAAAAGAAGAAGAAGAAGAGAAGGATTGCCCAGCACCTCACAATCCTGGGGGTGAATTCTCGGGTATGTCGCATTCGAGATTCTACTCAAGAAACCATTAGTAACAAGTCATATTCGGACTGCCGAGAATTAGCCCCCTGACAGCTTAGTCGGCCTGGGTTTATAATTACTAATGGCTCGTCCCGAACTATGAACTACGACTCCATATCTCGGCAACCCCTCGACCGATTTGGCTCATATTTCAACATAAAAAATATCTTAGCCTCATTTACCCGCCTACCAAATTTCATGACGATCCGACAAAATTTACTCGAGTTATCGTCGGACGGACATACATACATACAAACATACATACATACAAACCTGTAAAGGCCGGATTGTTCCAGTAGACTCGGAGAACTTCGCTCGCTCGTTCAATAATGATGATGATGAATCTCGTTCTATTTGTCGTTGATGTTGACGGTGCGGTTGATAACAGCATCGAGCGGGCAAACAGCTACGATAAACAAATGAATCCTCAGGTTGTTTCGCCTCACTGAATGCCGGCTGCACTCGCTTGAGGTGTGATTGTTCAAACCGGCCGTGTTGATCTCTTGTTGAGTTGTTTGTGTTTGTATTGCAGGCGCTGTGGAGGGTTGGCGCGCCAATTGCGGATCGGGTGCCGGCTGTCTTTATGCAGAGAGCTTTTTGGAGATTTACTGATTAATCGGCAGAAAATCTAAAATTGATCCCAACCAAAACGTAAAATTATGTGAAAAAGATGAGTCCGATAAAAATACTATGGCAAAAGTGTGGGCTAGTGACTAGTGGAAGCGACGGATAAGGAATTGCAAGACTTATGCCCGTTTTCACCAAACACCTCTAATTTTGGGGGACCTTTTAACGGAAATTATCTGCGCCTCTGCAAGTCTAGTATGAGGGACCATACGAACTCAACTCACAAGCGTTTGTGAGTTGAGTTCGTATGATCACCTACTTGAGATCGATCTCAAGTAGGTGAACTCAGAAAAGTCAAATACTAATGTCAAGCCTTGGCTAGTGTCAAACTTGAGTAGGTGTCAGCATATTAAATCTTGAGATTGACATTGACATTAGCCAATGCTTGACATTAGCATTATACTTTTCTGAGATCACCTACTTGAGTTCGATCTTGAGTGAACGACTATTAATGCCACCCTTAAAATTAGGGGTAGTTGGTGAAAATGGGCATTGGTGTTTTATATCCAGAATGAGGTACTTAATAACATATCCAGTAACCTTTTAAGTGAAATAGAACCGCCAGGGCGACTGTACCATTTCGATCGAGGCGCACTAGAGACACTCTGGTAGGGCCGAGAGCTAGTTTGTATTCCGCACTCGCGCACCACTATTTATCCTTTAGGCATTCGACGCACGTAATAAATCTACGTTATTTAATCTACTGAGAGATATCTATGGTATTACGCGCTATTTTCTCCTTTTATTATTGGCTGAATGGGGTTTTTATTGTGTCATATTTTGTTTTGATCGCGCCCGTCCCGTTGTTTTATCACCACGGCCTTTGTCGTCCGGAGCAACCTCGTTACAAGAGAAGTATACTAAAACTTAATGGGAACAAGAAGGCTTACATATTTATTTATTTATTTTGTAGTGAGAAAAATCTAGTGCCTTTATCATAAATAATAATAATGAAGGCTTCATAAAACGAGCCTAAGAGAGTAAAAAGGCACGAATAGGAAACTTCATTATACCTTTTTTTTTCTATTAAATCACGGCTTTACTCACTTGTATTTTGTTGGTAAAGCCGACTAGTTTCTGTTCTCATTCGGAGACCTTACTCATGGAAAACGAGACGGCCCTCGCGACGTCGTGGCTAGTCTCGAACTGAGAACCGAAATAAAGGAACTAGTCGGCTACACCGACAACATACAAGTGATAAAACTGTGATTCGTATTTGAATCAATCTCGTCATCCGAAGGAAATAGCATCCTTAATGGCGTCAAGTCTAAATAAGTAACATTCGAAGTTTTCACATGAAAAACAAAAAGTCTGACACCGGTTCGGGAAAGTGGAAAAAAATGCGCATAGAATGATAATAAAATAAAGTTACTTTGGTCGCTAGAAGATCATTCTGGGAGTACACGCGAGCACAACATTACAATACATAAAATTACTATTTTATAGAGTGTGGGAATAGGTCTAAAAATAATGTCCCAGGCAATGCAGCGCCGAGTGGTCTCTTAACTCTTCTAGTGTGAGTGAAGGTGCCACTGGACGCTGCATAAATCTCATCTCATCACGTAGATACAAAGGCCTTAGTTGGAGACTTCACTGTTTTGCCCTACAAGAGCCGCAAAAGAGATATTTTTCTGACAACTTTTCTAAGGCCCGGTTTCTGAATTGAGAATTTAGCTAAGCAAATACTTTACTATCGTTCTGTTACGCTCTTTTGTGAGAAATCTGCAGAACCAGGACGATACTTACCCATTCCCTTAGCGAATTTCTCAATTCAGAAACCGGCAGTCAGTCTCTGACATCACAGTTTCTCAAATATCTATCTATCTAACCAGCCCATGAATGATACATACTAGATAGATAGAGATAGAGAACACTTTATTGTACACCAGAAATTAAATGTTAACAGGATTTTTCTTAACCTAATAGTACAGACGGCGGTCTTATCGCTAAAAGCGATCTCTTCCAGACAACCTTCGGACGGATTGGACCAGTAAAAATAGAGAAGGTAGTAGATGTACATAAACAACAATAATTAAATTACATAAACACAGGATATAATTTTATGTAATATTTTTTTTTTTTTTATGATATTGATTTAAATATAATTTATTTTAAATAATTTATAATAATATAATTGCTGAAACTAAAAGCTAAATTAAAACTAAAATTAACCTAAAAACAACATTATAAACAAAAAAAAAAAAACTAAATACCTATGCAAAATAAAATAAAACTTACCTATATATTAAACTAAACTAAAGTAACTAAACATAATATTTACAAATAAAAGACCTGCCCCAGGTCGCTGTCCCGCGGCAGTGAGCCCAGAACGCTGGCGACGTTGCCTCTTTGGATGGCCAGACTTATCCTCTGGCCGAGGTACGCGCCAGCCCTCTGGTCTCCCGAAGCGTCGACTAGGCAAATTAGAAATTGGGGAAAATACTTACTATTGGGCATAGGCCTCTTCTTTGACACGCCAACCTCCCCGGCCCCCTGCCAGTCTTGTCCATTGTTTTCCGGCCGACTTCCTGATGTCATCGACCCATCGGGTCAACGGCCTGCCCACAGGACGTCGGGCAGGGGCCTTAGTCTGTAACGCAATGTTGCCAAAAGTTGCAAGTACGCAGAGTACCTACCAAGAAAGCGCAGTTTTCTAATGGAAGATTCTACCGATAAAATGTATCAGCTAAATAAATAAAGCTTTTGCCCGTGAGTTTGCTCACTGAGGATGGTAAAATTATTGTAAATGATTGAATCTTATTTTAATACCTGCAAAATCCAAAGTAGTAACTATTCATGTATTTTTATGAATCTAACCTTGAAAAAATACAATTATCACAGACTAAAGGCCGATTTCGGAATTGAGAAATTCACTGAGCAAATACGTAAGTATGGTTCTGTCTCAGTCTCTGTCTGTTCTGACAAAAAAGAGTGACAGAACGATACTTAAGTATTTACTTAGTAAAAAACTTAATTCAGAAACCGGGCCTAATAAACTCAGTTTCACAAAGTCTTTCAGATGATATTCTTAGGCATTCCCTCGTGAATTGCTATCTAAGAGGCAAACATAAATATTTAATTTCACTTGTAAAAGGTTAAAGGTAATCTTTTTGCAAACAACATTACCAAGTATTAGAGGTATTCTGAGTTTCTTTCGAAGAAGTTACAAAAATTAGAGGTATTCAGAGTTCTATCCATTCAATTACAAGAAAGTTGGTTAGGTACTAGTGAATTGTTTCGTTCAACTAGAAATACCACAATCGAGTTTCTTGCAAAGCTCAATGGAAAGTTAGACAGTTTAGTATAGTATTTAGGTTATTTGTGTTGATGGTATCTTTAGCAAATTACGAGTAAATGCACACACAACAAGATCATTTCTTATTTTGCTAAAGAATAAATTAGAAAGAAAGAAGAACCAAATATTAGTAAAATCGCGAAATTCTGTATGGATTGATGGATGGAGCGACGGATGTTTGGAAGTAAGTTACTCTGTCTCGCTGAAACGGCTGGACGAATTTTGATAACATAGAGATAGCTTACACACTAGCTTGTTTCCGCATCAACATCCACGCTGTCGTCGAGAATGGGAAAAATAGGCAATAACACCCTTATTTTTGGGTTGGCGGTTAAAAATAAGTTAGCTTGAATGAAAGTCAACCAAAATCCCGTCATCCTAATCGTGGTAAACTAACTAAGGCCTTTATGCATCTACGTAGTGAGATGATTTATGCAGCGTCCAGTGGCACCTGCACTCACACTAGATGGGTGAAGAGACCACACGGCGCTGCAGTGCCTGGGACATTGTTTTAGATGGAGTAGGCTTGCCCAGCACCTATACCATCGTAATCGTGGTAGTTATATGATTTCACTGTTTAATTCTGCCTCAACGCGCCGCAGCCTAGATGTAATCGGTAGTATTACCTACCCTACTAAATCTGTATAGCTCGGAATTTTGTTACTAAATTTTTATTTTATGTGTTCTCGGCAATAAAGTTTTTTTCACTTTCACTTTCACTTTATAACGCTGATAGCGTCATTTGTCGCCAGGCGCGGAGCTCTACGTATACTCACGAATTGGATGATCCAGGTGCGTGAAATGAGTAGAGACCTTTTGTCAATACGTGTGGAGCCAACTAAGCCTAAGCTAAGCCTGCTAAGCTGTCAGGATGGTATAGGTGCTGGGCAAGCCTACCCCATCTAAAACAATGTCCCAGGCACTGCAGCGCGGAGTGGTCTCTTCACCCATCTACAGGGTGCACTCTAAGTCGATAGCGAAACTTTAAGTAGGCTGTCTACTGATCGATATAAACAAATTGTACTAGGTGGCGAAAAAAATGGAGCGAAAAAAATATCAGCTGTTCCATACAAAAGGTCGACTCAGTTTACGCCAAATGTATGAAACAGCTGTCATTTTTTTCGCCACCTAGTACAAGTTGTTTGTAGTGATCAGTAGACAGCCTACTAAAAGTTCCGCTATCGACTTAGAGTGCACCCTGTAGAGTGAGTGAAGGTGCCACTGGACGCTGTATAAATCATCTCACTACGTAGATGCAAAGGCCTTAGTTTAGAAAATGTACGCATTGGCTCCTATTGTATCTCCTCTCATAGAAAATAGATGGCCCAGAAGTGGTGGTAGAACAATGTACCCGGAAGCGAGAGACCCAGGTTCGATTCCTGGTATAAATCATCTCATTTCATAGATGCAAAGGTTTTCCCAGCACCTAATGCCCACCTGACAGCTTAGTCGACCTAGACCACAGGAAATACTAGTCAATACGTACAATGTGCCACTTACACGTACACTTCACCCTCTGGGGTTAGCGTGAGTGAATGTATTTTAACCCCCGAAATAATAAGTACTAAATGTAAAAAAAAATACCTAAAATTCAAAATCAGGTTTTTATCTAAATCGGTTCAGCCGTTTATGAGATAATAATGCTAATTAGAAGCTAAAAGGTCGAAAGTATTTTTTTATTGTATTTAATAGTCTATGAGTATTACAAGAGATGTACATAGTATTTATTAAACCAAAGGAAAATATATTTACACTGCATCCAAAATTAAATAGTTATTTGAGATTTAGAATGTTGCCCCATTATTCTGTTTATTGTATTACCACCACACCATAACAGGACTTTTTTTATCTGAAAAAGATCACTCACTAAAAGCCAAAATGTAGAATATGTTCATCATTCAGCCGCTTAGCAACACCGACAAAATTCTTCTGAAACCGGGCCATTTATGCGGATTCAAAGGCGCAGCTTGTAACTATACACAGACGTGATAGAGTTTACAGACCCTCACAGGTGCGGAAGTTTTCCCAAGTTGTCTACAACATGAATACACAATCCCAACAACAGCGGCGTGACTTCAAAGCGTTTATCTGTGACTATAGG
The DNA here is from genome assembly GCA_949319315.1 of Zelleria hepariella. NCBI lineage: Eukaryota > Metazoa > Arthropoda > Insecta > Lepidoptera > Yponomeutidae > Zelleria > Zelleria hepariella. The sequence goes on along the minus strand of OX439393.1, from coordinate 442,959 downwards.
CTCTGCCCTCGACTTTATATGGGCTTGGTATAACATTATTTTTCGCACAACTTCTTCACCTAGTGTTACATATTTATTTAAAGCGCAATTTAAAACCGATGGAAAATTGTGTTATCCCTGACATTTTAGGTTCAAATAAACATAATGTCATAAACGGCTGAACCGTTTTTGATAAAACATATCTAAGAACACTCGCTAGAAAACTTGCTTTTAAATAAATAAAAAACCGCACCCGAATCGGTTCACCCGTTTAAGAGCTATTATTGATCTTAGACAGATACCTACACCCTAACACAAACAGGCAAACACACACACAAATAGCGGTCAAACTTATAACACCTCTCTTTTTTTATCGCTGGCAAAAAAATAAAGTAAAATTATGATTATTTGACTTAAGGCGCTGGGCATAGTGAATCGCCCGCGCGCAAAGAAAAATGCACAAAATCGATTCCTATATCAAATAGACAAAAAAATCGAAAATGTTCACATATCAAACCCTAGAATTAGTTGAGACCTATCTAAAACAGCCAGTTTCGTGTTGATATTCATAAACGTTTTGAAGATATTTTGCTTGAAAAAAAATAGGCGGCGCACTTTTTTTCAAGAAAAATATCTTGCAATCTGTTATGGATATCAACACAAAACTGGCTGTTTTAGATAGGCCTCACTTAATTCTATATGTGAACATTTTCGATTTTTTTAGTGTATTTGATACAGGAATCGATTTTGTGCATTTTTCTTTGCGCGCGGGGTAATTCACTATGCCCAGCGCCTTAACTTAGCGTTATTTCCATAAAGGCAAATTATTCGTTAAACTACGATGACCTGTCTGTAACACACTATTTTAATTAAACATTTCCAGCGATGCGAGAACAAACAAAAGTTATTCCGATTAAAGCGGTACGGTTTCCGACATCAAAGCTTAATTTTTGGCATCCATTTTGTTCGAATCAAAGTGTAAATGTACGCAATTACAGTGACATGTGGTTTCATTAACACAGCCTCTTGTGCGGGTTTATTAATTTATAGCGCTACATATTATGTAGAGCGTCGTGGGTGTGTGAGTTATCTGCGGAGTTATTAAACTGTACAGGGTGGGGACTACTCACAGAATCTGTGACCACATTTGTGATCTAATATAAATTAGTTAAGATTAGATTAGATAACTCTTTATTGTAAGATAAAGATAAAGATAAAACGCATTGTTTCTTTAAAAATAATTAGAACGTATACAATGGGCAGTCTTATCGCCAACAGCGATCTCTGCCAGACAACCGGTGCAATCAAAACTAAAATCGCGAGCCCCACTTGAGCTCACTGCACTGTATAATTTTCAGAAACATTTTATATTGACAAAGTCCAAAAGGACATCTGTTAACAAATCGGCCGAGAGTATGTCCGTAGCATTTACAACTAAAACGTACAGTAGCACTCCAGTCCAGTCCAGCATTAGAAACTCCAGTCTTTTAATGGCCTCAAAATGGTCTGGTCTAATTTTATTACACAAACCCCAAACGGTAGAGAATGCAGCGGTATCCAAGTAAACGCCGCGAGTACCACCGGTGTTTACTAAAAGTAAGATGTAGCCTGTACAATTGTACATGTCCTACTAGCTGGGCAAAGGCCTTCTCTCAGAGAGAGAGTTCGAGCTTAATCACCACGCGTGCGTGCGTGCGTGCGGTGTTTACTGCCAGCATAATTTTCAGGAACGTTTCATAGTAAATCGGTCAACCGTTTCCGAAAAACAACCTTTTCAGGATCCATTTATTTCTAAAAATATTCAAAAAGGATGCCGTGTTCAGCTGTATAAAACGGCCAATTTCTTATAATCTCCGGCCTCGAAAATCTAATTCACAGAACAAAATTAAAATCAAAGTCAAATTCAAAACACTTTATTTATGCCAACTTACCAAAAAAGACTGGTCACACCTACGCCCCTATTATTTAAGAAATCCACTCAACCTTTGAGCGTCAAAACACTCAAAAATAGCCCTTATTGAAATTAACAATCTTTTTTTTTGACATTTAAAAACGGTTATTTTTACGGTTGATATTTTGGAGAATACAGGGGCTGGTGAACACTAGTCTAATTTATACAGATCTCAAAATGGCTGTTCAAAATCCAGTGGTTCCCAAGTAGAGGCCTCTTACGGCACCGGAGCTCGCTGCCGGCATGATTTAGCATCGCAGATCTTGGCCGCGCAAGAAACCGTAATTGTTCTAATGTCTGCTGTAATGGACTCGCGCTTACCACCATAGAACAACACGGAAGCCCTTGGTTCTGAGGAGCTTGAAGCAGTTTCTGGCTAAGGATGGCATTAATAGTCGTCAGCTCAAGCTCAAGCAAGCAGGTGAACTCAGAAAACAAAATCACCGACTTGAGACCTTTCAATGTCAAGCTCAAGCTAGACAGCTACTCAAGCTTGACATTAGTTGTTTTCTGAGATCATCTACTTGAGCTAGAGCTTGAGCTGACGACCATTAATGCCAACCTTAGTTTCTGAACTTAAACAAAGCGTTTACAAAGCGTAAAAATACGGCTGCATTTACAAAATATTCTTTATTTCAGCTTAAAATAGCTGAAATTTTATTTCTTTGTAGAACGCCTAAGATCCATCTGACTTATAACTGTTTTTGTCAGTCCGAGCAAGTCGAGCACATGATTCAAAAATTTTGTATGAGTTGAGAGGTCTGGAAATTGTACTCGTATAATTAGTCTTACATAGATTCAAAGGCCTACATTAAAATTTCCTTTCTGTCATAATCAACAACAATGTATGTACATACATAACTTAGTCGAAAAACAGGACAAAAGGTTGTAACCGGCTTTGATTAAGTGAAAAAATTGTGTAAGTCTAACTAAGGCCTTTGGATCTACATGATGAGATGATTAATGCAGCGTCCAGTGGCACTTTCACAGATGGGTGAAGAGACCACTCGGCGCTGCAGTACCTGGGACTGTTTTAGATGGAGTAGGCTTGCCCAGCACCTATACCACCCTGACGCTTAGTCGGCCTAGTCCACAGGAAAGACAAGTAAATAAGTTTAGAACTAAGGCGCGGGTTTCCTCACGATGTTTTCCCTGATAATTATCGAGTGCTTTTGCTACTTTCAATTCACAAAATGTACGTAACTTTGAAAAGAAACAATGCCTGCGCCGGGGATCGAATTGAAGTCTCTCGCTTCCGAGTCCAACGTTCTGTCACAAGGCCACCACCGCTCTAAGTATGTGTAAGTCTACAAATTCAAAACGCGCGGCGATATATTGATTTTGACAGACTCAAAAGCCTTCTGCGCACATCTATTTCGAGCTCATATTTACGTACCGCGTTTCTCTATGTGTGTACTGTGTAGACGGAAATGGATTTATGTGCCAAACCCGGGCGAATGCCTGAATTATTTCAAGACACGTGAAGCGGCGACAAATAAAAAATACTATTAAAATAAAAGCTCCGGCGGTAATTCAGGAAAGTGCTTTCGCAAGTAGTATCGTATGTTCTCAGGTGCGTGGGTCTTAGTTACCTTGAGGTGAAAATTTGAGCCCGAAAAGATTTTTTGTGCAGAAAAAGCGTATAATTTCAGCCTTTTTAAAACTACGCTTATGGTGCTGGGTCGGGCAAGCCTATTCCATCTAAATCTATGTCCCAGGCACTGCAGCGCCGAGTGGTCTCTTCAACCATCTATAATAGTCAAGGTGCCTGGACCCTGCTGTATAAATCATCTCATTATATAGATGCAAAACGCAGACGCGAGTACGCGACCTAATAGTCGTATATTGTGTCTATTCCTAGTTACGTGGTTATTAGATTGAAATTGAAATTTATTAGAATTAGTTTTTACGCCATTTCTAACAGTGGAAACTTTCAATGACTGGCTATTGCTACTTAAGGCTCGGTATAAGGCTAACTAGCGCCACCAATGTTAAAAAAATCATATCTTCCTTTAGAAGAAGTTTCTGAAAAAATCCTAAGATGAGCCTATGCGCCATGCTTTTCTAGATTTTTAAGTGTAGATACCCTCTTCGAAATTTACTTTTAAGCTAAAAAAATTTCGAAAACCGCCAAAAACGGCTGCTTTTGGCGGTTATCGAAATTTTTTTAGCCTAAGACTAGAAATTGAGTTGGGTACCTACACTTAAAAATCAAGAAAAGCATGGCGCATGAGCTCATCTTAGGATTTTGTCAGAAACTTCTTCTGAAGGGACAGATGATTTTTTCAACATTGGTGGCGCTAGTTAGCCTTATACCGAGCCTTAAGTTTTTCTTAGGCCACTAGTGTTTATACGTATAAAGTTTTAAGTTCAACATACCTATTGTTGAAGTCACTCAAAGCTACAGCACGCTCAAACTGGACCACAATAGCCACAGACCGGCTTTTATGGATGAAGATATTATAAATGCCAAAGAAGACAAAAAGAAGAAGAGTCACTAGCTTTCCTAAATTTTAAATAAATAATTTAAAAAAAGCATTAGCTCGTCGACAGGCATGCGATGAATGCTAGGCCCTACCCCGATCAGTTTGTTGGTAGTTAGTTCGCTGCATAGTTCTGTTGTAAATCTGCGCTTTGTGCGAGTTGTAGCGGGCGCGGCCCCGCCGCCTAGCGCCTGCAGCGGACTGCGTTTGGGGCTAGGACTCGTCTGCCCGCTCAGTGTCGTCCTCGTACATTATTCAAGCGCTGGAATGCATTGCTGGACTGAAATGCAACTGGAAAATTGTAAGCCGGCACTGGAATGCACTGGATTCATTGGAATAATGTTGTGGTCACTGTTAATCATAATTACCTGCGATACAGGGTTTCCTAGTGCAGGCAGGGCTCACTGTCAATAATAATAATTGTTTAAATCTTATGGTAGTATATTTTTTTTCGAAACTTCACTGGAATGCGCTGGTATAGATTGATGGACTGGAAAGAAACTGGAAAAAATGTAAACCGGCACTGGAATGCACTGGATTCATTCCAGTGCCGGTTTACATTATTCCAGTTGCTTTCCATTCCAGCGTCTTTTTGGAAAGAGTATAATTAGATCTAAGACACAGTCTGTCAGAGGCTGGCTAGGGCGTTGCTTGGGCCGTCTCTGCTCCATGATGAAGGTTTCTGAATGAGAACCAAAACTAGTTGGCTACACCCACATAAATAAAAGTGCTTAAATTAAACCGTTTACTAAACACAACAAGGTCTAAGACAGTGGTCGGTTTTGTACAAGTTAACAAAATTAAATTAATGTACTAATAAAGCCGGGTTTTTACGACACTAGTTCCATGCATTTTCCAATACATTGAAAAAACTATTTCATGTCGGACCGTCTTGTTCAATCGGCAATGTATTCGGAACTGCATGAAACTAGTGTCGTAATGACATTATTAAAGTGTTTATTGTAAACCTGGCGTAAAGTTTTAATAAATGCAACTAAGGTTCAATATTAATTATAAGGGCATTGAGAATGTTAAACAAAAGTTTTTTTATTATTTCAAACCACAAAATTTGAAGTACGAACAGGCTGAAACTGCTGAAGTTGGGCTAATTTCAAACTGCACTTTTTAATTAAACTGCTGGAGCGCCGAAAATTTCACCAAGCTTTTACCTTGTGTTGAATATTCCGAATTATGCAATTTTTATGTCTAGGTTTACATTAATTTCTTAAGTTTCTGGACGACGCGACGATGGTCGGTGGGCAGACCAGCAGCCCGATGGTCAGACGACATCGTTGTGTCGGTGGAGGGTCTATGGATGCAGATGGCGAGGGATCGAGAGGGGTGGCGTGAGGGGAAAAGGGCTATTCCCAGCAGTGGGCAGAGGTGGGCTGATGATGATGATGATGATAGTTTAAAGCACCTTCAACCCCAAAACTTGAGTGATGATACTGATATTATTATGTGCATATCAGTAACACAAATTTACGTAACTTTGAAATTAAACAAAGTCATACATACATGCCCGCACTGGGAATCGAACCGGGTACCTCTTGCTTCAGAGTCCACTGTTCTACCCACTAGACCACCACCGCTCACCGTATACTTGTGAATTTGTAGTAGCAATACCACTCGCTAACCGTGAAGGAAAACATCGTGAGGAAACCCGCGTTTCAGTTGGCTCCACACGTATTAACCTGTCTTTCCTGTGGGCTAGGTCGACAAAGCTGTCAGGATGGTATAGGTGCTGGGCAAGCCTACTCCATCTAAAACAATGTCCCAGTCTCTTCACCCATCTAGTGTGAGTGAAGGTGCCACTGGACGCTGTATAAATCATCTCATTACGTAGATGCAAAGGCCTTAGTTTTTATGTGCATATCAACCAAACTCGACAGAAAAGAAAATCGTCAAGGAAAACATCGTAAGGAAACCCTGGGCTCGTGAATAGAACTGCATAAGTGACGGATTTCACATTGCATATTCGTAAGGTCCCTTTTATTGTTGTTACAGTGAATTAAGAAAAGGTAAGAACCCTGTCAGACTCGTGCATCCAAGAAATTTTGTTTCCTACTTTAGACATACTGAAGTATTTTTACACTTAAACTTTCGTAAGCCCTGCACATTTTGTATTTCGTAAGCGGTTAAACTTACTTGTATTATGTCGGTATAGGCGACTAGTTTCGGTTCTCATTCGGAGACCTTAATCATGGAGCTGAGACGGCCCTCGCGACGCCGTAGCCAGTCTCAGACTGCGTGTCACTAGGCGCCGCGCGCGCTGAAGTATGGACAGGGACGTGTGATGTGGTACCCTGTATATCATAAAATATTGAAAAGACTCACCATCTGGGGTTACCCGTGTAGTGTAACCCTTCCATTGATTCTTTCCCAAGCATTTAAAAGAAAAATATTTTCCTTACGCAACCCTTTGATCTCAACCTTTTGATCAAGGATTACGAATACGCATGCTTTTCCTCACATGTTTTTTTTAGGATTCCGTACCCAAAAGGTAAAGGACCCTATTAATAAGACTCCACTGTCCATCCGTCTGTCACCAGGCTATATCTTATGAACCATGATAGTTAGATAGTTGAAAATTTCACAGATGATGTATTTCTGTTGCCGCTATAACAACAAAATACAAAAAAAAACAAAATAAAATAAATATTTAAGGGGGCTCCCATGCAACAAACGTGAATTTTTTGCCATTTTTATAGATACGAATCCCTTCATGCGCGAGTCCGACTCGCACTTGGCCAGTTTTTTATTAAGAACTTAATGGTTTACCCCGGCTGTGTCGAAATGAGAAACGTTCGTGCGAATTATGTTTGGACGCAGCGGAGGATGCAAAATGACACTAGATAATGCGTTAACTTAGGTTTAATTAATAATTACAGTAAAACTAGGGGGTTCGACTCGTCCGATGTTAGGATTATGAGTGAATCAAAAGGAACATGGATATTACAAATTAGGACTTAACATTAGATCTTAAACTAACACGTACAGTCGTACATCGTACGTGCGGTACATGCGCAAAGTGCTGTCTCAGCGACTCAAGTCGCTGGTGAATCAAGGTCGAGCACATCGTCCGTCAATGCCTGTAGCTGGCTATGTAACACCTCCCCCCGAAAATCAGGAACTATTTACGAAAATCTTTTCCGTAAATGTTGCTGCTATGAGCTGCTATCTGATCAGCTCTAGATGCTTGTCTGGGCGCGATCTCTGCATAGACGTCTGTAGGGGTTGCAGAGTTTTCTGTAGCAGTCATTTCGTATAGTCAATGCCATTACGAGTGCGGCTGCACTAAACAATATGTAGATGGGGATCGTAGTGTGGTACACGATATTGCTCGTAGCTTTGGTCAGATGAACTAGTGCTTGCAGGGTTATCTCGGAGTTAATGGTGTGCAGGCTTTCAAGATTTACAGAGTTTAATCTGATGGTTGACTCTTTATCGAGGTTCTGGAGTGATTTGGGGGAAGAGACTTCCATGATCTGAAGTACTTGTCCTCGTAGACGGTCTTGAATGTTGATGATAGTGAACTCTGAGGTCTTCAAAGAACATCCCTGTGGTACTGATGCGAGGTAGCTGCCTTGCAAGGTGTAGTATTGAGTTTGGCCGCAGGTGACACATACTTTTGTTGGGTTAGGGAAGTATAACGTAGTAGTGACGATAGTGTAACGCCGCTCGTCGAGTTGCTCCACAGCTTTGTGAGATAACGTTACAGAAGATAAGACCTTGCATATCTCATGTATACGCTGGGTGAGGATTAGTTGCTGGATACAGTCAGGTTGGCTCCTAGTTGGTAGTGAGATCGTCCTTCACAGATATACCAGTGTATTGTCTTCGGACATTCTGTCTCCATGTACATAGAATCAGACTCATGTGCTGCTAGGTAAGGGGATGCCGGGATAATGATATTATGGTTTAGGTTGGGAACAATCGATAATTTGTAAAGGGAGGTTTTGGGAAAGACATTCGGTAACTTGAACACAACTTGCTATTTCTATATTGGTGTAGAAAACTTGAAAAACCTAATCCTTATCATAGACTGTACCTATTTAGTATTTATATTTAAATTAACTTTTAAATCTGAAAGTGCGGTGCTCGATGCACGTATAAAAGCAAAAAATTTATCTAATTCATCTGAGGCGCTCGATGTTATCTCCTATACCTAATTAAGAGAAACTGAGCCAGATGGATAAATTTCATCATATGACTATCTCTTATACTATCACGGTTTAATAAATGTTTTATTTAAGACCTTATATTACCTAGATTTTCTAATAAATTAGTTATAGTAAGTTTAGAATTTTGTATACCCATTTCTGATTTAGACTAACACGGTTACTCAGTTTTGTAGCTAACTAATATTGGTTATCCTGAAGAACTTTTATGGCATATTATAGTGAAGTGCATTCGTGTAATCTAAGTTGCAAGATAAACTTTTACGATTGAGTCTAAACCGTCAATGAGTCAAATTAACGTATTATACAATAAGTGATAGTGAGAGATAAGTTTTATTGGTTCTTAAGTATTCCAGGTCCAGTCTAGGTTAACACATAGCGTATGGCATAAGATGGGTTACGGTTTCATTTTTCTGTTTCAATTTATTTTAGTACCCTTTAATGCTCTAAAAGTGTGGAATGAAAAAGCATAGGCCAAAATTTTGTGATGAATAATTTTGTGAATCCTGACAAATTCCGAAAAAAGCTGATTTGTAAATTCCGTTCCATAGTCTGTTACTACGGTCTGCGGCATTCCGCGGTGTGTGCAGAATCTGAGCACGGCTTGGATTACACTGACCGCGGTGCCGTCGCGCAATTGATAAATTATTTTTATTATGAGCCGAAAAAAGGTCTAATTGCACGATTTCAAATGGCTTTGATGGAGGTGGCACAATTTTAAACTGCTATTGCATAGGATTACGGTCATATTTGGTTTGGCCACAAATCGTACATTCATTGATGAACTTTGTAATGTGCTCTTTCATCTTTGGCCAATGGTATTTTAAATGAGATAGAGCGAGATAAAATTTTGCAATGCCACGATGGTTCGTTTTACCATCGTGATATCTTTGGATAATTTCTTGCTGACGCAGAAAATCCTTGACATTCTCAAGCTCCACCTGGGTCAAGACTAAATTCATTGACTTACTTCTGAAATTTTCTCGTAAAATCGGGATGATAGAGTACATTGCCAAAGGAATGTCTGCCCTAATTTTGGGGTTGACGTGATCTTTTATCGCGTTTACGAGATCTTCGACCAGGTTCGACTCTGACACCTGGACGGTGGTGCGAACGTAGTTCTCGAAGGGTTTAGTTATCGCTGTACGGCCTCTGATATCGCCGGCAACTGTCAGGACTATGTGCCTTGTGAACTTATTTAACGGCTCATCCGAAATGGGAATTTCCATAATTAGATTTTCAGCGCTAGTATGAGCTGTTAGTGTGCCTGATCCGGAAACGGAAGGCGTTTTTTCCGAAGGATTAACTGCCACTGAACTTATCTCCTCATATAAATTGACGTTACGTGAATCATACATTTTTATAGGGATTTTAGACTGATTGATCACTAAAACGTTGTCCTTAAAATTTATGATACATCCCCATTTGGACAGCAAATCCGTTCCAATCAACCCATCAAAGTAATCGTGAAATTTGTAGACAAAAAGTGTGATACTCTCCTTGTCGTCAAATTCCGGGAAGCTCGGTAAGGTGACTGAATAATCACATTTGCTGGTGGCATGTACATTAGTTACTTCGAAGGGATTGTAGTTAAGAGGTACGTCTGGGAAAAAGTTTGTAACGGCATCTGGGCAAATAAATGACTGATTTGCGCCAGTGTCGATAAGAAATTTTAGAGGAGGGTCCGAAATTTGAATAAACGGTAATTCCCTCTGAATCTGTATTTCTATAGAATTTATCTCTATTTTAGTCTGACTGGACCTCAATAAGGGATTCTGAAAATTTTTCTTGCAAGAGTCATTGCTCGTTACCGGGTCAGTATCTAGGTCATTCGAATGTTTTACTTCCGAACATTGTGGGTAGTAACCTTGATCAGTATCGGTGTAGTATTGGGTGGTGTCAGCGTATTGCTCATGCTCTAGATCTGGGCCGTATTCATAGTCATAGCACTCATTAAAATTAGTCTCTCGGGTTTTGAAGTAGCTACTCGGAGGTGGGTTGCCATGCCTACGCCAATCATGACCGGTTGGCGGTAGGGGTCTTGATGTGAAATGGCTAACACCGCTCATGGGGCGCGGCGGAATATTCTGACGAGCCCCTTGACTCCTTGGTGGAACACGGAAGCCACCATTCTGAGGGTTGTAGCCTGCTGGGGGTGCCCTGAATACTTGCTGGGTTCGCGTGAGGCCTTGATTATGTTGAAAATTATTTGCCTGAGGCCACCACTGCTGGTGAGGTGGATTTGACATAGGCAGGGGCCTGGAAGAACCGGACATATCCAAAGCGAAGGGTTTCATGCCTGAATTTTGTGGTTGCCACCTCCTGTCGGGAATATGTTCATTGCGTTGCTGCAAATAGAGCGTATTAACCTCCTCTTGAACATATTCGAGAGCCTTCTCTATAGATTCGGGTCTCATGCAACGGATTCGAGAGCCTAATGGATCTTTCAAACCTCGAATATAAGCTTGGAGAGTTAACTTTTTGTATAAACTTCGTTTAGCCTCAATCGTGGTTTCTACTTCCTCATGCAGTGTAACATAGGTCATAACTGTGCTGAACAAATTTTGACAACGCTCATAGAACTCCTGCGGTGAGTTGGAGCCTTGAGTTAAAAGAGCCAAATCATTGTACAGGGCAGTTTCGTCCCTTTGGTCTGCAAAATTATTAACTAATGCACTTCTAATGCCCTGCCAGCTCTCTGGGATACCGTTTGAATTAATGGTACGCGCTGCGGGCCCCGTGACCTTGTTTAAAATGCCATTCAAAAGTGCTAGATTTGATAATTCATTATTGGGACCGGGTCTAATATGAGCCAAGACTAACTGATCGCACAATCGTATAAACCGGGTGAGAACATTCGGGTTGCCGTCAAATTCTGGGAGAAGTCTCAAGGACTTGAACACTGAGTCCACGGAGTCCATGTCCTGGGCTTGATTGATTTGCGGAATTTGAGGGACTACAGGGGGAATTTGACCCACTTGTGGTATACTCATGATGTATCTATTTAGATCTAGTAACCTATCTCTACTTAAATTTCTACTTGACCTAAAACTAGTTCCCGATTGCCTGGGATGGAAAATCTTGGAAGGTAAGATTATTCCAAAGGATAAAACTAAAGGAGAGCAGTCATATGAACGATTCAAATGTACTCACATGCGCATTCTGGTCTCTGCAGTATCAATGTTTGGATACTCCTCTGCTGCGACCTCGTAGGTTCTGGATAGCCGGATCTGTCTCGATGTCTCGACGCACGTCGCGATGTTGTGTTTCGATGTTTTCGATGTAACTGACTCGACTATCCTGCGGCTGCGCCAATTATGTTTGGACGCAGCGGAGGATGCAAAATGACACTAGATAATGCGTTAACTTAGGTTTAATTAATAATTACAGTAAAACTAGGGGGTTCGACTCGTCCGATGTTAGGATTATGAGTGAATCAAAAGGAACATGGATATTACAAATTAGGACTTAACATTAGATCTTAAACTAACACGTACAGTCGTACATCGTACGTGCGGTACATGCGCAAAGTGCTGTCTCAGCGACTCAAGTCGCTGGTGAATCAAGGTCGAGCACATCGTCCGTCAATGCCTGTAGCTGGCTATGTAACATGCGTCTAAATAATGTTTATTTATATAGAGAAAGCAGAAAAAAAGTTGGAAAATTACATTTCTCGCTCCGTCATAACGGGAAAAATACGATTTGCGAAACTGAAAATGTCTCATTCGCAATCGGAATTGCTTTGAAACTCGACGGAACATTTTCGGGCGAGGCGAGGACCGCGCCGCGGCCACAGACTAAAAAGACACAGAACCTTTTCGAATTAAACTTTCAACCAGTTGCATGCAGTTGCAAGGTTGGTGACTGAAATGCGACCACGCAAGACAGAGAAAAGTATAGTAAAGATCAGCGGTAACTTTTATGTGTCACTTCGAGTCATTGACACAGCGCCGCCAATGGAATAAAAATCATAACTTCTTTTTGGATGCGTTTATTGCTAAAACCCTTCAACGCAACGTTTAACTATTTTTAAGACCTAAAGTTTAGATACCTCCAGATCCTAAAACATAAAATCTTGTATCGGCAAAAGTGGCCATAAAAGTCGTAGAACAAAAGTTGTTGGAAATCATATTTAGAAGTTGGGGTGTCTGAGGAATAAAGATATTTTTAATAATTGAACTTTTACAATGCTTTCAGTATTTGATATTGATTTAACCATTTCACTGAGCTTGATCAATTCTATAGTTACCAAAACCTTTCAATCAGGTTCAATGAAACCGTTCAATTAGGAAAGGTCAGTTTGATTACAGCTTTCATGTTTTTTCGCCCATCGCTAGAAGTGAATAGAGGGGTCTCAAAGAGCGGACCTTTTGTAAGTTTTCTGTCCAGTGCCACGAGTTTGGCCCGGAACGATTGCCGTTCAAAGTTTGCCGGCAAACTTTCCCATGCACGTAGCACGGAGAAAAATAGACCCTATTTCCAACGTCCAAGGATTGAGGAAATGCGATACGGTTTGTGGAGCAACGCGGTCGGTGTGTGACGTTTTATTTTCGTTTTTTATGTAGTTAGGTTAGTACCAGCTCGAGAACGCAATGGTGCGTTGTCGTGTGGACCCCATTGCCCCGTTGCCTCGATGCCTTCATGCCTCTTGCTCGCCTCGTTCCCGGGCTTTCAACTTTTGCATTGAACATGGTTTCCGCATAAATAGGTTCCGTAAGCGTTTGTTGGCCACTCCTTTGTTAAGTTGGCGCGGCGAAATGTGGATGTTGGTTCGGCCGAGGTTGCTTTCTATTTTCGTTTTCTCACTTTGAAAAAGGATTGTTACGAAATTGTAAAAAGATTTTTTTTATTCTGTCGAAAAATTAAAATAAGGCCTTGATTCAGGTCTTGTGATATCAGTATTGCGAAAAAATACCAAAATATATCAAGCTGTGGATGCCACGATGAATATAAAAATTTAAATTCTACTTTACTTTAGGTATAATGATTAAACATCATTCCGACACTATGACTTTATATATATTTGTATGTGAAGCATATTGTGACTAAACCTATTGTCTATAAAACTTTTTTCCTTCAAAACATGTGACAAATAATGATTTTTTAGGCCACCGAACATTTGCTGTTAAGATGACCTTTGAGTTCATAGTAATAGAGGTTATTTCGCTAAATTGCGAGAATAAAACTAGATATGTAAGCCGACAACCCACTTGACGATGATGGCTTTTTTATATGACACTTTATTTGGCTCGAAAAAACGAAGGAAAAGGAGAAATAGTAAGAAGAAAGAAGTATTTTTCTATTAAATCACGGTTTTACTCTCTATCAATTTGCCGGTGTAGCCGACTAGTTTCGGTTCTCATTCGGAGACCTTCTTCATGGAAAAGAAAGAAGTACTTAGAGAAAAACAAATACTTAGTTATTATATGAAAAACATACCTAACCCTAATTTTTGGTCTTATCGGAAAAAAATAAACTACTCAAAAAGACGTTCAATCATGAGTTCAAATTTAAAGCTCAAATGCATATAAATTGAACATTTGAGGATCCATACAAATAATTCATTTCCAAGAAGACACATACTTGTAATGTAAATACAACAACAAAAGCCCCTGATACTATAAATAGACGAAGATTTTTCATTTAACTTTGCTGAAAGAAAATCAGGCTTGCTTTTGAGCCGGCCTGTTCGGAGTAAATCTGTTTTTCAATATAGATTCTCGTTTGCTCGTATTAAATTTGTTTCCATTGGCTCCATAATTCCAAGTCAACGATTGCCTCTCCTCGCCTGGGGCACACTCACACACACACACAACATCAGCGAGCAGAAGAAAACATGGAGATCTCACTAGCCCTTAGGAATAGGAATGACCTAAATTGGTTCTCGTATGGGCGAAGTATGAACTCTTATTTTTAAATCGAGTCCATGGAATGACAGTTGTTACAAAGGCTTTATCTGTCAGTAGCATACTAGCAACTGTCATTCCGTGGACTCGATTTAAAAATTAGAGTTTACAGATGGTTCCTCTCGCGATTTATGTAATTCAACAGACGTGACTTATAGAAGACGTCAGTTTGACTTTGTCAGTATACGTCCAATAACATCAATGGCGCGAAAACTATCCACCAATGACCAAGTTTCTAGTTTTCTTTTTGGTTTAAAATATTTTTAACAAAGCTGTCTGCGCGAGTAGATACGTGTGCCGATTTTAGAGTATAGGTTAGCTTGAAAAAATGCTCCCATGTTTTTTTCGTTCGCCGCACCACGTATAAATAAACACACAAGTACCTATGAAGAATTTTACTGTTGAATACAGAACGCTGAAATAAAGGGTCGAAAATTGACATCACAAGAATGTTGGTAATTTAAACTTTGGATCTCAAGATATGTACGGCTACATTGGCACATTGATATTGTGACATTAGTGTAATTTTAAGTTAGCAATTTTCGGTTATATTTCACAAATGTCCGTAACTTTGAAAATAAATAAAGTTAAAGGGAATGGAACCTGGTTCTCTGGCTTCCGAGTGCAATGTTCTACCACTAGGCAACCGCACATGCACCGCGCTGTCCAAAATGAACCATTTGTCCATTTTATCCAAAACGAACCTACCGTATATTCTTATTTGTCGGCGGGGGTGCGGCTGGGGGCAGCGGGGAGGGGTCCCGCTTCCGTCGTGACCGGAAATGACGTGATATGTGACTTTGTTTTGCGCGCCAGCTTCCGGTGACTCCGCCGGTAATGTTGTTTAATCGACGACGTATGTATTGTATGGCGATCGGGCTCAGCTCATGTTGACTCGGCCACATACAAGGTGTTACAAAAGTACCTAACTCTTTTTACAGGGTGTAACCTACTGGTCAACAGGATGTCAAATCTGTAAAAAAAGTTGAAAAAAACAATTTTTATTTTATAACCTCAAAATTTTAAAAAATTCATAACTTTTTTGTTTTTGTTATTAGCTCAAATTTAAAAATATCTTTGTACGTGTAGGTGCATTTACATAGCTTTGAGTTGTTAAAACATTGTGAAAGTCAATGAAAACAATATTTAAAAAATACTTTTCTCCCGCCACATCGTTCACATTTTATTAATTTAAAAATTAACAGAACGTCATAGAGAAAAAAAAATATTTAGCTTGTGATACCTATCACCGGGTGCTATTATCCTGTAAAAAGAGTTAGGTACTTTTGTAACACCTTGTATAGTGCTAGGCTAAATAAATACCTTGGTCATAAATAGAGCGCGTCAACTATTGTGTGCGGCTAGAAGCTAACGCCCACAAGTTGATGGCTGAAAGATACGCTTTTATAGTAGGTAAGCTATCTTTTACGTATACAGGGGATAAAAATACCGTGACCGAGGTATACAAAATTGAGCCACGAGCGTAGCGAGTGGTTAAAAAAAAGAAACCTGGGCATAGCGAGGCAATTCAGAAGCACGAGACGTAAATAATATTGCATTCGTGCGAAACACACAACTTTTCATCTCTCAGAGCGAGGAAATGACTTTGTTAGATGCAAAAAAAGTAGTGTAACTTTTTAAATTCAAACTTTTAAATATATAAACGTAGTATAACTATACCAAAAGGAATGCAAGAAAAACAATAGACAACTCCGTATACGAAGGTTAGTAAAATGAGTTTCCTTCTTCTTTGCTTTGACAGATGAGTCAAAGGAGTTCATTTATGGGTCGCGTCCAAATTTCGAAGCGCGCAAAAATGCAAATACATACCTAGTTGAAATTGGCTTTTCTGCGACCGTATGTTACTAGTAACAGCATGCTTTCCGAGCCTGGGATATGAAAAGTTTTTTTTTTTTTATCATTTAGGTCTCGCAGGAACTTTGCGCATTATGTGTACACATCACTTTAGCGCTACGAGGCAGCGCTAGGGTGGGTCTATTACAGAATTATTTCACGGTTCTAAATCCCAACCACCTTAGCGACTCCGAAATACGCCCTCGGCTATTCTTTTACCAGATAGCATCTGACTTTGCCTCCACGAGCTCACAAAGAGTTCTTAGGGGATCCCTCGCTAATGTTCGATGCTATCCGCACCGCTTTGAGGTGACTCGGCGAATTTAAAGGAGGGTAGAGGCACCATACAACTTGTTACAAAAGATCCTAAGGTCGACTTGCGTCTTAGGTCCTAATATACTCTGAGCTAACGTCAAAAATCATCTTCTCTTTTTTGGAAGTCGGTAAAAAAGAGGGCAGTACAATGCAACAATGAGAAAATTAAAACAAGTTTTCAAAATCTTGTCGTTTGTCATCCTAAAGTTGGCAGTACAGTCCCATAATCATATTACCATCGTTATTTTGCTGCAGCGTTGTTCCAAGCATGAAAAAAAACATTACTATCTGTTCGATGCAAAATCCAGTTAACTTTAGGACATGCAGTACTTTTGACGACTTCACCAAAATCTAAAATAAATAATCACTAATTATCTTAAACCTAATAGTTATTTGTATTCATGGATACCACCAAACTTTGCCTTTATTAGATACACTATTATTTTGTATGCTCTAGGGGTCTACCGGCTAAGACGAAGCCGGTTACCATTGGTGAAAATTGAAGTTCGATTTTTGAAAAATGTCTGCCACCCACTTCATTTTACTGCCACCCAGTAAATTTTTCATAAATCAAAATTCGATTTTTGCCAATGGCAATCGGCTTCGTCTTAGCCGGTAGACCCCCTGTTCGATTCTTTCTGTCCTACTTAGTTTGTGGGTGGAGGCCGCGCAGGCATTCGCCCCTTTTAATTTGATTTGGAATCATTGCTTGCGTTTTTCTTTTACAGATCTCACCCATTTAATTTGAAGCTCTATCTTAAATGCGATCTTTTCTTGATCAACTCGCAACAGACGGAACGCCAAATAAAAACAAGTAGAACAGCCTTTTTTATTGAAAATACGGATTCAATTACTTTTATTAATGTTGGGATAACCTATTTGCCTTCATATGTAAAGTTTCACTGCATTGCTCTCAGCCGATGCCTTTTGAGAGCTTCTATTTTATTTTCAAAAGTTCCATGTTTTCATTTAAATGACGAAAAATCAAAATAAAAGACATCATATTTTTATTTCCACCTTACAAGTTGGTACGTGATTTCGTGATCAGGAAAAGTCTAAATAAGTAGCTATTAAGAGCAAGGACTATACCTTTCTATTGAATAAAAGCAGATTTTGAGCACTAGAAGCTCCCAGCCTTGTATGAAAAGATAAGTAGATTTGTCACCAGCTCTCCAGCTATAATAAGACGTTAGTACTCTAGCGACAAGAGTACATGTAGCAGTTTAGCGGGTCCAATGTAAATGTAAAACACCCCGCGCTCGGGAGTTTGCGAGCAAAGTAATTAATAACATTCAAATCTAATGGCTTCTCTTACATAATTCATGTTACACAGCAGTGCTGGGAATCGGTAGGGCTTATTTACACTCTCATACTGACAGGACACCGACTAACTACAGGGTACACCCGAATATGATAGCGAAACTTCAAGTAAGCTGTCTAATCGTCAATACAAACAACTTGGCGAAAAAAATGGAATTAATAAAATTTGACAATTTTTTTTTAAGGACTTCGTATAACCGGGGAACCTTAACTTATTTATGACAGTCTAGTTGCACCGATCAAAGTATAATATTTCACTGTGAAATCGGCCATTTCACATGGGAAGAGCAGGCTGAAGACCGAGCCGTGTGGTGGCATACAGTCAACTCTAACATCTCCGAGTTCGAGGCCAAACGAAGAGCTGCCTTTGATGCCAGACATGATGAACTCAGATGTAGACCGCCAGCGGCCATACAGTATAATTATACTAATGGAATTCTAGCGTGTAGCTAGTGCAACCGCACTTTTTCAGCCAAGATAAGCTACATAAGTCCTATGAGGGCACATGACCGACGCCTTCCCCAGCCGCAACAGTCGCCGTGACCGAATCCGGTCCGATGGAATCATCAGTTCACTGAGATAGCTATCTCACCGTTTTACCTATTCCCACTATTGAAGTTCTCGAGCCATACAAGGACTCGGAACGAACGAGCCGCCAAACCCGTTTTAATTCTTGGCTCAAGCGGGGTTAGTGTGGGTTAGGGCCTCATTGAATTTCATACTAATGCATGAGGGAGTGGCTTAAAACTTGTCCCCGGGCGCGGCGCTACGAATTAGGCATGTATGAATTAGGTATGTATGAATTCATACATGACGCGTTGAAGTGCTAGGGTCCTGTTACGTCATATAACTAATGAGATCCCATTCCCATCCCAGTCTCTACTCTCAAGGCAGTTTTCAATATGGCGATCGACTGCCGCCGTTTCAGGATTTTAGATTCAAGACAAAAAGTAAGAAATTAACCTTTGTTTATATAGATTTTTAAATAGTAAAAAATTCGCTCGGGACATTACTTGAACCCGCAACCTCTTGTATACCGTGCAGGCGCTCTACCAATTGTGCTACCGAGTTAAGTAACTCTAGTTGCGAATTTCCTAACCTCATTAATACTCGTCTTACGGATTATACGGCCGTGATGATGCCCTCTAATGATGTTTTTGCTAGTTTATTGAGTAAAAACATAGTGTCGTGTGGCATCTGTGCATCGAAAAAGCGGCGAGAAAAGAGTTGTAGTACCAAATATGCACAATTTAACCATCAAGCTTGCATACCCAGTCATCTAATGTCAGTGGAGGTTTCATCGGCCTTGATAAAGTCATTTTTTTTTCTTTTCCTTTTGATGGTATTTATGTTAGAAAAATCATCAATACATTATAATTTTTATTTTGTCATACAGACTGTCCTAAAAACAGCTTTTCTCCAAAAAGCGTGAAATGTTTCACCGTGTAAATATTTCTCGTTTCTCTTCGTGTCCTCCCTTCGTCATCGTTTTATCGCGATGGAAATGAAAATGCTCAAAAAGAAGTCGTCGCCATGAATTTTACGCTCAATTGGCCTCCCTGGGTGTGATTTGTGAACGGCGGAAAGTTATTTCACACGTGATAATAATTATGATTTTTAATCGTTACTACGTGAACGTTTTAAGTCCCTACGTTTGAATTACGAGCTAAGTATTTTATCTAACCTTATCTAATCGGCTACAGACTAGAATACTCCTTTTGTTCGAGTTCTCCTTTTGAAGTTACTTTTAGTTCATTCAAACAAAATCATTCACAATACGATACTTAGTAATCAGTGGCTACCACACTAAACTTTGCCCAGTAAACAAAATTAAGAGTTGTACAAAATAGTATTTGTGCTAACTTCATTACATTACTGTGGTCTATCCAGCTAGTAATACATGTACAATTATACAGGTTACATCATAGATTTGAAAATATTGTCCTTTTAAACATAATTATTAAGTAAAAACCCTGAATTAATCATAAGCCGACTATTGTTAATGCCTGTCTTGACAGGCCTTTTTATTTTAATCAAGCCCTGTCTTGTTTCCACAGTTAATTAATGAAAACATCTTTGGGTTCCAAATTCAAATTAAAAAGTGTTTTGAATTAAAAATTGCAGACTTTTTTGATGCGTCCTTCACGCGATCCAGAAAAAAAGGCCTTTTAAGTTGAGCTCATTTACTAATTTTAAATGGAATAACAAAGAACCTAAGTAAATAAAACTAAAATTCAAATACCTACCTATCTAATTAGATGACTAGGGCCCGCTACATCAATCACGGTTTAAATTCAGACCATAGAATAAACTTCGCCTTTTGAATGAATACGAGTAACAAAATTTTAAAACCGACTTTCCGACTGATTTGCTGCTGTTCTTTAAGGAGTTCTGTTGTCCATCTCCGAAGTTCTTCATCAGATTTTTACATGTTTGCCTCTGCTGCTCCTATTTGACTCTCCGTGCCGCAAATTTTGCAAAAAAATTAATTGAAAAATAAAATTGCGCTTATCCAAAGTTGTAGAACAAAAGTTGTTGGAAATCTAATATTTTAGAAGTTGATGAGTTGACGTGTTTTAAGGCCCAGATATAGGCACAAAAAAATGAAAAAAAAATCTAAATATCTTAATTCCAGATCCTAGAACCTACGAATAAATCCCGCCGCCGCCAAAAGTGGCCACTCTAAACTAAAATCTAAACGTTCTAAACCTTAGAAGCTTTGAATCCTTGGAATCTTAGGTCCTGAAAATTGTTAAGCCTAGCGTTGAGAACTTAAAGAAGCATTTTTAGCAAAAAAACGCATCCAAAAAGAAGATATGTATTTTTTTTCAATAGCGTCGCTAGTTGTGCCTATAATAATACAGGGTGTTAAAAGACCGCCAACAAAGCGAGAAACCATGTATTGTCCTCATCATAAGGAACCTTTTTGCTCAAGGAATTATGCCTAGGAAATCAACGGTTTCCAAGATAATGAGGTTCAAAGTCGGACTTTTCAAAACTTTTTTTTGCAGAAATGTATTCAGTATCTAGTTCTTAACATACCTTCTCAAGAAGCCATATCAAAATTATGAATATTTCTTACAAAAAACGACGTTAAAATTGCAACCCGCAATGTATTCTAAACATCGGCACTTTAAGCCTAATTAACATAAACTTATACCTACGTTTGCGCAATATGACTTCTGTGCGTTACACGTCCATTGCGTGATAAAATATTTTTCAAAATTATAACCTCAAAAACCAACATAATTTCCCAGCAATAAATTTATCAAAAAAGTACTTTGTTTTGGTGTCTAGTATGCGTGGCTTTCGGGTCTGTTGGCGGTCTTTTAACGCCCTGTATATTCACCTTGAGAACAAGGCTATTTAAAAATTGCCCTGTATAAAGCTATAAACCCTACTCACACGTTCGGCGCACAGGTGGTCAGTAGATCTATCGGATTCGTCCAATTAGGTTACACGTTCGCTGCGTCGGGCCCTTTTTATATCCTCCCTGTTGTACGGTGTACGTGGACTATCGATGAAACACAGAAGGCGGAGACCTTTGCATCTATTGTAGATGGTTTCAGTTCAAAAATAACTAGCGGTTCGCCCCGAACTACGAACTCGCGCCCCATATCTCAGCAACCCTTCGACCGATTTGGCTCATGTTCCAACTTCGGTCGCTTCGCTCGATCGTTCAATAATAATCATGAATAAATCAATACCACTACAAACTTTAAAATGTGTAAAACAATAGCAATAATCGATTTGTTAATTCAATTAAGCAATTTAATAGTAGAATAAAGGCTTTTTTATTTTATTTTATTTACATGGTTTCAGTACCTGCGAACAAACTCTACAAGATCACTGAAAGAAACCAACGGGGGGATTTGGATCTTGAGCGTGTCGCTAGTTTGCCGAACCAGCCCATGTATTTTCTAAAACAAGGCTGTTCAACCCCAGGCCCGCGGGCCACGCCGTAGCCCGCGAAAGAATTTTAAATGGCCCACGCAAGTAAGTTTTGAAATTCGCACCATTTCGCATGTCCTGAGAGTAACTGAAACGGCTAATCGTGAACGACTGAATCCAGTTTTGCCCGACTGCTAAAAAGGTTGAGCAGCCTTGCTCTAAAATATCCACCGTAAAATTAACCGTTTTTAAATGTCAAAAAAAGGATTGTTCATTTCAATAAGGGCTATTTTCGAGTGTTTTGACGCTCAAAGGTTGAGTGGATTTCTAAGAGACTAGAGGCTAGGACTATAGTGAAAAGTGCAAAGTTGTAAAAAATATAAAGTAGACTTTTCATACATTCCTACTTTCTCAATACCTACGTGGTTCTCGGAACTAACTCTAAATTGATTACGTTTAGCCCATTTACCTACGTCTATACTGACCCAGATAGGTCACTTCAGGGTTCGGAAACACTGCCCATATAATTGGAAAGAGATGAAGGTCGGATAAGGGACTTTGGCTAGAAAAAGTATTTGGTTATCTGATAGCGTTTGTTCATTGCATGACCAGAATTTAACCCGTAAGTAACTCTTTATAGTGCAGTTTTACAGACACAATAAAATAATTAAAAAGGAACAGTAAAAATGGTGGTCTCATCGCTAAAAGCGATTTCTTTCAGACAACCTTTGGATGGACAGGACTGAGAGCGGAAACACAGTAGCAGCAGATGCACAATAATGATATGATAGGATAAGAAATCTTATATTAATGTCAATTCATCAATCATCTGAAAACAGCATGTAAACATTTTTGATTATTTTGCTTTTGAATAAAGTTCTTTTTTTTTAATTACGTATATTGACTATGGTACTTACCAATAATATACACAATTTATTAGTATATAAATCCCAATAGGTTAACCTACTATACAGGGCGTCCCACGGCTATGCCACATGGAGGGAAAGTACCTTAAATATTGTAGATGGAACATTTTACTGAAAGAAGACATTATTTTAATTTAAAAAACAATTTAAACTGCATTCATAGATATTGAAATAATTACATGGTTGAACCGGGAAACGAACCCGTTACATGAGAAAAATTATTACCCTGTAGTTTTATCATACCGATCGAAAGGCTTCATGATAAGGATTATTTTTTGCTAAATAACATAGGGTCAGAAATAAAAGGAAGACCCTGAATTTTAACATTTACCTGGTAGTATGCAACGAATCGAGCCGTATCCTGAGCCGAAAGACGCGTAAAATTTTGTCCATCGCAATGCGGCTGGCTGATTATAAAGAAATAATTCAAAAATGTGTTTCATTTTCATACTTTTAATCTTTTGTTACTGTGATTTTCATTGATACATTGATTAATGTTGTATTAAAAATGTTAAAATTCATGGTCTTCCTTTTATTTCTGACACTATGTTATTTAGCAAAAAATAATCCTTATGATGAAGCCTTTCGATCGGTATGATAAAACTACAGGGTAATAATTTTTCTCATGTAACGGGTTCGATTCCCGGCTCAACCATGTAATTATTTAAATATCTATGAATGCAGTTTAAATTGGTTTTTAAATTAAAATAATGTCTTCTTTCAGTAAAATGTTCCATCTACAATATTCAAGGTACTTTCCCTCCATGTGGCATAGCCGTGGGACGCCCTGTATAATTTACTAAACTATAGGTACGTATGTATTATATAATCTATATCTATATCTATATCTTGTAGGTAGATCATGAGTAGGTACTGGTTTTATTTTTATTATTTATATAGTATATAATGTGCATATTATGCTCTTCCGCTTTTCACAACTGTTTCGATCCCCCAAGGTTTGTTGGAAGAAATCTCTTACAGGAATAAGCTAGCCTTTGTACATGTATTTTCTTACTTATTTGTCCTCTAATATGTTTGTGTGTACAATAAAGTAATAATAACTAGTGGTTCGCCCCGAACTATGAAGTCGCCACCCCATATCTCAGCAACCCCTCGACCGATTTGGCACATGTTCGAACTCAAAACCTCATTTAACTTCCTACCAAATTTCACGACGATCTGACTAAATTTACTCAAGTTATCGTCGAACGAACATACATACAAACATACATACATACAAACGCCGGATTGTTCCAGTAGACTCGGTGAACTTTGCTCGCTCGTTCAATAAAGCCGAGGCTCAGCTAAGCCGCAGGTCTCCCCACGGTAGCTTCCTCCGCCTACGCGTAAATCTTAGCAATTATGCGGAAACTCCAAACACCCTATTTACCGCGTCAATTTGAAGCCGTGTGTATGCAAACGCTGTCCCTGAGAGCACGTCTCGGCAGGATTATCATAATCAAACATACACGCGTGCGGCCACGGACTGGGCGGGCGGAGCGGTCGACAAAGATGACAACAATATACGTGAAACAAGATAGAGCAGCCATTTTTTAGAGTTCTTGACCTCAAAGGGAAAAACAAACCATTATAGGATCACTTTGTTTTTCCGTCTATCCGTCTGTCATGAACTTTTTTTCATGAACGCGGAGGTATAAGGTCCCTTGGAACCTAAAAAAACAAGCTTCTAAGTTAACGGAATCAAAAACTACGACAGAAAACTATGTCTATCAAGGGCTACCATGGGGTAGCACCGAGTGCCGTCCATTGGGCCTACTAAAATTTCTACCATTACTCATATTGCATTGACCCTACGGGACTCATGTCTTGTAGTAACTTTACATCAAGTCACTAAAGAACTGAACTGAAGTGAACTGGACCTTTAAGGCCCTTTGGGCGGCCTAAAAACACGATAACAGGGGTGGTCACTGCCTTATACAATTACCAAACTAGAGCTCAATAGATAGCTCGCTGTGGTCTATCATGTTAGTTATGCTGCGGATTTGAAGGCTCGATCTATAATGCTGCCTGCGTAGCACAATGCGTTTGTAATGAGATGATTTATACAGCGCGGCAGCGTCCAGTGGCACCTTCACTCACACTAGATGGGTGAAGAGACCACTCGGCGCTGCAGTGTCTGGGACATGGTTTTAGATGGAGTAGGCTTGCCTTTACCATCCTGACAGCTTAGTCGGCCTAGCCCAATGCATAATACATAAGGATAAACTTTTTTATCTTGTAGTAAAATAAAAAAGAATCTCGTTGTCGGGATAAAAACGTTTATCGGTGCTTTGTTCTACCACTGCTAGATAAAATAATAATGCGTTTGAGGCGCTTTTCTCGCTCGATTCACAACCTCAAACAGAGGTATAAATACCCAGTCCCCGGAAGACAAACGCCTCGATATAAAAAACGTGTCTTGCGGGAAAGTGCCGCTAAATTGAACTATTTTGTTAGCGACGTGTGCCTGAATATGGGTCGTGCATTTTGCGTCACGTAAGACGTGATGTGGGCCGCGGTAAACGGGCAGATGGTCCAAAAAAATTAAAACGTTTCTTTAGGTAACTTTCTAGGGAAAACTAGGTAATTGTTAATAATTACTGGTGTACAATAAAGTCTTCTCTATCTCTATCTATCTATCTATCTATCTAATTGTTTGGAAAATGAAGAGTGAAAATAAAAATGTTTTAAGAAGAGTGAAAATAAAAATGTTAAGGGAGAGTGAAAATAAAAATGTTTTAACCACGTAGTATTGTCAAAATCTTTCCAAATTATAGTACATTACTGCCGCGATCTGTAATGAGTGCGTTTCTGGCGCGCTTTTGATGGCCGACAGAGCGCAGCGTAGCGCAGCTCAAGGCCCTCACAGTGCGGTCAGCATTGCAGCCCTTGATGGACAAGCTGAAATGAAGGCCGAGACCGAAGGTCGAGGCCTTTATAGCGCGGCCAGCAAGGGCTGCAATGATGACCAAACTTGAGGGCCGAGAGCGTAGCTAAGCTAAGCTCGAGGCAATCATAGCGTGGCCAGAAGCGCACTCATTGCAGACCAAGGCTTGTATAGTGCTTTACTCAAACAATGCGAGTAATTAAAATATTAATTAGAATAGTAATTAACATAGTAATCTAATTAGCTTACCATTTGTCGTAGATTAAGTACTTTTTGTCGATTTTCCATTCCGCAAACTTTTTGTTGGTAAGCTTGCTTGTATTTTTCTTTTGACTTCGGTGGCAATAAATTTCCAATTACTAATTTCGCTTGATTTTGAATGTCCGGCGGTGTTAAACACATTAAATCCGAGGATTCGTCGCTTTGAGAGTTCACTTTTTCAACAAAAACACAGAAAAAAATCACTTCGAACAACGCGCGAAAAGTCGAAAACAATATGGCCGCGCTTTTTTTTTCTGTGCAATGTGTCGACTGCCAGTACCCATACAGCCTAATTCTAAATAAATACTTTTTGCACCTGATGTTTGAGTTCTATTTATGAAACAAAACTCGACATTAATGTTTTTCTGGCCGCAAAACACAAGACATTAATGAAATTCCATACAACTTTTCTGGCGCCTAATCCAAGTAGCCCGCAAGTCCGACTTTGCTCAAAGAAGGTTGTCGAATTAATGTCCACATTACGAGCTTTTTTGAGTAAAGGTAATTAAGACACTCACTTATTTATTCGTATAACTAAATCATTTTTGTATTTTTGTTTTATATTAAGCTGTTAAAAGTATTTTAATTTGGTATTAAGTTTTAAATTTTTAAATGTAAATTAATGTAAGATCGCATGCTGTGGCGACCTTAACAAGCTAGGCACTTACCCCTTAGTATTAATTTTATTTTATTTTACAATTGTATTGGTGTACTAGATACTAGTCGTCCTAATTTAACAAAATAAAATAAAATCAAATAAATGAAATGTCTCCTTCAACAGTACTACAGTAAATTAAGAATATACTCGTACAGAACAATTTTTAAATAGCTTTTTTTCCTAAAACACGTCCACTTCTGAATGTGATTTCCAAAAACTTTTTGTTCTACGCATTTTCGAAAAACTTGATGCTTTTACTTACGAAAAATTGCGCTTTCACCAA
Organism: Zelleria hepariella; assembly: GCA_949319315.1. Classification (NCBI taxonomy): domain Eukaryota; kingdom Metazoa; phylum Arthropoda; class Insecta; order Lepidoptera; family Yponomeutidae; genus Zelleria; species Zelleria hepariella. The sequence goes on along the minus strand of OX439393.1, from coordinate 416,064 downwards.
AGTCGTAGAACAAAAGTTGTTGGAAATCATAATTGAACGAGCGAGCGAAGCGAGCGAAGTTCTCCGAGTCTACTGGAACAATCCGGCGTTTGTATGTATGTATGTATGTATGTATGTATGTATGTATGTATGTATGTATGTATGTATGTATGTATGTATGTATGTATGTATGTATGTATGTATGAATGTTCGTTCGACGATAACTTGAGTAAATTTAGTCGGATCGTCACGAAATTTGGTAGGCAGGTAAATAAGGTAAAGAGAATTTTTAAGTTCGAACATGAGCCAAATCGGTCGAGGGGTTGCCGAGATATGGGGTTGTTAAGTTTATATGGGGTCGCGAGTTCACAGTTCGGGGCGAACCACTAGTTATTTAGAAGTTGGGGTGTTTGAGGAAAATACGTAGCTATTTAAAAATTTCCCTGTAGAGCAATATGAATCACTGTGGCCCGGTTTCTGAATTGAGAATTTTGCTAAGCAAATACTTAACTATCGTTCTGTCACGCTCTTTTGTGACCAATCTGCAGAGACAGAACGATACTTACCCATTTGCTAAACGAATTTCTCGATTCAGAAACCGGCATTGTATCTCGCAGTATTTAAATAAGAGTTGTTCTGCTATATCGATGCGTCGTTACTGCATCGATCTATGTAGAAATAGTATAATTATACTTAACGTGTGTAATATTTACAACAATTCCAAAGGTCGAATCCGTACCCTCTAGATCTTAGAAATCGAGTAGATAATAACGTCCACCGCAGCTTTTCAGTGGGTCCTCTATGCATTGTCTGTCTTGTGTGCGTTACATTTTCTGTTCCATTGTTTGTCTCTTTTGTTGTCTTGTGTGTCGGGAATGTTCGAGTATTGTTCCGTCTTTTGTTTAACGGTACTTGCCGCTATAAAATAGGTCGCTGTAAGTTTAAGTATGGGGAGGTAAGGAGTGTAAACAAACTTACTTTATAACTCTTGATTACAAAGCGTAATGCGCTTGGGAATAAATTACTTGTGGCGCGTTTGCCATTCACCTGTCGATAGGTTCCCAGTAGGTAGGACAAAACCAGGCTTTCCTCGTTTTTCTCCTACAACCACCGACCCAAGCCTGTAAAATTAGAATAGTAATATTCTTTAAAAAAAAGCTAGAGCTGTCGAGCCAGGTACCTGTCGTCACGAAAAAAACCCGTGTCGAAAAAAAGCGTAGCCATTTGCAATGCAATGAGGGCTACCACTTAGTGCTCCCGTAGTTGGTACGTAAAAAAAAAGTTTACTTACATTAAAATCATTTTCATACTGCACTAATTAAAAATATTGAGCAACTCCCTTTTGTTCGAAAAAGAAATAGAACACAATTTTCCGAAAGATTAGACTGTTTCAAAGCAATAGTTAGTAGCTGGACAAGAACTATTTGCCATAATTGAACGAGCGAGCGAAGCGAGCGAAGTTCTCCGAGTCTACTGGAACAATCCGGCGTTTGTATGTTTGTATATATGTATGTTTGTATGTATGTTCGTTCGACGATAACTTGAGTAAATGAAATCGGATCGTCACGAAATTCGGTAGGCGGGTAAATGAGGCAAAGAGAATTTTTAAGTTCGAACATGAGCCAAATCGGTTGAGGGATTACCGAGATATGGGGTTGTTAAGTTTATATGGGGTCGCGAGTTCACAGTTCGGGGCGAACCACTAGTTATTAATCTCAGGTTTTCAAAACATTCAAAAAATTATTGAACGAGCGAGCGAAGCGAGCGAAGTTCTCCGAGTCTACTGGAACAATCCGGCGGCGTTCGTATGTTTGTATGTATGTATTAATGTTCGTTCGACGATAACTTGAGTAAATTTAGTCGGATCGTCATGAAATTTGGTAGGCGGGTATATGGGGCAAGGAGAATTTTAAAGTTCGAACATGAGCCAAATCGGTCGAGGGGTCGCTGAAATATGGGGTAGCGAGTTTATAGTTCGGGGCGAACCACTAGTTCTAATCAGAAATAAACCCACGTAGAAAAACAGTGTCATTTTTGGACCTCGCGCTACTTCGCTCATAGAGTCAAGGCTGTATCAGCAAGTAGCGACCTAAGTGGGAACAAGATCGCAAAGAGCAAGGTGACAGTACTTGAACAGCTTTCAGGGGCCTTAGTCTGTAACGCAATGGCGTGTCGATGGCGTCTCAGCAGAAGGACAAACCGGGGTTTCCTCGTTTTTTTCCTACAATCAGATAATTAATCCTCTAGAATTATAATCAGAATATTCTTTGCTGTACTAAAAAAACATTAAAAGGACCGACAGAACGAATCAATCATAATTGAAGCTGTCAACTGGGAGCCCATTTTGGTACTATTGTGTTACAGGCTAAGGCCTCTGGGCGTCCCAACTATAACACAGACCACTCCGCCTGAGAATCTTAACTTTGAAAATGTCTCCAATAAAAAAGCTAAGGAATCGTATAATGCAATCAATTCTCGCGTCTCGAATGGAATACGAAAGAGCGACGCGGACTATTCTCGGGTGCACCTGCAATAGCTTCCATTCAACAGCTTCCGCACTGAAGGAACTTTATCGGCGTGGAGCTATTTTAGAATTGCTGTTTAGGTATTTAGTTTTTAAACTTACTTTTGTGAGCATTGCACATTTTTCTATTAAATCACGGTTTTACTCACTAGTCATTTGTCGGTGTAGCCGACTAGTTTCGGTTCTCATTCGGAGACCTTAATCATGGAGAACGAGATGGCCCTCGTGACGCCGCGGCTAGTCTCGAACTGCGTTTGAGTAGCCGCTGCGCGCGCGCCGAGAGCTGCGGTGCGGAGGGTGGTGGGGGCGTGGGCGGACGCGGTGGCGCGCCCGCGCCCCACTATTATTACCCGACTACGCGAAGCAAAAAGGAGGGTTATGATTTTAGCAGCGTATGTATGTATGTATGTATGTATGTATGTATGTATGTTTGTGTGTTCATCTGTTCCCTCGCAGAGCCTAAACTACTCGGCCGATTTCAACAAATGAGGTGTCGTTGGATTCGTCATAATCACCCAGGTAACATAGGAAAGTTTAATTTTGAAAAAAACCAAGATGGCGGCTGTGCTGCGCCCTAAAGTGGTGGACCTAAAAATAAAAATTATCGGATACCATCGTCATGGGTATCAAATGAAAGGGCTTTAAAAGACCTTTTCAAAAATGTACAACACATGTAGCGTCAACATAACAAATAGAACAAAAAAATCCAAAATGTGTTTTTTTTGCCGTTCTTGGTTCTATTCTGGGTGATCGTCCAAAATGACTTACTAAAAAGCTAAAAAAAAAATAGAAGTTAAAAACTAAAACCCGACTACTAAAAGGTTTAAAACAAGACCTGCTTATCCTTAAAATAGACTCATAGATAATTAATCGTAGTCGGAGGACACCACATTCGCATTTGATAAACCGATGGCCTCCGACTACGATTAATTATCTATGAGTCTATTTTAAGGATAAGCAGGTCTTGTTTTAAACCTTTTAGTAGTCGGGTTTTAGTTTTTAACTTCTATTTTTTTTAGTTGTGTATTTTGATGTAGCTAGGCAGTGCACAGTGTAGTGCTAATTATAGGGATGAATTTGGGACTCCTGTAGGCGTTTTGTATGCGTGTAACTCGTGTGTCTGTCTGTCCGTCTGTCACACCAAATTTGCTCCGAAACTACTGAACCGATTGAGTTGAAATTTGGTATACTTATTATGTAAGTCGGTGACCCAAATACGGACGTGTAACGTAAATAGAGGAATTTAAATTTTGGGGGGTAAATTGTAAAATATATAAAAAAAAGCTTTGCTTACATATTAAATTCAAGGGCCAATACTAAGTGCCGTAAGATCAATCACAGTTTAAACTCAGACCTCAGATTAAACCTCGCATTTTGTATGAAAATAAATCGACAGATAGGGTTTAAACTAGCCTTTTTGGTTTAAACTGTGATTGATCTTACGGGCCTTAGCATCACAAATATGTATTTTTTAATAATTTTACAATATAAATTATTATAGTTTCGAAGTTATTTAAGAAAATACGCGAAAATTTACCATTCGCGAGTCCGATTCGCACTTGGCGGGTTTTGATGTTGATATTGTCCGCAGAACTCAACCGCACCTAATAGATGACACTTCACTTACTTACACGCGTATAGGTGTCCTTACCACAACAGCGTACACAACCTTAACTTCCTTCCCGCCATAACTAACCCCTATCTCTCGATGGAGTGTCTATTGAAAACAGTACAAAAGAGAGCGCTCAGCGCGCTTGCATGCGCGGCCATTAATCATGCGCGCTGGTTATTCACTCGATGACATTCAATAATCGGGGTGGTCCATTGTCGGTGCATAAGTCCGTGTATTTCCCCCGGGCCGCTCCGCTCCGACCCCCCGCGCCCGGCGGAATGAGAAAAGAGCGGAATTGATTTATCAATCGCCGTGGGAGACGTAGAGATGGGCAGAAGTGTTACTTAAAAAAAATTATTAAGATGTAGCCTGTACAATTGTACATATCCCACTCCAGCTAGGCAAGCTAGGCAAAGGCTTTCTCTCATCGCGTCCTCAATGCTGATTGGCGAATTTTGCGTTTGAGGGTATAATGTTCCAATATCTGTGGTATAATGCCTCATACGCTCAGGTTTCCTTACGATGTTTTCCTTGACTCTAAGCGAGTGGTATTGCTACTATTTTCACTGTTACTTAAGTCAGGAAATTAATTTTCTTAAGACTTATTAAGGGTCAAAGAAAGTAGCGTGGCGAGAACGCCCAATTTTTCAGTTTTTTCAATTTCGTAGCTGAGATAAATTGAGATATTTTTGGTCAGCGATTTTTTTTTTACGACAGTAAAATTGTATTAGTTTATTTATTTTAAACCACAGAACAGAACAACAATAATTGTTATTCAGCTGATTAGTGCTCGAAGTTCTAGTTTTTTTGGCAATACCACTGGTTTGTTGACCAGAAAAACAAAATCAGCTTGATTGTTGTTGTTCTATTATTATGAATAATGAAAACAATACTATTTTACTGCCATAAAACAAAAATCGTTACGCAAAAATTGCTCAGTTTAGCTACAAAATTAAAAAAACTGTGATAATTGTGCATTTTACGCCGTAAGGCTGGATGATAGCAAAGAATACTATGTTATTGCCGCGAACGAAAAATCGCTGAACAAAAATTGCTCAGTTTAGCTGCAAAATGTAAAAAACTGTGAAAATTTTGAATTTCCCGCCACGTTGCTATCGTCCACCCTTAAGTATCGATCTGCCATCGATATGCTAATATAAGAAGAAGAACGGAACTTCACGGAAATAACAATGTTGAGATAAAATATTCGTTTTGATGTCGCTTTGGGCTTCTTCGTTAACGCTGGAAACGCATTAACCTGTTGTGATATTGTTCACAATCATTAGTAACCAAACATAGTACTGTAGAAAGTTTCTATCATACTTTTTCTACCCATCAAAGTAATTATTATAGAGCTAAATCAAAAATCTCAGTTCATCTCGAACTTCTGTCGAAATCGTTATTAAACCCCTCATCTTTAATGGAACTCAAAGCGAAATAGTTGGCTAGCTCGTGAGGATGCGAACGAACTAAAGTTAAAAAAAGCTTCGCAAAACGTCGACTTCCTTCCTGAATTGCCTGAAAGGGACTGTAATTGAATTTGTTCTAAGTATAACCCTGTTAATTTCGAATGAATATGCAAAAGTGCCCCGGATTCCAATCTTGTTTTTAAGAAGCTTTGCAAAGTTTTCTTCTCGGATTCAGACTCGCTCGCTAACTCTTTACACGAGAGTTTTTATTTCCAACCTGTAAGGAATGCGCTTCACTGACTTAAAATATGCCAAGCACATGTTTTTTTTACGTTTAGTTGAGAAACTAATGTGGATACAACTAAGAAGCACAGATAAATTTTAAAATAGGTACTCGTAGTTGATAAAAAATTAAATGTGTTGCTGTCACGCGTGCGCTTTTAAAAAAAATCCGTAAACAATTGGGCTTTCTCGCCACGCTACGTTAGTTGAAAATTAGAAAAAAAAAATTGGAACCATCAAAGAACTTAGGAACAACGAAGGAGTATTGCAATTCATTCAAATACAGAAAGCTACTTCATTCTCTAGTCGACAAAGTTTCCCAATGTTATACGTCTTACGGCAACCAGCAGCCCGCCCCATGGCAAACCTCGGCGAAATTAATCACGGAAGTGTGATTGTCCCAATTCGCAAGGAACTAATTACTTAACTTCACTTAACTCGAGTTAATTCGGCCACAAAATAAGCCCTATTTGAGCAAGTCGCTTGCGCCAACTTGCGCTGTTATGCTTAGCCCCCACGCTCGAATATGTGCGATGGTTTTATGTTAGTATTGAGTAATACCTAAACAGATTGAACGTAGGTACACAAGACAGCACGTAGACACTTACACGCGTGCACTCTATTCACTTACGTTACGGGTGACTTTGCAAAGAAAGTGTAAGCAATTAAGCATCCACATGCTGTGGTATGTACACAGGGACCATCAAAATGTAAGCTTTCTTGTCTCTTCTAAAACACATTTATTATATCCATATGTGTATTCAAAATGGTTCAAATTGTGGTTGTTTTTAAGCAAAACTAATTACTAGGCCCATGCCAATTTTGTAGACATGCATCCACTTCCGCGTCGCGCACTTCGAGTATAGCCACAATCTAAAATGCCAAAGACTTTGTGTATAAAGCATCTGCAAAAGATGTAAGGTTCTTGATAATGATGGTGCGGTTTAAGTTATTTGAGTGAAAGCTGGATCTGTACGGAAAGTGGTGCTATTTGGAAATTGTGGGGCTAAAATCTTATATGACCCGTGTCATTAAATAAAACATTTAGGATGAACTTCAAAACACTCGCCCTCTTGCTCTAATTAATACAGTCAAAGCGAGACGCTAGGTTTCTAACTCCGTCCTAAATGTTTTCTTTAATGACACGGGTTATACCAAGTGTATCAGACGTTTTTTTTTACCATACCAGAAAAAATACAGACAACCATATAGTTTACTTATAAGAGTTCCAATTTTATTAGCCTCACAACTAAATAGCTCCACTTTTAAGGCCTGTGTTGTGTGAAGGTAATATTACAAAAACCCTTGTGTTTTTTGGTCCATAACATTTTCACCACAGACTTAGTTCCTTACATTCGTCTCCGCACCGCTAAGTTGCGATCAAAATCCTCGCCCCAACTCGATTAGGGAAGTATGGCATTATCTAACAATATTACTGAATTAGTAGCAAATAAACAATTAGGAAAGCCAACGAAACTACCTCTCTACAGCCAAGCCAATAAGCGCTGCATTTCATTGGTATCCAAAGATAGTTGGGACGTTTCGTAGCGCTAAGCTAGAAGTTTCGATTGTCTTCAGCTAGCAGGTGTGTGATTCGATAATCCACATTTAGAATTAGACGATATATTTGGCAAATGAACACATTAACATGGCGAAACTAGCGCCGCCGAGCCTGAAACCGGGGAAATGAGGTAGGTTGAAACAGACAGTCCACTCAAGATAGAAGAAAGGAGGCACTGGGTTCTTAAAAAACAAGTTACGCTCTCTTCAGGACCCAATAATGGAAACATTGCGACACTAATTATTATGTCGGCGGTATTTTTTTTATTGTATTTAGTATTTATTGCATCTTGTTCTTATAGTGAAGTTTCCTATCGAAGGTTGGCAATAATCTTAGCTATATCTTCTTTTGAGGCTGCCAAACGGAACAAGGAGCTCGTGGATTGTTGGAACCAATGGCGTAAGTTCTCAAGCCATGATAGACAAGAGTTATTGAATCGGGCGTTAAAAAAGACTTTCATTTCTTTGCCTAAAAGTTACAATGTAGGCTATAAGGAAACAAGGTGATAGTGCCCTTTGCATTACCTAAGGTTACATAAGATTCCCAGAAGCTTACTTTAGTGAATTGAGGAGCTTCAGTTTCAGTTTTCAATGAAATGGTGACCGTGACGTTTCAAGTTAAGGCCTATTTATAGACACAACTAGCGCCGCCAATGAAAAAAAAACATATCTTCTTTTTGGATGCGTGTTTTGCTAAAAACGAAGCGTCAAATGATAATCCCTAGGCTTAACTATTTTTAGGACCTAAAGTCTAATCTAAATTCCAGATCCTAGAACCTACGAATAAAACCCGCCGCCGCCAAAAGTGGCCAAAATGACCAAAGTGACCAACGTGAAGAAAAGCCGTAGTTCTGGTATTATCATTTCGATAAGGATGGAGGATGGGAATCCCCCGAGCTCCCCCTAATGTCTCTTTGGAGCAAGTTTCATTGTAGAAGCCTCTCCCTTTATGTTTTTAAGAACATTATTAAGAGCTACAGGCACGTCGCTTCAAGAATCGCCAATTAGGCATCTAACTATTAATTAGTTTCGAAAAGTTGTAATATTAGTTATTAAAGTGAACGATGGAGATATTGATTGCGATTTGCGACGCTTGGCAGTAATAGGGTCGTAGACAGACTAGCGAAATAAAATTGACTAACACACATACCTAATCACATTTCGAAAACAGATTTTTAAACTGTGACGCAAAAAGAAGGGTACCACTATGTAAGTGTGTGCGTCTCGCACGCAAAAACGGCCACTTTTGACTAAAAACCATTGCTAGAAAATCTGCTTTGAAATAAAAAAACGCTTCTAATTCAGTTCACCCGTTTAAGAGCTACGGTGCCAGTAACACGCGGACGCACACACTTACATACTGGCACCGTAGCTCTTAAACGGGTGAACTGAATTAGAAGCGTTTTTTTTATTTCAAAGCAGATTTTCTAGCAATGGTTTTTAGTCAAAAGTGGCCGTTTTTTGCGTGCGGGATTTATTCATTGGTTTTAGGATCTGGAATCTAGGCCTAAGGTCCTAAAAATAGCCTAGAAATGCTCATTTGACGGCCAAAGAAGACGGAAAAAGAAGATAATAGTTATTTATTTTCATTGATTGATTGCGCTAATGGACGGTGTCCTTAACAATCGGGGCATCCGGCTTAACGTGCCTTCCGAAGCACAAAAACGCTAATTATTGAGTTGTAAAAGCTTGCAATCATCCTTTTCACTCATTCATAGGTCATTAAAAGTTCTTGAAATACTTTCCTTTATTTCCCTTTCATTTTTATTTCATCTGGCAGTCAACAACAGTATTGCGACGCCTGTGCACTAAAATAATTGCGACGCGCTCGGCAATTCACAAAATTAACATTTAGAACTTTATTTGACGGACAAGTTTAATGAGTTTCTGAATATTTCACTTGACATCATTTAACTTTGCACATTAAAGAGATAGCTCCACGTAAATAATCAACGAAATACATTCAAACTTTTCCATAAACAGGAAAAATTGCAAAGGAGATTTCAAGACGGAGAAACCACAATAAAATCACGAAGATGAAAAGAGCATCCTAAAACATTGAAGGTGCATCTAGAAATAATTTTCTGGAAATCAATCCCTACTGGTCTGGTTCAAAACTATTTTTAGGGTCATTTCCATCAGATAAAGGTGGAAATTTTGTTTGTGGTTTTTAGCTAAGTTTATGTTTACTGTGTGGTGGAGTATTCAACACCTAACTGTACTGCATTAAGAAAATAATTTTGCCTAAAGAAAAAAAAGTGCCACCAAAATTAGGTGAACATTTCTCAGATGAAAAATTAAATGATCCTTTAGATGTTATGTCGTCTACAATAAAACGTACGATTGCATTTTCCATGGAAAACAAGCCATTCGACGCCAAGATAGATGCCTCCGGGAAAAATCTAAGCTCTTGCAAAGTTTCCAACAACTACTATTACCGTCGTTGGTCCTTCGAGCCGGGCGTCGCATGACAAAGTGCGCCGCGCTAAGATGCGAAATTACTGACGCTATAAAATCAAAAAGCCCATACCGCGGCGCGTGTACACCAGACGATCATGCATTGCTCCTAATTGGTCTTTTAATTTACTAGTGGTTCGCCCCGAACTATGAACTCGCGACCCTACTAACAGTCAAGGAAAACATCGTGAGGAACCCCGCGGATTAGTTGGCCCCACACGTATTGACTTGTCTTTCCTGTGGGCTAGACCAACTAAGCTGTCAGGATGGTGTATTATTATGTGCTGGGCAAGCCTACTCTAACAAGATTAGAATAAGGTCAAAACAGCAACACGATAAAAGTTTAAATGGAATATTATCCTCACCTCGTGAGAGATAATCCACACACGTGTGATGCTGTTAAAACTTTCCGATGGAACGACCATACAACGCGTTATATTATGAGAACTGCAGTGTTAAAGCAGGCTTTAACTTGTGTCGTCTTAAGCTGTTTGCGGGTTTCAACCGCTTTGTCCTTCCTTTGCACGAATGTGTGAACCCACATGTTTGTATCATGTATGCGACACATTCGCAAATTACTGGAAAATTAATCTATGTCTATCTTATGTAAAGGTTTTGGCTACAATTCTTGAGTTATAAAAATTTCAAGCGTTTCGTGAAACTGAGGAATCTGATTTTTTATGATACTGATTAAAATACTTTGAAGTCTCTTAAATAAGTATGGTGAAGGTTTCTTTGCGCAAAATACGCATTATTTTTTGGCAGTCTGTTGTGAAGACTATCGACACGGACATCACGGATTTTTATCGAAAAGATAGATTTGGCAAGTCTGAGCTGAAGAGTGACAAAGATTTGGCTTATTTTTTTGGCGTTTGGTCTCAAAAAAAAAAAGAAAAAGACAGCAGGTGGCTCTAATTACTAAAAAAACAACTTCAGACAAATATAACCTCCTTCAGTTTTTAGTTTATAAATTACGCAATGTGTTTGTCTAGTATTCGCGTGATGTAAACGCGCCCACCGCCGGCAGCCAGTAATTCTCCATTTTGCCCAACGAGGCAAGTTTAATGAAATTCTTGCGCGCGACTTGCAGCGCATCGTTTGGGCGCTCGGCGTTTTTAAACTGCCGCGTCTTAACTGCTTGTTTGTGGCGAATCACGGCAGCTGTACTAACTCTTGCAATGTGGAGCGCGCCTGGTTTGCGAGGAAGAGCTACACCTTTCTTGGTTTGTTTAAATAGGGCTGGTTTCTGAATTTATTGAGAATTTAACTAAGTAAATACTTAAGTTTCGTTCTGTCACGTTCTTTTGTGAGAAATTTGCAGAGACAAAACAATACTTTAGTCCTTGCTTAGCGAATTTCTCAAATAGGAAATTGGAGGATAGTGTTTAGTGCCATGCGTCAGATGTAGGTTGGTGACCTACTTTGGTACCGTGGTAAATTCAAATTCCCCATTTATTGACACCTTGTATTTCTAAACCTCATAAAAGAGATTATTCTTCTTTTTAGGGTTCCGTACCGTCTATTTTTTGTCCGTCTATGCATCTGTATGTCAAGCCCCTTTTCTCAAGAAAGCGTGGAGGTATCTAGTTGAAATTAATATCAAATACTTAGGTCCATCCTTTGGAGCTGTGAAAAAATGAAGCTTCTACATTTACGCAATCAAAAGATATGGCCTTTTATGCAACATTTTGCTGCATGTTTCAAGGGAATCAAAACCTTTAGGGTAATAAGGGATTTGCTGACAGCTAAAAAAAATAAAAAAATAGTTCTAAAAGCTGTGACAGATGGCGTTGATACGACATGTTTTCTATCACAAAGTAAATTAGTGCCTACTACAGCGAAAATACTTCTTCACTTCATTGCTCTGTGACTTCATCTTTCATCGTCGTAACCGTCATTCCATTTTACAGTACATGAAAAAGTGCACGACTTTGTTAATGTTCTTGTATGAGTCAATGGTAAATCCGGAAACACTTCATTTTGCTCCACAAATAATACCTCAATGTGTTTGGACCGTTTGGACGTATGTACGAAGGCCAACGAGCGCGATCTGGCATACAAAAAGAACATGTCTCGTTGGCGACATCTAGTTACAAATTTGGAACTACAACTTATGAGCTGTCAGAAAATCCCTTATTACCGGCAACCTAAATCCTTAAATCATAATATTTGGCAAGAAGCCTACTAGAGGATTAGTTCGCTGGTTGTAGGATAAAAACGAGAAAACCCCGGTTTTGTCATTCTCCTACGACGCCATCGACACGACATTGCGATAAGCCCCAGGCGACACGGTAGACCAATGCGACCATGTCAGTGCGCTTGTCAAGTCTTGTCACACGAACACGCAATCTCGCGTCGCTCCTACCCTCAGCTCCTAGCACACGCATCACGTCTTGTCCGACATGATCACAATTACGGACTAATTCCTTCCGGACCGTAGAAACAGAAAGGTGCCGAAGCTTTACCTGGCTTCTGTAAACAGCTTTCTTTGACCTTATAGGAGGAGCGAGTGATCATGCTCCTCGACTATAAAGGGAAATTTCCCGCCAAGCAGATCTTATGCTTGGGGACCGGCCGGGTCCGACTGAACATAGTCGGACGTTCTATATATACTCAGCTACGAAAGATATTTTGCTGGCGCGATGCAGGATTGTAGCGAGTAGCGATTTGACAGCTAGAGTATGTAGCAGTTTCCTGTGCGCCCGACAGGGGTCGCTACAACCTTATGAACACAGAAATAAGGCGGACTTGCGTCACTCAGGGTTAGCAAACTAACTCCGAGTTAACTTGACATTTCCATACAAATTTTGACGTTAACTCAGAGTTAACTGGCTAACCCTGGTTGACGCAAGTGGACCTAGCAGACCGCAGAAGTAAGCAGCTAGAATATATCGGCCACATTTTAGAAACAACAATAAGTACAGCCTTCTTAATCTTGTCATACAAGGCAAGATACCAGGCAGAAGAAGACCTGGTAGACCCAAGATATCATCGATGCAAAATCTGCGCGAATGGTTCGGGCAAAGTAGCGGCTCATTATTTCGTTTGGTGGCTTCGAAGGACGAGATAGCCAAACCGATAGCCAACCTCCGATAGGAAAAGGCAGGCAAAGAAGACGAAGAAGAAGCAGAAGTAAGGTTAAATTTATTTATGTAGCCTGCAAGGTGTACTACGGTTGGGCAAAATAAGTCCTGTCTGAGTGTCAAAAAAAACTACACAATTGTTTCGGCGCTAGTACAGCTGATTTTAGTCCTTATATTTTTACTTGTTTTAAAACTCTTTGAGCCTGTGGACAATCGCAAGCCTAGAATTCTACATTGCGTACCAGTCAATTAGTATGAACTTCCATAATGATATTAGCTACGCAGTGTATCCATGAACATTGCATTGTCAATTGCTAAAAACCAAAAATACTGTAATAATTTTAGGGCTTTGTTGGTTATCACAGCTACTCCTGATAAATTTATAAAATGATACTGACCGCAGAAATAACTACACAGCGGCGTGAGATATCGTGGAATTTGGGTGATACCTTCTTACCATCTTCTGTGCGTTTCCCTTGAAGCGTGTGTGACGTCACAGTGAAATCGAATTCAATTACCCGGACAGAGCCGCCTGATTGCCGATAATATTTTGATCAATCTGCAACGGCCGTATCTGCTATTACATTTCACTCCGACCGATATGTGCGGATGGAATTAATTGCTATTGGTTCGGTTGTCTGTATAGTTAGTAAGGCTATAGCCCGTTTAAACCATGTCCGAATCTAATATGTATTGTGAAGCAACTGAAATGTAAAAGCCGATAGCACCAAACGTCTCAAATATCTAAGCGGTGTTAGAGATATAAGCAGTGGTTGCCTAGTGGTAGAACGTTGGACTCGTAAGCGAGAGACCTAGGTTCGATTCCCGGCGCAGGCATTTATTTATTTCTTTTATTTATTTGACATGCACAAGACAGCACGTTACGTCACGGGCGACTTTAAAACAAAAGTGTAAACTTTGACGTGATGTCGTGTGACTTTGTTTCTTTTCAAAGTTATGTACATTGTGGATTTGAAGTAGCAAAACCACTCGCTAACGCATCGATTATGTTTAAGAGTGAGACTCTTGTCAGTGCAGAACTCTCCATGCACTCCGGTCACAAGCCAGTTCCTTCACCTCCTGGTATGTCCCGACCACCACCTTCTCTTTAATTTGGTCGAAGTAGCTTCTCCAAGGTCTTCCTCTACCTCTATTTCCTTCTATCTTTCCTTCAAGTATGTACATTATAAATATGTCGTGACGTAGCAAGTGGCCCAACATATTTCCTCTTCTGTCTTCTATCGTCCTAATTATCTTTCTATGCCCCTTCACTCTTTCCAGGACTTGCTAATTCAACAAAATATCCTCTCCATTCTCCTTGAACACCACATCTCCAGCAAAAGCTATTAATGTTGGACGATATGTGACGGGAATATAAAGAAATTCACAGTTTTCTCAATTTTTAAGCTAAATCGCCCGCTATCATCCTACCTTATACAATATTTTGTTGTCACGTTCATGGATGGATGGACTTATTTACAGCCCACGAATAAAAACAAACCCGATAGGCTGGGAAGACCGACGTAATCCGAAAAGTCCGTGTTTGTAAACTCTGATTATACCACTCAGGAAGACAAATACCTAGCTTTTAATGTATCTCCAACGGCACCAATAAAATCCCAACACAAACGGAGTGGAGCAAACATCTAATCTCACTCATCAAGGCAAACAGCAGAGGAAAAGCAATCGTAGCCCTCGCGGATAAGAGCTAAAGTAAACGAAAGTGCCGGAGCCAGTTGGCGCACTAAGTTATGATTGCAGTCAGACTCCAAGAAATAGCTTGAGAAGCTACAAAAGGCTTTGTAAAGTTCTCTATGATTGGACAAGCGAGCGAAGCGAACCCTCGAGCGATTTGGCTCATGTTCGAACTTAAAAAATATTTTCCAAATTTCGCGACGATCCGACTATATTTATACTCAAGACGTTATCGTCGAACTAAGCTGCGGGATTCCTCACGATGTTTTCTCTTCACCGTTAGCGAGTGGTATTGCTACTACAAATTCACAAATGTACGTAACTTTGAAATTAAACAAAGTCATAGATACATGCCCGCACCGGGAATCGAACCTGGGATCTCTTGCTTTAGAGTCCACTGTTCTACCCACTAGACCAAAAAATATATATATTCCAGGCACTGCAGCGCCGAGTGGTCTATTCATCCATTTAGTGTGAGTGATTGTGCCACTGGACGCTGTATAAATCGTATATGCAAAGGACTTAGTTTTTATCGTCAAACGGACATTCCTAAATACAAGCGCCGGATTGTTCCAGTAAATTCGGAGAACTTCTCTCGCTTCGCTCGCTCGTTTAAGGGTAGACGATAGCCACGTGGCGGGAAATTCAAATTTTTTACAGTTTTTTACATTTTGTAGCTAAACTGAGCTATTTTTGTTCAGCGATTTTTCGTTCGCGGCAATAACATAGTAGGTATTTTTTTCATTATTGTAAACAAAAGAACAACAATAATTCAGCCGATTATGTGTTCTGGTCTACGACAAGTTTTTTGGGCATTACCACTGCTTCGTAGACCAGAACACATAATCGGCTGAATTATTGTTGTTATGTTGTTTACATTAATGAAAAGAATACTGTTTTGTTGCCGCGAACGAAAAATTGCTCAACAAAAATAGCTCAGTTTAGCTACAAAATGTAAAAAACAGTGAAAATTTTGAATTTCCCGCCACGTTGCTATGGTCTACCCTTAATATTAACGTTATGATTTAGCTAGTAGTTAACCCGCTGAAAATTAAGGCGTTGGTAAATTGTGTTGTGTGAATACAATGCGGTATTATTACACACACACCCTCAAAATGATTGTGACCGCATTCAATTTGTGGACCTCAAAATACTAGTTCATTTAAATAATCATTAAATTACGATGTTTTCCTTCACCATTGTACAGAGGTACTCGTATTTTACTACTTTCATGCACAAGTAACTTTAAAAATAAGGTATTAACATATTGAGGTAACCAAAATGTAAAACTATTAGTTCGCTCCGAACTGTGAACTCGCGATCCTATACCTCAGGAACCCCTCGACCGATTTGGCTGAGGTTCAAACTTAAAAAACCGGCCAAGTGCAAGTCGGACTCGCACGTATAAAAACACTTTGTTGAATGGGAACCCCCCTTTTTTATTATTATTATTGAAATTTTATTATTTGCTGTATAATTCGCTAAGATAACACATAATCTGTGAAAATTTAAACTGGCTGCCTATTACGCTTTCAAAGATACAGCCCTTTAAATGACAGACAGACAGCGTAGGCAGAGTAATGGGTCCCGTTTTGCACCCTCCGGGTACGGAACCCTAAAATCGAACTCCACAAGACGTTGCTGGTCTTTCTGCGGTTCCCGCTTGGTGACTCGAGCAAATTTGAACAGAGATATCGCCATAAACAATAGTATTAGAGCCGCTCGAAGCACTGACACTGGAGTGTGGTAGTACCGCCTCATACCCTGGGCTTGGTGACGGGCGATGGTTGAGCGGAAAATGCCACGGTACCTTGCTTATAGCGGAAAATTTTAAGTAATGCTAAAAAAAAAAATAAGTAGCCCCGACATTTTCTCTTCAAATTAGATTATTATCTCAGAAATGGCTAAACTGATTTTGATAAAATATATTTATGTACACGCGCTAGAAACCCAACTGTCAAATTAATAAAAAACGCATACAAATCGGTTCACAATAGACAGACAGAGAGATAGACCGACAAACACACAAAGCGGTCAAACTTATAACACCCCTCTCTTTATGTCTGGTCTTAAAAATACGCTTTTATAACCTAAAACAATCAGAAGCATATTATAAGTAACATCAACGCGAAAATTTACAATTAACGGTGGGCAAGCCTGGTAAACCCCCCCCCAAGGAACAACCAACCCCAACCCCAACCCCGCTCACTCTCAAGGAAGAAAATAAACTTCTGGTTGCGGAGAGAAAGGTGATGAGGAAGATGCTGGGACCAACTAGGCGGGAAGATGGTAGTTGGAAAGTAAGGAAGAACCAGGAAATCGAAAACCTGATTTCCGAACCCAATATCATCGGTGAAATAAAATCCCACCGACTCCGTTGGCTTGGTCACCTGGAAAGGATGGGGGAGGATCGAGCAGTCAAGAGGGCTTACCTTGGAATACCAAGCGGTCGAAGACCAGTTGGCCGTCCCAAATACCGCTGGAGGGATGAAGTCGGCAAAGACCTGCGCGACCTACAAGCAGGCGACTGGAATGAGACCGCGCAGGACCGAGACCAGTGGCGACTTCTTGTGTCTGAGGCCAAGACCCACTTCGGGTCGCTGAGCCATCGGAGTAAGTAGTAAGTAAGCCTGGTAAAACTCTTTGCCCTTCATCATCATCATCATCATCATCAGCCCACCTCTGCCCACTGTTAGGTATAGGCCTTTTCCCCCTCACGCCACCTCTCACAGTCCCTCGCCATCCGCATCCATGGACCCTCCGCCGACACAACGATGTCGTCCGACCATCGGGCTGCTGGTCTGCCCACCGACCGTCGTCCAGTTCTTGGACGCCACTCTGTTGCTGCCCTTGCCCACCGGCCATCTTCCCGCCTCGCCAGGTGTCCTGCCCATTTCCACTTAAGACTCGAGATCCTATCACCTATATCGTCTACCTTCGTCCGACGTCAGATGACGACATTAGTTACCCGATCTACGAGTCTTAGGCCTAGCATGGCTCATTTTCATATTTTCTTTTACTTTTTCTTTGCCCTTTGTCCAAGATAATTATACAAACTCCTTGTTCACTTCCTATTTCTATGAGTTATCACTATGGCTACTGGCTTAGTTCGTTGTTGTTGCATGTCTACCAGTTTTGTTCTATAACAGATTTCCATATTCTAATTCAATACCGAAGAGAAATTCCCAACATAGTTCATTCCATTCCGCATTTAGCAGTGAATTAAATCTAAGCTGAGATGATGCATTAAAACTATTGCTTTCCAACCCTGAAACATCATCTTCATTGTATAATTTAATTACTGAAACGTTGGCATCTCTAATCCAGCGCAGTCGAGATTAAATTACGGGTTACTTTAGCATGATATTTTAGAGACCGATACAACTTCGGTGACTTAGGTACTATTTCTGAATTACAACATTACAGTTGACCGCTTATCTCGTAGTTCCCAGTATAGTTCCTTGATTTGCCTCACAACGCAGCGGAAGTTAGTCTAACCCGGTCTATTCTTGCCCCTTTGTCTCGCCAACCAGACTCCAAGTTAGTTGACCAACACAAACTTGCCTTGTCACTAACTCACAGTGACCCCGCCACTGAGCAGTGTTGCCAGGAGAATATCTCGCGTTCTAGCCAAACATTTACCGAAATTCCTCAGTCCAGGTTCAGGTAGGCAGGAAGTTCGGGTTTTGAAGAAATAACCTCCCACAAACGACAAAATATTTATTAACTTATTAATGAAATTAATACAATTTTATACTAGGTATTTCAGAAATATAATCATAAGTACGTATTTTCATTTAAATTGTAATAACTACAATAACTTTATAATTTGGTATTAGAAATCCTCGAATTCCAAATCAAAAAATATTGCTTCCTCCAATTTCCTTCCTATTAAAAATACCACAAAATTCGGGGAATTCCCCCAACCTGGCATCACTGCCACAGGGTTTGTGGCAGAAAAGTTCGCTAGCAGCGCTCGCTTGGCTTGTTTCGCTTCGCTTTGCTCGCTCCGCGTCGCTCGCGGTCGGTGTGGTCGCGGCTTTATGGACAGACGTTCGGTGCGAGGCTCCAAGACGCTTATAAATTTAATTCTTCTTAGTTTATTGCTCCGGTTATTTCGCCGCAACAGCCTGTATTGTGGTGCTGGAGTTGTATTATTGAGTTAACGGCCCACAAAAGTAGAGTGGCGAGAAACCCCAAACTTTCAGTTTTTTTTTTTTTAACTAAACTCAGACATTTTTGTTCAGAAAAAACTGTTTTGCGACATTACTCGTATAATAGAAATAAATAAATAATAGAATTCTTTTCATTATTTTAAAAACAGAACCACAATAATTAAGCTGATTTGGTTTTGTTGCTCGAAAAAGGTACTGTCAAAATACTAAAAGTTTGAGAAAATCTCAGTAATGAGCCGAGTTATTGTAGTTTTTTTGTTTAGAATAATAAAAACAAAAATGGCTTAACAATAACAGTTCAGTTTAGCTCTACAAAATTGAAAAAACTGTGACCAATTGTGCATTTCTCGCCACGCTACTTTCGTTTACCCTTAAGATTATATTCGGTTGGGAAGTTGTTACGGTCAAATAGGGCTTTATAACTCAGAAGGTACAACAATTATATTTACTCAACAAAATCTAATTCAATAGATACTGGTATAGCTTCACCATTAGCTTTTAATCTTTAAACTCACAAATAAAAGGTACCTGCGTATATTCATGTTGTGTCACTAATACGAAACAATATACAAGGTAATTTTATCTAAGTTAAGTAGGTAGATTATATTAGTATAGTTTTCTTTTTGTTTTCCAAATATTCGTTGAGTTGCATACATTTAATTTTCATTTAATATATGTCTATTGCCTAGGTACTAACACCGTTGTTCATACTCTAGACCTCTCATTAATCTTTACCTGCACTCTAAACAAGATTACCGGACTCTTTGACTCTTAAAATAGCCAATAATATGGCCTCAGTTAACAGTAACTGCTCCTACAGTTTATGAAGAAAATCAAAGCAATGAGCTTGGAGAGCAATAAGGCCCTTCCCATTACGCTCCGCTCATTGCTAGTTAGTACAGTCGGCCACACACTAGGATATCCCTTTTTGGTTCGATTGGCGCCCTTATGCCGCGAGTGGTAAGAGCTCTTATGGGGTATCTGTGACTGCGGCCGATCAACATGATAGGATACCCCTTTTGGATCGAAGCAGTCTGTTTTTTTCTTATTTGTCACAAAGAAAGGTTTTATTTAAATTTTCAGCAGCAAATAAACCGTTTTTGAAAACTAGACACCGTGCGGTTTTTTTTTTTAAATAAGCATACAGAGCTACCATGGGGTTGGCTAGACTATCGCTGACTGTACCTTGACCAAATTTATGACCTACGGAACCCAAAGCGTAAATACACGCAGGCGGCGCGACCGGGGCTTCATTGCCTAAATTTAACGTCTATCACTATCCCTATATTTCGACGTCTAAAAGATATTGACGAACTTCAAACCGTTCCAATTTGAAAGGAGGTATATTCAAAGAGATTATTATGGGACTACTAATCGTTTCATAACAATTTTAAGTGAATGACCTTGATGTCTTTGAATTTGTATCGCATTTTGAATTTTGACCGATTGTTTTTCACAATAAAACAACGCAATTATTGTGACTTAAAAATTAAATAATTTTATTTAATAAAATGAAATGAAAAAGTTTTGAGCTGTGCAGTTTTCTGACTCCCAAACTAGATTGCCTAGGCATGGTTAACCAGTCTTGATCACGAGCATAATCACGATACCTTTATCGGGGATCGTGATAGATCTTGAACTTACCCAATTAAGCCCCGGGGAGCCCTATGGCCGGGCTAGTTTAGTTCCCTTTCGCCTGAGTAATTCGTGCCCTAGGCCTAACTTTGTGCGAGTTTATGGCAGTCAGAAGTAGTCAGAACCCAAAACGCAAATACAGATGCATAATACTGGGGACGCCGGGAGCTGAGTTGGCTTGTTCCGCTTGCGTCTGAAAATTTAGTCTAAATAACAAAATATGTATTTTTATGGTACTTAAATGACATATTCAGGCCTGGGTTTTTTAAAATTAAAGTATCCTATGTCGTTATTAAAATTTAATAGGAATAATTAATAAGTTACTTTGTAAAATTCTGCACCTGCCAACAACAAGAAACATTACAGAACTGCGTGCTTGTTTTGTACAAATAAAATCCGCACAGTTGCTACTCCTCAAAACCAGTTTATTTGCGGGAAAATAGCTCTTATCAATATTTTTTTTTTTTTTTATTATAAATAATACGTTATTTGTCGAAAAATTAATTGTTATACATAATATTCCAGCAAATGTGCGGTTTTTTTTACAGAATAAGCATACTGAGGCCCAGAAGAAAATCTAACTGCGAGGCCTTCTAACTTCTATCAACGGGTCACAAGCGGAGCCGCCGGGCGCACGTGCGGTTGACGACGGAGCCCTAAAGTTGCGCCGGGCCTACCCCCCCCCCGCCACGCGGGGCCGATAAATTAAATACACTACCCATTGTATAGTCGCACGGGGAACACGCCGAGCGGTTGTCTATACTTCTGGGCCTCTTGGTTTGTTGTGCTTCGATAGGGTCGTAGGTTTAAATGGGCCCAAAAAAAGCTGCGCTTTCTGACCAAGACCGATAGACCTTCATCCATTTCTCCCATTGTTACGCAAAACGGACGACCTGCGTTTGTCAAAACAAGCGACCTGCATTTGTAAAAACGCACGACCAGCGTTTGTCAAAACTGGCAACTTGCATTTGTCAAAACGGGCGACCTGCGTTTGTCAAAACTGACGACCTGCATTTGTGCAAAACGGGCAACCTGCGTTTGACAAAACTGACTATCTGCATTTGTCAAAATGGGTGACCTGCGTTTGTAGGTACAGAGCAACGTAGCGAACAGCGCTTTATTTGTTTCCTATAACTTCGCAATAAACCTTATACCTAATAGGAAGTAACTTTAGTAGTACGAAGTTGATTAGTTTATCGATTTATGCTAATAAAGGTAATGTATCATAACAAGAGGTTAAATTTTACAATAACAATAACAAGGAGGGACTTTATAGCCCTTCCTGTTATTGTAATTATATTTTGTGCTTTGTTCTATGTTGCAAGTTGTTGTGATATTTTGACTAGTTATTACAATGTTACTTGGCTTAGTTGGCTCCGCACGTATTAACCTTGTTTTTCCTGTAAGCTAGGCCGACTAAGTTGTCAACATGGTATAGGCGACGGGCAAAAAACATGTCATTCAAGTACTTTATAAACCTGTACCTACTTTAGTAGGTACTTTACTTTCCATGTTAATCAATAAAAAGACTGAAACGATCTCATGAGTAATATAAAATGTCTAAGCAATAAAAACCACATTGAACCAAGTCAATGGTAGTGTGAAAATCCCTTAAAAATACTCAGTGAGTTTTACTTCCGACCGTACTGAGCCTAGTGTATTATTTCTATTATTAGCTCTATTATTTTTATGAACACCCTAAATATTATGACGACCCTAAAAGGGCTTACGTTATAATATCCACGTAACTATTGCTCGAGTGGGACATAATGTTCGTTCCTAATAAACATTTTATCCGAATCCGAAAATATCGGAATATTTTCAGGGCGAAATCGGACCATTCCATTTTGCCCCACCAGAGATGCCCCACTGGTGGGGCAAAATGGAATCGCACAAAAAATAATTCCATTTTGCCCCACTGGCCACCCCACTGAGTGGCTGGTGGGGCAAAATGGAATTTAAATTCCATTTTGCCCCACCAGCTTTTTATAGACAAGATTATTATTGGCGAGGCTGACTCATTACAATGATGCAGTCACTGTAGCCTAGCCTAATTTTATAATAAATCGGCATAAATAAAACTAATTTGTTAACTTTACTAATTCGTTTATTAGTTTAAAAAAAAACTTTGGTATATTATTGTGGCATCTAACATTACAACATTGTTAAAATAGTACAACATAACACAAAGACCGCTTATAATTTTGAATAATCATTTCCATAAAATATGTGTCATTTATGAATAAATATACATAGATTTGACATTTTAAAATCTTTACAAAACATTAAAATCAAACAATTAATTCAAGTTATTGCTTTCTTGATTTAAATTAAATATCACAAAAATACCTAAATAAACGTTTGCTTGTTTCCATTGTTGTCCATAGCTTAATCAGTCTTTTATAATACTAAAATATACAGATATGCAAATAGTACAGTCACCATACAGATATGCAATAGAGACTAGTTGAAGAAATTCGCATCGACAGTTACTTGACTCGGTAGCTCAATTTGTAGAGCGCCTACACGGTATGCGAGAGGTTGCGGGTTCAAGTCCTGTCCCGAGTAAATTTTTTCAACTTATTATAAATGTTTAAATTATTCCCTAGCACGGGTTAGTGCTTTAGAAAAAACAAAAAAGTGAGTGAAATCTCGTCAGTAATACACGCTAGCACTCTACTCGGTTACAATACGGGCGACTATACAACCAAATTGTACTCTGACTTGAAGTCGTGGTACCAAGGTAACTCATTTATTTTTAAAACATTTTGTTTGGTCCTTGGTTGATAATGATAAAAGAAATTCATTACAGCTTGTGTCTGGCGAAATAAAATTAAATGAGATTTTTAAATGATAAGTGGTTTCTTTGGCGCTATCTCATATAAATTAAATAAGATTTTTATTTTATAGTCATGTTTGAAAATACCTACAAAATAAAACCGTCAGACACAAGACAGACCAATCAGAATCTTGAGCTGACTTTGACGGCGGACTTTGTCAAGTAAGTAAGTAAGTAAGTAACTCTTTATTGCACAAACGAAAACATTTTACAAATAAACATTTAAAGATAACAGTACAAATGGCAAATGGTGTACAAATGTCAAGTACTTACAAGTAAAAAATATATAAATACAACAAATAAAAGCTAGAAATTGTTTATAAAAAAATAGGCACACTTCTCCTATGTATGCACTCCCAAATTGACGAATCATTTTTTGTAATTATTTTTTTTTTTGCAATTATGGTGCCCAGCACGAAGAAGTTTTTCTTTAGCTTTAGAATTCTTCAAAAAAACTAATACACTGCCTGTTCCACTTGAACACGAAGCCATTATTTTCACTCAAACAAACCTAGTCAACGGTTGTAAGCAAACTGATAAGAATCCAGGTAGAAAACTACAACGTGCACCGGGTCCTTTGAATTACTAGAACATCATGGGCCTCGACCTTGGACTGGTAAAAGGCTCTTTTTCTAAATTTTTGTATTTTATGCAGTAAATTTTACACAAGCAAAGGAGCATCAAAGTAGGCACTCTGTCGAAATGTACTCTGACTTTGAAGACGCGGCTATAATAGATACCAATTGGAGGCTATTAGTTCTTAGCCACAGTTTTGTTTTACCACAATTTTTGTGTTCATACAAAATTGTGATTAAGAATGGAAACAAGCAAACGTTTATTTAGGTATTTTTGTGATATTTAATTTAAATCAAGAAAGCAATAACTTGAAATAATTGTTTAATTTTAATGTTTTGTAAAGATTTTAAAATGACAAATCTATGTATATTTATTCATAAATGACACATATTTTATAGAAATGATTATTCAGAATTATAAGCGGTCTTTGTGTTATGTTGTACTATTTTAACAATGTTGTAATGTTAGATGCCATAATAATATACCAAAGTTATTTTTTTTTAACAAATAAACGAATTAGTAAAGTTAACAAATTAGTTTCATTTATGCCGATTTATTATAAAATTAGGCTAGGCTACAGTGACTGCATCATTGTAATGAGTCAGCCTCGCCAATAATAATCTTGTCTATAAAAAGCTGGTGGGGCAAAATGGAATTTAAATTCCATTTTGCCCCACCAGCCACTCAGTGGGGTGGCCAGTGGGGCAAAATGGAATTATTTTTTGTGCGATTCCATTTTGCCCCACCAGTGGGGCATCTCTGGTGGGGCAAAATGGAATGGTCCGCGAAATCGGAGCGCTCTCGCGAATTTCTATTTTTAGCGTTGAAATATCAATAAAAAGAAGTTACTTTTTTCGCGTACTCGCTAGTTTCCAAAAAATATTTGCGCGTAAAACAATGAGGACATTTTTCGTCACTGAAACGTAATAACTTTTTTGTATCTTCGAACATCTCTGAACAAGTATCTGATTTATATAGTACATTTTTTACTTTAGATAATATTTTGACGTTCAATTTAAATAATTTATTTATAGCATATTGAATAAAAAAATTGAATCTGAATCTGAATCATCAGATAGACCAGCAGATGGCCATTGAAGTTGAGGTAGGCCGCGAAGATGCTGGCGGGACGATCTCGACAAATACATACCGGAGTGGTCTGAGGTGGCCCAGGACAAAAAAAGTCTGGACTGAAGCGGGGGAGGCCTTTTCCCAGCAGTGGGACATTTACACCGAGGGTAAGTAAAAAAAAATATCATTAAACATTCTAGGATTGGTAGAGCGCCTGCACGGTATGAAAGAGGTTGCAAGTTCAAGTCCTATCCCGAGCGAATTTTATAACCTTATATAAAAAAAGACGTAATAAAGAACTGAAACTTCACAAGTCACATACATATTCAGAGGAAATAACTACGGCTAAATGAGTATAGTGTTTTTAACATACCTACTTAAAACTGTGGCTTAGGTCTGTTACGTAATGGCGTGTCGATTGCATCCCAGTAGAAGGACAAAACCGGGGTTTCCTTGTTTTTCTTAACCTTCCTACAACCAGCGAACTAGTCCTCTAGAATAATAAGAATCAGAATTTACTTTGCTGTACTACAAAAACATTAAAAGGACCGACTGCATTAATAAATCGTAATTGAAGCCGTCAACTTGGAGCCCATTTTGGCACCATTGCGTTACTGGCTCAGGCCCTTGATAGGTTGATTGTAAAGGACCCGCTAGTTGCTAGTGAGGCTAAATTGCGGTTGATTACAGTCGTAACCCCTTGCCAGCTGCTATAGTTTACAGCACCGTATTTCCCCTCCACCCCTTTATAGATTTTTAAAAGCATGGTGATGTATTCATCAAACTTTTGGCTGTGAACGCGATCAAACTGAGTAAATTTTTTTTAACCGACCGACGAGGAGGTACTTAATTCGAACCGTTTTTTGTGTTACCTCAGAAGATTTGCTACTATACAAACTAAAAAAGTTCGACTTCACTGGTAAAAAGCTAAAAGTTGCCATTTTTGGCGGCGGTGGGATTTATTCGTTCTAGGATTTATTCTAGGATCTGGAATCTAAACCTTAGGTCCTGAAAATAGTTAAGCCTAGGGATTATCATTTGGCGCTTCGTTTGTAGCAAAAAACGCATCCAAAAAGAAGAAAAGCCTTAAAATGGCACTGATTCTGAGCAATTTGCTGCTGTCCGTTGAGGATTTTCGTTCTTCATCTCCAAAGTTTTTTTGTTTTTGTTTCTTTTTTTTTTTATTTTTTTTTATTAGGTCATGAACAGATTAGTTATACAGTATGCTTTGAATAAATATTGGTTTTTACATGAATTTGTATACTATCTAGAAACAATGACCACAACACTCGTACTTAAAGAAAATAACATGCCTACACTTAACCTTCGCTATCCTACGCTCCAGGGTCGCGTCATTTTGGAAGAGATTGCGGAACTCCAAGAATAGGATATTATCGTGCCTGTGTGAGGATCTCGGTAGTCCACTCTATAAACATTGGTCTTCCGTCCAGCGCGACAAAAACCGTAAATGACATGTTTTAATATTTTTTTATATTTGAAAATTTTAATTTTAATTTTGAAAATTTTGTATTATTTAAAATATATTTTAACCATTAAATAGACCTATTAGTGACATATTTTAATTTTGGACCATAATATTATTATTTTTTTTAGACAATTTTTAAACATTTTGGGCGTTGTACTATTACTACTATTTAATTTTTTGTGTCTATGCTGTTACTTTGTATATTGTATTTCTTGTGATATGGAACCTTGTTTTCCGAAATAAAAGCATTTATTATTATATTATATTATTAACCTAGCATGCAATATCCACTAATAAAAAATTAAAAAAAAAACGTTTTTTTTTTTTTTAAACCTTAAAAATTTTAGAAAGAAGATTTTTATTATCATACTAGCGGTTATACATTACAAAACACACACAGCTTTAGGGGTGATGTTTCTGAGCTAAACTAAATAATACAGAAGCATAGACTTATTATTACCTAGACGGAGTCCGTCCATACAAAACGCCGCCGTTCTTCATTAAATTCTTCCGAGTTCTTCATTAAATTATCTCAATTTTTTTATGGGGCCACATGTAAAGTTTACCCTTTTAAATTAAAAAAGCGTCATCAAAATCGGTTCATCTTGAAAAAAAATCGAGGTAGCAAACATTTAAAACACTTTTATGTATTTTCTAAAGCTCTAACCCTAGGAAACGGGTTGCGGGTTCAAGTCCTGTCCCGAGCGAATTTGTTAACCTTATAAACAAATGAAAATCTTTAAACATTTAAAGAAAAAAACATACAGGTCAAATTGAGTACTAATTACCTCCTCCTTTTTTGAAGTCAGTTAAAATAATCCTGTCACTATCGTTAATCGAATTTGGGCAGCCTCACGGTTGTGAGGCTATAACAGTTCTTCCCACTTGGCGGTCGGTTACTACCGAAAAGTCCAAAATTTAATCATACCTCCTGATTAAAAATTCCCGTGAGGTTGGAATGTCGGTGACATCTGCGGCGAGCTATTGGGCTCGATGGCGTTCTAAATTAAAAGTCCCACCCTTCCGGCCGGACCCGAAACTTGGAAGGGCGGAAGTTTGTTATTAGTTGCACAAAGCGAAACCTTACTCGGCTTATGAAGTGCACTGGTGAAGAAGCTTCACTTAAGGCTGGAAGATAGCAGCGTAGCGGGAATTTCAAAATTTTCACAGTTTTTTTACATTTTGTAGCTAAACTGAGCTATTTTTGTTCAGCGATTTTTCGTTCGCGGCAATAACATAGAATTCTTTTCATTATTGTACACAACAGAACAACAATAATTCAGCCGATTATGTGTTCTGGTCTACGAAGCAGTAACACTGCCCGAAAAACTTATCGTAGACGAGAACACATAATCTGCTGAATTATTGTTGTTCTGTTGTGTACAATAATGAAAAGAATACTACGTTATTGCAGCGAACGAAAAATCGCTACACAAAAATAGCTCAGTTTAGCTACAAAATGTAAAAAACTATGAACATTTTGAATTTTCCGCCACGTTGCTATCGTCCACCCTTAAACATAAGTGTGAACTAAGGACTAGCGAACTTCCAACAATCCACGAGCTCCTTGCTCTGTTTAGCAGCCTCAAAAGAAGAAATGGCCAAGATGATTGCCAACTTCCGATAGGAGACGGCACTAAAAGAAGAAGAAGAAGAAAGACTAGGGTAATGACACCCTTTTAATGTAGCCTCTATAGTGTCCCACTGCTGGAAAAATGCAGGCTTATTGTTTTTGTTCTGCTCTCTGGGCTGCCGGTATAGCATCGATCTGCAAATGGCGCCGGTGCCATCATTATGGCATCATCATCATCATCATCATCATCGTTTTCAGCCCACATTTGCCCACTCGAATCAAATCAAATCAAATATTTTTTATTATGTCAGAAAAAATAATGTTAACAGTATTTTTGTATTTCGTAAACGGTTAAACTTACTTGTATTATGTCGGTGTAGCCGACTAGTTTCGGTTCTCATTCGGAGACCTTAATTATGGAGCTGAGACGGCCCTCGCGGCGCCGTGGCCAGTCTCAGACTGTGCAAATGTGCAAAATGTTAACAGTAACCTAGAGTCAACACTGCTGGGTATAGACCTTTCCCCCCTCACGCCATCTTCCTCGGTCTCTAGCTGCACACATCCACGGACCCTCTGTCACCTTAGAGATGTCGTCTATCCACAAGGCATCATAGTTCCTGATTTTTTTACCCACCTAGCTGAATCAATTTCTTCGCTCAGGTTCACTCCAACGTAGCGGATCGCCAAAATCGACACTTGTAGCACTGTTCGATTATTCGACTGTTGATGGGACAAACAGCACTATTACAGGTACGAAAGTTCTATAATGGTCATCGTAATTTTTTGTGCTCTGGTGATTGAACTGATGATGGTGATTCAATCTTCCGAAACGCTGATCAAAGCATTTTGATCAAAGCTCCAACGCACTCCAATGGAACAAATAGCCCAAAGTCCTCAAAAGGCACAATGTGCGTATTGCGTTCACTAGAAGAACGAGCTTTTTTTTATTATTTCTAACTGGACTCTAAATCAACGTTGCCAGCTGCTAGAGGGAAAAGAAGACCTGGAAGTAGGAAAATGAAATGGCTGGGTAATATCAAGGAATGGAACGGCATCCAAACCGTGGAACAATCATTCAGGACAGCCATGATCAGAGAGCGGTGCAGGGAGCTGACTGCCAATCTCCAGAGATGGAGAGGTACTTCAAGAAGATGAACTGGACTCTTCAGCTTTTACGTAATGCTATACGGAAAACTGTGGAATGAAAACATGATTGGTGAATGTTTTCTTGATAGTCCCCTCTAGAAAAATCATTTTTGGTCATAAATCATGTTACAACCGAGGTCAGCCTTCCTTCTGTCGCTTCCCATTCGCAGCTCAGTCCTTCAGCAATCACATTCTAAACTAGTTGCTGGCCGTGTTTGCCCGTTCCGTCCAATTTAATGTTCACTGGAGGAAGCTGGGCAGGGGCGGAGCCAGGCAACCTTCAGATGAAAAGCCTAACTTCACAAGTCACTTTATTCCTGAAGCACGTCATTTTAAACATGATTTCCAGCAACTTTTATTCTACGACTTTTTGAATAGCTCGTTTTTTAGTTTTTGAACGTTTCCTATTCTTCAAAAGTTTGCATTTGTACCATTTCAGCGCTGCCTGCGGGAGTGGATATAGTCCACTTGAAAAAAAACTGTTTACTCAATTTAAATTTCGAAGCATACGTACTTACATAATTAGGCTATCCAGAGCTTCTGACTAGTTCTTCTCCAATTTCGTCCTTTAAAGCTACGAAACAAAACAAGCAGTTCGTAAGCCACTGGCTTAGGTTGTCAAGCCTCGAAGAATCTAAACCATTTGTGCCAAAAAGGGGGTCATATTCCCCTTGATCCATCTCTGACGTCGCCTCTGGCCTGTACCTTGTCGTTATTGTTGACTGAGCAAAGAAACAGAATTGATGCAATTTAATTGCGACTCGAGCCGCGTGAGAACTACACGTTCGAAGGAAGAAGATTTAATTGCATTAGGAATAAATTTTCTGCGAAATATTAATTTGAATGTTAAATGTGATTGGGTATTTTCAAACCGTGGCGAGATTCAGATTCAGATTCAAATGTTTTTATTCAATATGCCATAAATAAATTATTTACATTGAACGTCAAAATATTATCTAAAGTAAAAAATATATATAAATCAGATACTTATTATTATTCTAATACTAAGTATCTAGCTACTTTTTTTTCTCCAGCTTCACTAGCTCTGATCGTTCTTCGTGCGAAACTGATCCGATTCTGATCGAGAAAGCTTTGTAAGATTTGAATGGAAAATCAATTTCCTGGCTATAGCTAACTACCTGAACCTTCACACGTCCTCATCTCTTTTGCACTGGTTTCCTGGAAGAAATACAGGGTGTTAAAAGACCGCCAACAAAGCGGGAAAACACGTATTGTCCTCATCATAAGGAACATTTTTGTCCAAGGCACTATGCCTCGGAAATCAACGGTTTCCGAGATAATGAGGTTCAAAGTCGGACTTTTCAAAACTTTTTTTTTGCACAAGTGCATTCAGTATCTTGTTCTTAACATACCTTCTCAAGAAGCCATATCAAAATTATGAATATTTTTCTTACAAAAAACGACGTTAAAATTGCAGCCCGCAATGTATTCTAAACATAGCTTCTTTTAAGCTTAAGCAACATAAACTGATACGTACGCTTGCGCAATATGACATCTGTGCGTTACACGTCCATTGCGTGATAAAATATTTTTCTAAATTATAACCTAAAAAACCAAAATGATTTCCCAGCAATAAAAAAAGTACTTTGTTTTGGTGTCTAGTATGCGTAGCTTTCGGATCTGTTGGCGGTCTTTTAACACCCTGTATGTTTATTTATTTGTTCTTAAGGCATTCTCAAGGCATAATCACGCCAAACTAAGGTACGCACCTTCTGCATAGTGTGGTGAGACACTAATCCTGTAGCAAAGATAACAAATTTACTTTCAATAAACAGGATTCTTTCGTGTACCAAAATAAGAAATAACTACCGTTTAACTCTACATTTGTGCAGCTAACAATAAAGTCCTTTTTCATCTCCCACGCTCGGAAAGTTTGCTGTTACTAGTAACTTACGATCGTGTAAAGGCCGGATTTAAACTATCTGAACTTTTGTGCGCTTCGAAATTTGAACGCGACGCCGGGACAGTCTTTCCCGCGCCCTATGGTTTTGAAAAAGAAAAAAACACTGGCCGTTTAAGTAGATGCCAGATCCCGATGGAAAATAAAACCTCATTCATAGTTCGTTTAAACGCGTATTTCAGCGAAAGCGATTGTTCGTGCCCATTCTCTATACAAAACTGTGAATGTAAATGGTGCATAAGCATCTTTTAATAAAAATAGGTAAAAAAAGTTTTTAAGTTAAACGGTTTTATGTTAAACATACATTGCAATGTTTAAGATAAATGTACTAAAAACCAAAAAATAATAAAATAGATACAGTCGTGGGAATTATAAACATATGCATAGACTAGACTAAAATAAAACCGTGGGGCACGTCAATTGTCTACAATCGTTGATTAAAATGTTTGTTTTGTAATGTTACACTATAATTAGGCAGTTGACGTGCCCCACGGTTTTATTTTAGTCTAGTCTATGCATATGTTTATAATTCCCACGACTGTATCTATTTTATTATTTTTTGGTTTTTAGTACATTTATCTTAAACATTGCAATGTATGTTTAACATAAAACCGTTTAACTTAAAAACTTTTTTTACCTATTTTTATTTTCTAGTTTTTAGTTTTTATTTCGCATTCTGTTTAATTCATATAGTACATTGTATTATACTGGTTGAGCACTTTCATTTGATACCCATATTGATGGGATCGATAAAACCTACGTTATCCGCCATTTTGTAGCGGCCGCCATCTTGTATTTAATTTTTTTATAGTATATTGTATTCTGCTTGTTGAGCCCTTTCATTTGATACCCATATTGATGGGATTGATAAAACCTACCGCCATCTTGGATTTCAATTTTTTATAGTATATTGTATTCTGCTTGTTGAGCCCTTTCATTTGATACCCATATTGATGGGATTAATAAAACATAAATTATCCGCCATTTTGTAGCGGCGGCCATCTTGAATTTATAATGATATTGAATAAACATAATTGTATTGTCACCAAAATCCATAGTGTATACAAAATTTTAGATTAATCGGTTGACAGGAAGAGGGTAGGATTACCTACCTACAGGAAGAGGGTGAAATTTGAATTACTAAATTTGACCCAAGAATAAAACAAACGGGGTGAGCTAAATAAAACCGTTTAAAAAAGGTAAAGTCACGGAATAGAACATTCAGAAACGCGGTTTCTTCTAATAGTCTTTTCAATATTTTGTACACATATTTATTTTTAAATACCAGTAAATAAAAAAAATGCTGCGCTTCTGTTTTATCAAATAGATAATTATGTTTTGGTTTGTTAAATACATTTTTTCAAACGATATTACTAATTTCATTTTTTATCTCCTTCAAATTTTTAATTTATATGGTATAAGTTCAGAATGCACCCGGAAAAAAAAATATTCTTTTATTTACATTATTTTTGTGTCTGGATAAATAAACTTCAGGAAATTATTAATAAAACGAATGGTTTTAATACCAACGAAGCTCAAAACTTTAGTGCGGCAGCCGTAACTACAGTAAAATATGCTTTTAAAAGGAACTTATTTGACTCACCTGTTTTGCCTGTAAGTAGTTGTCTATAGAGTTTGTCCCGCTTGGCTAACAAAGTCATTTCCTCGCTTCTGTGAGATGAAAAGTTTTGTGTTTCGCACGAATGCAATATTATTTGCGTCTCGTGCTTCTGAATACCTCGCTACGCTCAGGTTTCTTTTTTTGAACCACTCGCTACGCTCGTGGCTCAATTTTAGAAACCTTCGCTAGCTCGGTTTTCAATACGAGCACTCGCCGCAAACAATAATTTTGCATTCTTGCATAACAAATAACTATTAATGACAATGACAACGCACCGGTGAATATATCTTCGCTTCAGCAATAAAGTAAACGTCGTCGCCCACGCACCGATTCACTGCATAATAAATGAGTTTTGGGGCGTCTGTGCAATTTTCCTGAGCATTAAATTAAATTAAACAAGTCTAGTCATGTCGAGCCAATTTTGAGGGCCTTTGAGCCTCCCGCCTTAGACTAGAGGGTACATCCCTCGGTAAGGCGGACTAGAGGGATGTAGCGCAGTATAGAAAGTCACAGAATAATTAATTTTGACGGTGTATGAATTGTTATATAGAGCGCCCTATTCCCTTGAATTATATTGCCAGACTCAGAGGGCCCTCAGCTTTTTGGGCATATTATGTGGTCAACACGTCTTACCCTGGAAAAACTGATAATTTTGAGCCAGATGGAAGGCAGACGGGCGAGAGGCAGAACACCAATGCATTGGTCCAATGCCTTAAAGAGGGCAGCAGGTAGACCCATCCAGTACCCGCCGACGACGATGATGGGTGGAGAACCATTGTATATTTAATTGTCACGATCCTCAAAATCCAAAAGAAGACTGTCAACTGTCAAAGGCCTTCGGTTCCACCACGCCTTCGGTTTCTATGTGTAAAAGCTTGTGTTCTGCCGACTTGTGCCCCTGGTCCAACCTGCACTGCCCTTCGAATGGGAAATAAACATAAAGAGCAGCACTTACGACGATATACAGTCTGTAGGGTAACCAGCCAGAACCCACGGATATTGCCTACATGTTTGGGATAGGAAATTGAATACAAAACCGTACCTAGCCCTTTCAAAATTAATGGCCTTTTAGGTCGGAGAATGACTTAGTTTAAGGGTGTGTAGGTTTCTTTGTCTACACTAATCTACACTAATAATCTTCTTCTTCTTCTTCTCTTCTCTCTCTCTACATTATAAAGAGGAAAGATTTGTACCTATTTTTGTATGTTTGTATGTTTGTAATGAATAGGCTCAAAAAGTACTGGGCCGATTTAAAAAATTCTTTCACCAATAGAATGCTACATTCTTCCAATTTGACATAGGCTACATTTCATTTTGAAAAAAATTAGGGATCCTTGGTAAAATTTGAACAATGTAACCGAAGGTGTAGAAAAATGAGTCTTAAAATTTCTTTTTCTACCCCGTGCGAAGCCGGGACGGGCTGCTAGTAATATTATAAAGAGGAAAGATTTGATTGTTTGTTTGTTTGTATTGAATAGGCTCAGAAACTACTGGACAGATTTGAAAAAATATTTTACCATTAGAAGCCGACATTATCCCTGATGAACATAGGCTACTTTTTACCGCGGAAAAATGCTTCATTCCTACGGGAAAACGGGTAATAGGACAACGGGTAGTAAGAAATTATCCTTCCGTACTTATCTTTTTCACATAACTTCTAAACGGCTGAACCGATTGGGTTGAAATTTTATATGGGTATTTCGATGGTTTTCGGAATGATTTAAAAGTATAATTGGACCCGGTAGGTGGCACTGCTGTCGGTATGTCAACTACTAAACGGCTTGACCGATTGGGTTGAAATGTTATATGGGTATTTCGATGGTTTCCGGAATGATTTAAAAGTATAATTGGACCTGGTAGGTGGCGCTGCTGTCGGTATGTCAACTACTAAACGGCTTGACCGATTGGGTTGACATTGACGGGGGAAAAATAGAGCTGCAACCTTTTATCTTAGTCACCGCGGAAGAAGTCGCGGGCGAAAAGCTAGTATTTAATATAGGTAGGTGATTGTACGAGCAGGAGGGAGCATGTGCAACTCTCGCCCTGTCGCACAGCTGAGATGTTGAATGTAGGAAGGTGGTGGAAAGAAGTAGACGTCTTTCAGGTGTTCATGTTGTTGAATCTTGTACTGTTCTGTTTTATTGTTACATGTTGAATGACTACTTACGATGAGCGGCCAACTAACTGCAGGGAATTGTAATAAGGGCCGTGAGCTCGGCTGGGCTATGCACAGTCAGCACACGGGAGACCTAGAAAAGGTGGACGGTGCTTGCCCATCATCATTATATTTAAGAAGCCTGGTACTTCACGACATCCACCTTCTCTTTAATTTGGTCAAAGTAGCTTCTTCGTGGCCTTCCTCTACCTCTCTTTCCTTATATCTTTCCTTCTATTATGTTGGTTATGAATTTGTCGTGATGTAGCAAGTGGCCTAGCATCTTTCCTCTTCTGCATTCTATTGTCTTCATCAACGTTCTCTTCTCCCATACTCTTTCCAGGACTTGCTCATTTGACACTCTTTCCGTCCAAGATATCCTCTCCATTCTCCTCCAACACCACATCTCGAAAGCTTCCAGCCTTTCCCGTTCTCTCTGTGTCATCGTCCATGTTTCGCACCCATAAAGTGCCATGAGCCATACATAGGATAGTATAAGTCTCTTTCTGATGGTCTTTGATATATTGATATACTTTCTGATGGTGCTTGCCCGTACAATAATAATTCTAGAAATAATATTATAAGGCGGACTTGCGTCAGTCAGGGTTAGCCGCCTAACTCTCAGTAATTTGACATTTCCATACAATTATTGACGTTAACTCAGAGTTAACTGGCTTACCCTGGTTGATGCAAGTGGTAATTTTGCTCGATTTTGAAACATACTGGTATACATAATATGGAGTTTCAAGTGGCTTTGTACCATTACCACTAGCTGGTCACAAGCTCTCAGAGAGAGTGCCCTGCCTACCCAATTTATAGTCGCAACACCACTCGATAACGCTGAAGAAAAATATAGTAAGGAAACCTGGGCTTTTTTTTTTTTGCTTCTAAGAGGATAACAACCTCAACGCGAAAATCACCAAGCTGATTTAAGTTTCTTTTTCATTCTCCAAGGATGTGTGACGACTAAAATATACATCGTAAAATATTGATAAAAACATAATATCGAAGTTATAAAAATAAGCAAAAATCGCTCACTCTCCTCTACCTCCAAGGGTGGTGCTGAAAAGTATTGTATATTTTTTTAATATGTGGATCGCATGAATGCAATTTAAAGCTTCATTGAGTTTCAGTCCGGGTATAAAGGTGGTTTCCACCAAATTGCCGCACAAAGCGTTTGAAGTCGCCACAAATTCATGTAGCTAATTCTCTTTACCCCACCGTCAGTTTATAGTTAGAGAGCTGGTGACCAATTGAGATATTTTTTCGTACAAGGCTAGGAGTTGGTAGGCTGATAGAGTAGACTTCGCTGAGTCTGGGAAAAATATTTTTTTGGCACGGTCGCGGTTGAAAGTTAGATTTTTTCGACTTTGAAAGTTTAAATGTATGGGTTCAGTATATTT
This sequence comes from Zelleria hepariella, assembly GCA_949319315.1. Classification (NCBI taxonomy): domain Eukaryota; kingdom Metazoa; phylum Arthropoda; class Insecta; order Lepidoptera; family Yponomeutidae; genus Zelleria; species Zelleria hepariella. Next base: position 379,862 of record OX439393.1, on the reverse strand, counting down.
TTTTTGTCGTACAAGGCTAGAAACTTCTAGGTTAGTTGTTGAGACTCCGTTGAACAAGTATATATTTGTTTTTTTGGCCGAGCGTGGTTGAAAGTTTGATTTTTATAACCCAAAAATTCACACTTTCTAGGTTATAAGTTTATAACAAACAATATTTCTACCGCGTTTGGCTAATAATAAATAGTGATTTCGTGATCAGCGGAGACTAAAAAGGCAGCCTAAAAACTCCTAGCCTTTTAGACAAAAAAGAAATGACTCAACCCATACATTTAAACTTTCAAAGTCGAAAAAATCTAACTTTCAACCGCGACCGGACCAAAAAAATATTTTTCCCAGACTCAGCGAAGTCTACTCTATCAGCCTACTAACTCCCAGCCATGTACGAAAAAATATCTTGATTGGTCACCAGCTCTCCAACTATTAGGACCACAAACGAGACCCGTAAAGCTACGAACCTTTGTCCAATCAGTCCTGCATTTCACCACCGCGGGGTCACCCTAACAACTCAGAGAAAAACATGGCCATTCTTGAGAAAATCACTCTTTCAATGAGATAATTTCGGCCTTCCTTTGTTGCTAAAATTGTGAGTAAACGTTATAATGGAACAAAATGTACCTGTCACAAGGATCACGTTGAATGAGCCCTGTGATAAATTGAATCGGATTTTATTAACAATACTTTGTGAAATATAACGTTACAAGTTGAGTTTATAATTGTATTTAGTTTGAGGCTCATAATTGAAATTGCTGCAGCGACCTCTGAAATAGTTTGAAACTAATATCAGGGCCTCAAGTTTTCAAGGCTTTTAAGGAATTAAAATATTTGAAAACTCCATTACCTACACTTTTTTACTATTATTACCTAAAGGTCCTTTAGGTTCAACGAAAGTACTGTAGTGTGGTGGGAAAGTCCAAATATTCACAGTTTGTATTTTATTTTGTAGCTAAACTGAGATATTGTTGTGGGTACGGTTCACAACTCATTGTTATGAAGACCTTTACTTTTTTCCCAGAATCTCCTTCAAAACTTTGCGTGCTTGTGAAAAAACAATTGAAGATTTTGATGCCAAAGTAAAGTAGTTGGAGCGAAAGCCGCAATTTTGCCGCAGACGCAAATTGAGTGCGCGCAATTATTTGAAGTTCAACAATAAAGGGGCGCGGACCGGCTGTGGGCACTAAAATAGAATCACACTTAGGCGGACTTGCGTCACTCAGGGTTAGCAAACTAACTCCGAGTTAACTTGACATTTCCATACAAATTTTGACGTTAACTCAGAGTTAACTGGCTAACCCTGGCTGACGCAAGTGGACCTTAGGTTTCATTATTTTAAAACTGAAAGTTTGTTCAGATGGATGATTTTTTTTGTGCACTCCAAGAGCATAAACTATTTTTTTGGCACCCCAAGAGCATAAACGAATACAGAGAATCCAAAGGTATAATGTTTTACTCCCACGTTTGATGAAAATGTATACAAGATGTTTTTTTGTAAAGTAACACCCGACTCAAGGGTGCTTATTTTACACGATACTAAAGCAAAAAAAAAAAAAAACAGTGAAATATACCCAAAATAATTCAATTGTGGCCTCCCTAACTAACGCCTACGGCTGCACTCGCACTATCGAGTGAAGTTCGCACGTCGCGGTTATTATAGAACAAATTGAACATGATAATTTGTGGATAAAATTTTAGAAAAAATAAGACTTATTTTTAGTTTCAAGCGTTACTAAATCTATTTTCCCTGAGTCGAGTGTCACCAACCAAAACAAAACCCTGTATACTTTTTATACTTAAAAACTTTCGTAAGCTCTGCAAAACCAAACCGAAAAAACCGAAACCTTTCAATCGATATAACCCTGTATATCTCACGACTGATATCTCACGATTCTATCTTTATCGCTGCTTCAGTGGCCCAACCCGCGAGCTGCGTGGAGCGTCACGCAGTGATACCTAGTGTAAACAACCCGCCGGTTCGGTTCCGCCGCCGCCATTACGCAACTGAATAACTGACCAACTTTTATTAAAAAATCCGACCCCACAGTGCCTTGAATGCGGCGCTATTCGGCGGTGAGAAACACGGGCCTTAGCCTATAACGCAATGGTGCCAAAATGGGCTCCCAGTTGACAGCTTCAATTACGATTGATTAATGCTGTCGGTCCTTTTAATGTTTTTACCCGACTACGCGAAGCAAAAAGGAGGGTTATGATTTTAGCAGCGTATGTATGTATGTATGTGGGTATGTATGTGGGTATGTTTGTGTGTTCATCTGTTCCCTCGCAGAGCCTAAACTACTCGGCCGATTTCAACAAATGAGGTGTCGTTGGATTTGCCTTAATCACCCAGGTAACATAGGATAGTTTTATTTTGAAAAAAACCAAGATGGCGGCTGTGCTGCGCCCTAAAGTGGTGGACCTAAAAATAAAAATTATCGGATACCATTGTCATGGGTATCAAATGAAAGGACTTGAAAAGACCTTTTCAAAAATGTATGACACATGTAGCGTCAACATAACAAATAGAACAAAAAAATCCAAAATGTGTTTTTTTTGCCCTTCTTGGTTCTATTTTAGGTGATCATCCAAAATGACTAACTAAAAAGCTCAAAAAAAAAATAGAAGTTAAAAACTAAAACCCGACTACTAAAAGGCTTAAAACAAGACCTGCTTATCCTTAAAATAGACATAGACAATTAATCGTAGTCGGAGCACACCACATTCGCATTTGATAAACCGATGGCCTCCGACTACGATTAATTCTCTATGAGTCTATTTTAAGGATAAGCAGGTCTTGTTTTAAGCCTTTTAGTAGTCGGGTTTTAGTTTTTAACTTCTATTTTTTTTTTTAGTACAGCAAAGAATTTTCTGATTCTAATTCTAGAGGATTAGTTCTCTGGATGTAGGAGAAAAACGAGGAAACCCCGGTTTTGTCCTGGGTGGGACGCCATTGACACGCCATTGCGTTACAGGCTAAGGCCCCAGTTCGTGGTTTTGTTTTTTTTTTCCCGATCACCCCCCCTATACAAAGAGGGGTGTTGTATTTTGACCGCTATGTCATTGTGTGTGTGTCTGTCTGTGTGTGACATCTTGTATCTTGTGGCACCGTAGCTCATAGAAGAGTGAATAGATTTAAATGCGGTTTCTTTAATTTGAAAGCTGGTTTGGTAGCAAGTGTTTTTAGATAAATATATTTTTTTAATCGGTTAAGCCTAAATGAGATATGCTAATTTGAAGCTAAAATGTCGGAGGTATTTAAAATGTTTAATTTATTACTCTGTAGTTTAATGAAATCTTGGCGTTGCTTTGGACAAGTAGAGCTTCTAATATTGTTGGGACTTCATGAAAAGTCCAACTAAAAAAAAAGACTCAACACTTTCAAAGTCAATAGAATCAAACTATCAACCGCGACCAGCAAAAAAAAAAATCCCATACTCAGCGAAGTCTCCTTTATCAGCCTATCAACTCACAGCCTTGTAAGATAAAATACGTCGAATGGTCACCAGCTCCTCAGTACATTGTTTTAGTTAATTTGATGTACCTAGTCATATGTTTAAAGTACAAACCTTATAATACGGTGAATTGATCCTATTAAATCAACAGCCATTCAGGTGCAATAATGCTGTGTATCAATAACATGGCTTACAGCTTAATGGCAAATTGTAACCAATATCTAAAATCCGTGCATAACAGAGAGTAGAACAGAAGTTTTAATCATATACTCGTCGATAGGAGATTTTTACTACGGCACAATAATATTGCGCCTTTATTCATCATCATCATCATCAGTTCCTGTTATCCCTAATCAGGGACTTAGGACTCTCAAAACAGTTTTCCAATCTGACCGATTTTGCGCCTTCATCTCAAGCTCGGATATGCTCGTCCCGAGACTGTTAGCCTCCTCTTTTTACCCGACTACGCGAAGCAAAAAGGAGGGTTATGATTTTAGCAGCGTATGTATGTATGTATGTATGTATGTATGTATGTATGTATGTATGTATGTATGTTTGTGTGTTCATCTGTTCCCTCGCAGAGCCTAAACTACTCGGCCGATTTCAACAAATAAGGTGTCGTTGGATTCGTCTTAATCACCCAGGTAACATAGGATAGTTTAATTTTGAAAAAAATCAAGATGGCGGCTGTGCTGCGCCCTAAAGTGGTGGACCTAAAAATAAAAATTATCGGATACCATCGTCATGGGTATCAAATGAAAGGGCTTTAAAAGACCTTTTCAAAAATGTATAACACATGTAGCGTCAACATAACAAATAGAACAAAAAATTCAAAAATGTGTTTTTTTTGCCCTTCTTGGTTCTATTCTTGGTGATCGTCCAAAATGACTTACTAAAAAGCTCAAAAAAAAAAATAGAAGTTAAAAACTAAAACCCGACTACTAAAAGGCTTAAAACAAGACCTGTTTATCCTTAAAATAGACTCATAGATAATTAATCGTAGTCGGAGGACACCACATTCGCATTTGATAAACCGATGGCCTCCGACTACGATTAATTATCTATGAGTCTATTTTAAGGATAAACAGGTCTTGTTTTAAGCCTTTTAGTAGTCGGGTTTTAGTTTTTAACTTCTATTTTTTTTTTGAGCTTTTTAGTAAGTCATTTTGGACGATCACCAAGAATAGAACCAAGAAGGGCAAAAAAAACACATTTTTGAATTTTTTGTATTTTCTAAAGCACTAACCCGTGCTAGGGAACTTTATAAAGATTTTTGTAGGGTTCAAAAATTCGCTCGGGACAGGATTTGAACCCGCAACCTCTTGTATTCCGTGCAGGCGCTCTAACAATGAGCCGTTTTCAACTGACAGTTAAAAGCTGATTTTAAAATGCTCGTTAGATGGCACAGAAAATACGGCTACGGCCGTTATGGCAGTCAAATAACGCTTTTTCCCACAGATTCACAGATTAGAAAGTACTAATACTAAAGATACACAAACACCACAGATAAGAATCAGGCTTGCCATGTTCAATCGGTAAAAATGCCGTGTCATATAATATTTGCAATTTTTATTCTTAAAAGCAAAAACATAAATGGTTTTGGATAAATATAGAATAGGTAGGTAGGATAATAATCATAATTGATGTCAGTACATCAACTACGTGATGCGATAAAATTTGCAAGCAATGAATTGTGTTTCTGGTTATGATTATTATAGTTTATGGTAATTTGTCGTACCGTTGGCAACACTGATGAAATTTCAACTGACTGCCGTTATAGTGCCGTATTATAAGCGCCATCAGTGGAGAAAAAAATAAGTACGTTTTTTTTTCTGAAAACGGCTAATTTAGCTACCGAGTCAAGTACTGTCTTTGCGACAGATGTGTGTCTTTCTAACCTCATTGAAACTCGTCTTACGGACGATGGGGCGCCATCTAGTGTAATAGTTTGCACTTATCTACACTACCCGATGCGTTCATCATTACAGACGAAATGCTAAGACGAAAAGTAAGACGAGTTTCAATGAGGTTAGAAAGTTCGCAAAGACAGTACTTGACTCGGTAGCTCAATAAATTGGTAGAGCGCCATAAATTGGTGTCCCGAGCGAATTTTTTAACCTTATAAAAATCGGTTAGCCTCCTGTTGTACTGATCGATGCCAGGTAGTTTTAGGGCGCACTCTCTTCCGTACCTTTAAACTTATACAGCGTGGTCCTCATTATTTTCCCATTGTCCAGTAAGACCCTGAAAAATTTAAATATTTAGTAGATTCAAGTATTCCAATGAAAATACTAGCATACTTCTACACGTATCAGTTTCGCTTCTGTATCTTTCGCCAACTCCGGATAGCTACTTAAGCGCTGAAGCCCCTCCATCGATGCGATTATTCAGCAATCTGCGTCTAATAGAGTTGGCTGCAGCCGCTGCCTCTAAACAGATACCACAGAAGAACTGGACGGTTTCACGATATTTTTCAACTTAAACCTTTGCAAGCACTGCACATTTTTAACCAACTTCAAAAAAGGAGGAGGTACTGAATTCGACACGTATGTTTTTTTTATGTGCGTTAAGATGAAATACGTCGCACAACTAGCACCGCCAATTTAAAAAAAAACGTTTTTTTTTTGGATGCCTTTTTAGCAAAAAACGCTCCTGCGATTTCTCAACGCAAAGCTTAACTATTTTTAGGAACTAAAGTTTGGATTCCAGATCCTAGAACTTAAGAATGCAATCGATTCTCGCCAAAAGTGGCCACTTTTGGCGAGAATCGATGCATTCGTAGTTAAGCCCCGCGTTGAGAAGTTTTTTTTTATATTGTTAATTTCTTCTTTTGCAAGCATTGCACATTTTGTATGTTATAAACGGTTTCACTTAATTGATTTTGGATAGCTGGAAAGTAAGAAAGAGTTATTATTAAAACTTTTTATAATATACGAAAAGTTTGTCGATATTGCAAATATTGTAGCTTCACGGTGGTACTTACTATTGATGCTCTTTCAAAAGAAACGAATATAAGGTAAGCTTATAATTATAGATAAATTTTATAATTACACAACTGTACCTTGAATATTTACCAAGCTATGAATTTAAAAAATACTGACTTTATTCTAACAAAAGTTTTGAAATAAAAATAGCCTTTAGCCCGGCTCTATGTTTTTAGGGTTCCGTGCCAAACAAGACCCTATTACTGTGTTCTACGCTATCAGCTCATACGGTCGGCCACGTCTAGGATACACCATGGAAGCTCTTGCCGCGCGCGGCATAAGGGCGCCAATCGAACAAAAAGGAGTATCCTAGCGTGTTGCTAACTGTAAATCTGTGTGTCTGTCTGTCCGTCTATCAGACTCTGATATTTTTAAAGGGCTGTATCTTTGGAGCCTTAATATGAAGCCAGTTGAAAATTTCACAGAATGATTTTCAAGTCTCAGTGTGGTAAAGCTAACCTTCTGCCACATTGTTGCCAAGTGCAGCGGATGTTCCACAATGGCGATATAAACGCCATTACGCCGCGCTGCGCGCAAATGACATTGCTGATCCGTGCGAGACGCTCTCCGTGAAAATTGAAAAGCTTGCGAGCAAACTGCCCTTTACAACGTACAGTCGACAACACATACACCGTGCAATTTTAGTGGTTTTAAAGCCGAAGGTATTAAGTTGCACTCGTGAATCTGAGCCAAATTCCAAAATTTTACTTCAAAACGAGCGAAAAAAAAAACGCTTCCGAATACAAAAGGCTATCGCCAATCGACACACCATTTGTATGGAGAAGTGAATTTTTTTTTCGCGCGTTTTGGTGTTAGGGTGGCATTGTTGGTCGTCATCACAAACCCTGCTTTCAAATAATAATAAAAACCGCATCCAAATCGGACCCTTTTAAGATCTACGGTGCCATAGACAGACACATAGCGGTCAATCTTATATCACCCCTCTTTTTTGGTCGGGGTTTAATGAGTATGCATTTCTCCCCCCAGAATCTGTAAGTTCTGTCCTGATATTTTACAGCCAAGCCAGTAGTCGCCTTTAGCCAATAACACTCGACCTTACGTTCGCTATAACTGCAGAACTAATACGACAATCAGAGTCCTGAGTCTGTAACGCAATGGTGCCAAAATGGGCTCCCAGTTAACGGCTTCAGTCACGATTTATTAATGCTGTCGGTCCTTTTAATGTTTTTGTAGTACAGCAGGGAATATTTTGATTCTAATTCATTGTAGAAGAAAAATGAGGAAACCCCGAATTTGTCCTTCTACTGGCACGCCATCGACACGCCATTGCGTTACAGATTTAAGCCCCTGCTTATAACCGAGTGCAGGTTGGTCCCGCTTAGGCACTAAAAGATTGGCCCCAGTTGTTGTTGCTACGCGGAAGAAACACGCCAATCTCGACGCAATACCGGATTATGGGCCGTTCTAGACTCCGGCTACTGCTTCATTGCATGTTACTGAGTTAGCGGGCCAGTGTGCAACTGGATGGTGACGAAACAAGCCCTGAAGTACTCTTAAGGTGTAATACGTCTCACAACTAGCGCCGCCAATGGAAAAAAAAATCATATCTTTTTTTTGGATGCGTTTTTAGCAAAAAACGCTCCTGCGATTCCTCAACACGAGGCTTAACTATTTATAGGACCTAAGGTTTGGATTCCAGATCCTAGAACTTAAGAATGCAATCGATTCTCGCCAAAAGTGGCCACTTTTGGCGATAATCGATTGCGTTCTGTTATGGGGTCCTTGCCGCAGGTCTTTTTAAAAGAAACTCTTTAATACACACACAGTTTTTATTTCACGAAGACTAGTTGACAGATACACGGCTATGGGTTGACTGACTCACATGTCCATAAAAATGTATTATAAAAGGAATTTAAAATGCTATGTAAGCTCAAGTTTTATAGTAAGGTGGTTTATAACAGCTCCCCCAACAAGACGAAGGTTATCTTTAAGATAAACGAAGGGTAGAACTGAAGACAGTATATAATGCAAAGTAAGGGATGGCTGTGTGGTAACTGCTACAATGTAAGTATAAAAAAATAAGAAAACTTAGTATAATAAAAACCCAAAAACCCAAAACTTAAAAATTACTAAGATTCCTAGAGGATGTCCTCTGAAACGTTATTTTCTTATCAGTTGACAGAACTTCTGGAAGGCTCTTGACAGACTTCTTGTCGCATTCTTCATCATAAGTGAAGTCAGCTAATTCAGTTGAATTGTTAATTTTATTTTGATTCTTTTTTAACTTTTTATTATAACACTGGTTAAAAATCTGAATGCAAAAGGAAGAATTACATTTTTTATAAGTCTTATAAGTGATATACCCGAAAATAACAGCAAAAATAATGTAAGTAGCTGTTGAATAATAAGATCCATATTTAACAAGATGAGATTGGCTTTGTGCCTGGTTAATCTGATTTTCCAAATAATCCAATTTATGAGATACCACATTTAGAGATTCTAAATTAATATGAGATAGGTAAGTGTATAGGAACTAACTTATCAATAGTGTTATTAATAATTTTACGATTACAGCATTCATCTTCAGTTATATCAAAATCAATAGATAGTTGTTCAGGAATGGTTGATGTGTAAACATGAGTAGGTGAAAGCTGCAAAGTCTGAAAGTATGCTATACAGTCATTTTTAAGAGATATTATTCCTGTACCCGACAATTTATAATCATTCATTCTATTTTGACATTTAACTGTAAGTTTATTAGGTTTAGACTGAACATAAATCCATTTTCCATCATGAAGCTTTTGCCACAAGTTAATATTACCATAAAGTAACTTAGAGTTGCATATTTCAGGAAGTGACAAGGTAACTTCAGTTAACAGTTTAGTCTCGCATGACGGACCTTTAATAGTTGATAAAACAGAGACAGAGGGACATATTAGATGATCATAATTAACAGTTTTGCATTCATTGACATTATCAAGTAGAGAGTAACTCAACCTATCATCCGTTATAGCCATATATGGTTTAGTGGGGTAAATAAGAGCATAAGTCTAAAAGCTTGTATCATGAGGGGTAGGTAGAGCTATCATTTTGTAAACATACAATTTCAAAAGTTTAATTAAAGGTATTTGCAAGATAAAATGAATTTCTTGGACTACGGGTTCTGATGTAGAACCTTAAAAATGGAGAAACCTGAAACAAATGACAAACAAAACTTTCAAGCAGGTTTCAATTCATTAACGTGATATTTCACGTGTTTGCGATTTACGCAAATGGTGACATTTTTCTTGTCGTGGACCTTTAAGATTTTAAAGGGTCCTTTCCAGATAGGAGACAAGGCTTTCCGAAGCCTGTGATGCTGTTTAAGATATACAAAATCGCCAGTTTTATAAGTAATGTCTTTAGTAGAAGTGTCGTAATAGTTCTTGGAAGATTCTTTGCTTCTCTGAATGTTTTCGAGGGCCCGTTGTCTACTGTATTTCATTCTATACTGTAGGGCTCTTATGTACTCGTGATAAGTAGTACCGTTATCAGAGTCATAGACACTACTGGGGATAGACGGTTGGTAACCGTAAAGTAACTCGAAAGGAGTGAACTGCGTTGTGCAGTGAGGAGTAGTATTATAGGATAATATAGCAGTAGCTAAATAACAATGCCAGTCGTCGTGATTTTCGTTCACAAACGATTTTAAGTACTCTTTAAGAGTAGCGTGGCTGCGTTCTAGCGCGCCATTGGTTTGGGGATGATACGGAGTCGAATAAAGGGACTTGATCTTAAGAATTTGTGTAAGTTGCTTAAACAACTCAGAAGTAAAACATGAACCTTGATCGGTCAGAATCATTTTGGCAAAACCAAAGAGGGAGAAAAAGTGAATGAGATTACGCGCAATTTCATCTGTAGTAGACCCACTCATAGGGTAAGCGCATGAGAATTTTGTCAAATCATCTTGAAGTGTCAAGATAAAACGGAACTTTTGTGGTCCGGCCTCAGGCAAAGGACCAACGATATCCAAGGCTAATCGTTCAAAAGGCTTGGTACTAGAAGAAGTAATAATCATGGGAGCCTTGTTACATTTTCGTAAAGGTTTATTAATTTTACAAAGGCTGCAGTCTTTTACAAATTGCTCAATGTCGGAGCGCATGCCTTTCCAATAGTAAGTGGACCTGATTCTGTTAAACATTCTCTGAATGCCTGGGTGACCAGCAATAGTGGTACCGTGATTTTCCTTCAAAATGCGGGGAACCTCGGCAGGTGAAGGGTAAATGATTTGATTTTTGTAAATATGAATTTTGATATTAGTGCCATGAAACACGAAAGAGATGATGTTGTAAATCTTTGTATAATTCAATTTTGTAAAAGGTTCTGAGAAATCTGAAATTGCTAAGTCACTTTGATCTTCAGCAATAACAACATCACGTAATTTCATTAAAAGGTCATAAATGACACTATATGAAGTTTCATCATAGTGATGCACTTTAGTGAATAAAAAGTAGAACTTTTTATTAGCAGAATGAGCGGCCAGTACACTCTCGGGCTCGCGCTCGGCTGATAGCAAGTCAGCAGAATTGTCTACTGTGGACAATATCTGTTCGCAACTTGGCATAGAGTAGTCAAAATCTAGAGAAGTCGGGCAAGCGACTAATTTATGTTTGGTCAAATGTAATGGTTCAAGGTGTTCTTCAATTTGAGTGTCATTAGACACGGACTTGGTCAACTGTTTTTTGAAGTACAGTTTATAAGAACATTTGTTCAATTTTGAATGCGTTATGGCGTTGACAGGGTTACGGGAAAGAGCATCTGCATTAGCATTTACTCTGCCTGGTTTATAAACGATTTCGTAATCGTACTCCTCTAATTTTAAACGCCAACGAAGGAGACGGCCTCCAGGATCTTTAGCATTAAATAGCCAGACTAAGGGACGGTGATCAGTTACAATTTTGAACCTAAATCCATATAGATAAGGTCGGAAGGTGTTAACTCCGAAAAGAATAGCTAGAAGTTCTTTCTCTGTAGTAGAGTAGTTTCCTTCGGCTTTGTTCAAAGTCCTTGACGCATAGGCGATGGGCTTATCCTTGCCGATCTCTCCTTGAGAAAGGATAGCTCCAACAGCGAAATTTGAGCTATCTGCCGTAACTACAAAAATTTGGGCAAAATTTGGATATTGTAGTATGGGAGCCGTAATCAATTTATCCTTGAGAAAATTGAACGCAAATTCTTGTTCTTTGGACCATAAGAAAGGAATGTCCTTTTTCAATAGGCTTGTTAATGGCTTTGTGATTTTAGAGAAGTTCTCTATAAAACGTCGATAATAGCCAGTTAAGCCAAGAAAAGACTTTATGTCTTTGGCATTCTTGGGAACAGGGAATTCTGAAATGGCCTTGATTTTGTCGGGATTAGGAGATACACCTTTATCGGTAATTATGTGACCTAGATATGAGACTTCATGTCTGAGGAACTCACATTTGTCAGGTTGCATTTTTAAGTTAAACTCCCGGAATTTGTCAAAAACGAGTTTCAGTTTTTGGATGTGAGAATCAAGGTCGTGGGAATAGACAATACAATCGTCGAGATAGACATAACAATGTAAACCCTGTAAACCGGATAAAACGGTATTCATTAACCTTTGAAAGGTGGAAGGAGCATTCTTCAATCCGAATGGCATCCTGACAAATTCGTAGTGGCCTGAGGTGCCATTGGAATTTGTGACAGTAAATCCTGTTTTAGCTGAATCAGCTGGGTTGAGACAAATCTGATGGAAACCTGACACAAGGTCGAGGGTAGAAAAATACTTAGAATGACCCAACTGGTCGAGAATGTCTGTAATTAAAGGGATGGGGTAAACCTCATTAACTGTGACGTCATTGAGACGACGATAGTCAATGACAACGCGCCATTTTTGTTTGCCAGAGGCGTCCATCTTTTTAGGAACCACCCAAACTGGTGCACTCCAAGGTGAAATTGAAGGCCTGATGATGTTTTGGCTAAGCATCTTCTGCATCTGGTTTTCAACCTCCTGCTTATGAACCTCGGGAAAACGATAAGACTTCACGTGTATCGCAGGGGCGTCACCTGTATTGATGGAATGCTGAATTGCATTTGTGCACGTCAGTGGATCGCCTTCTAGGTAGAAAATGTCTGTGTACTGAGTACAACAGTCTAGAAGAACTCTTTTTTCTTCAGGATTTAAATGGTCGTGACGAATTTGGTCGAGAACGCGTTGTTTTCTATCTGAGGTAACTTCATGAGAAGTAGAGAAGACATTCTGAGAGGAACTCTGAGAAGAGTCGTCGACTGGTAAATCCATAGGAGTAAGTCGAACTGAGAAGTCTTTGACTTCAATTGGTTTTTCCAATGTGTTCAGAATAGAGACATTAACTCTATAGTTCGGCTTAACTTTGACGATACAATTCGCTAGGTATACACCTTCGCAAAACGTATGGTCGAGAATCAGCGCCTCGCGCAACGATTCCAATTCCGAAATGTCATTAGACACAAGACATTCGATAACTGCTTCAGATCGTGCAGGTATAACAAAGCATGGATTGCTCAGCGAAAATGGAATGGAAGACTTTTGCATTTGCAATGTCTTAGTCGAGTATTTAATATCGATTTTAAAGTTGTCAAGAAAATCACTACCGAGAATACCATCGAATGGCAAGCGCACAGAGTCGCTAATCGCGTGGACATTGAAGTTCAGCGCTACTACACTTTGTTCAGAAAGTCGGTAGGATAAGTCAAGGTTAAGGGACCCGAGAGACTCTACATGAGAATCATCTTCGTTAAGACCTTTGATTTTAATAGTTTGAGGTCCCAAACCGGGATGCTTTTGTAAACTTGAGAATTTCACTATCGAAATTGAAGCACCCGAGTCAATTAAAAAACACAGAGGTTTTTGTGAACAGCTCGTCTGTAAAAACACGTGAGGAAGCGAAACCTTAGGGTTGAGATTAAGAACAGTGTAAACTGTGCTTTCTTCACATGTAGAATCTCTAGGGGAAGGCCCCGAAAAACTCAAGTTGCCTTGAGGGGAGAGATTTGTTGACTCATTGAGAGTATTAGAACTAGCCTTGGAAAGAAACTCATGTTTGAGTAAAGGCGTAGTAGTAGAGCTAGTCTTAGGAAGAAACTCTGTAGCGAGTAAAGACTTAGCCTTAGTTTTTTTTGAGCTAGCCCTAGGAATAAATTCCTTTTTGGGTGAAGGGTTAGCAAAACTGGCCTTGGGCAGAAACTCAGGGAGTAAAGGCGCAGATACGTTAGAAAATGTGTCTTTTACAATGGGAGAAGGCCCCGGCAGACACGGAACCGGAACCGATTTTAGTTTAAATCAGTTTCCTCTGAGTGTGGAATAATAGTGTGAACACTGGCCTTAGGAGACGGCGATGACTCATTCTCCTGACCGTTCTTGCGTTTTAATTTAAAACACTCAGTGATAAGGTGCCCAACCTTTTTGCAATAGGCACAACTTTTGTTTTTATCAAATTTAGAGGTAGAAGGCCTATTTTGAGATGGAGGGGAATTGATCGCGTGAACGCGATGACCTTCATTAGATCGGCATGACCGTTTTGATGGCAGAAAGAGCATTGTAAAGATGCTCGTTGAGACATCCGAGAAAGATTGAAGATCTTCTCTTCTTCAATTGCATGTGTGATTGCGTCAGACAGAGTTTTGGGGTTACGGCATCTGACTATATGCGAGAATTTGTTATTCATTCCTAACATAAAGGTGTTAAGGGCCAAATCTTCCATCGCGGCAAGCCTACCTACGAGCTCTTTTTTATCAACACAGCTATAATGGATGTCAGATAGGAGTCTTGTTAAACACGACTCTATTCGCAAAGAATATTGCGTTACACTCTCGTCAGCTTTTTGCTTGCAATTTTGTAAGTCTACAAGTAGGTGCGTTGAATGCTTTTTTTCACCGAAAGTAGTTTTCAAAAAAGCCTTCAGGTCGCTCCAGCTTTCAAATTGTTTCAGACAACATGCAAGTTGCGCCTTGCCTTCAAGCTGCGAGATTATGTATTTTATAAATACATCCTGTTGTTCGGGAGTAGCGAGACTAATTGCGTTCTCGCAATTGGTCAAAAAGGCGGGGAGGCTTTCCCGATCCCCATTATAAGGACGGATAAACTTTATTAGTACGGAAAGCGTGACAGTGGCCATTTTCTCTTTAGGGGCCCGCACTTCTGACTGTGATTCCTTCACACTAGAAAAAGAGTTTTCCGAAGTCTCAGCTTCGGAGGTTGTCTCTTCGGGAACCTCCTCCTTTTTAGCTTTAGGTTTAACCATGAATGAAATTTAAAACTCAGAACAACAGGGTATATGACACAAAAATGATAAGATAAAAACAATTTGTAAAAGTATGTAAAACGTGTAAAAATAATATTTGTAAAAGGTAAGTATTAATGTAAAATGTTCGCCGTAAAATATAAAAATTGCACGAAAATGACGGACAAACACGGTAAGTTCACGAAACTGTAGGACACAGTAAAGTTAAAAGTGAAACGAAACAACTCACAGGAGAACAGCGACCAGGAACATCTCGGAAAATCCAGGGATGTGGCAAGTGACACGCAGTACCAAAAATGCAGTAGGCAGTCACGTTGTAGCGATGACGCAGTTGCAGGTAAAGTAGGTAGCGTCGAGTGTCCGGCGACACCGAAGCGTCGTATTTCTACGGAAAAAACCTCGCGAAGTCACGTTGCGCAGTTTTTGAAGTTGGTGCTGATGAGTTTATAGAAGAGTTGTATGAAAAGTTGTATGAAGAGGTGGAAAGTGAGTCAACCCGATGAACCGGTGGTAGGTGATGGTAGAGTCTTGTCTTTTCTTCTGATGCGGGCTCGCGTAGAACACGGAGACTGATCGTCGAGCAGGGTGTTGTGGTGTTATGTTAGCGCAGGCTCATGCTCAAGAGCAGAGACTTATTGTCGACCAACTGGACCGATGATGCTGCGGGCTACGCACAAGGGCGGAGGCTTAACGTCGGGCAACACGGCACTGAATTTTCACTTTAAAAAAACCTTTCTTGATGCAGCAGGGACCACGAGTTCTTTTGGATGCCAGATCTCACGTGAAGTAAGATTGTCCTTCTGGCATCCCACTTCTGACACCACTGTTATGGGGTCCTTGCCGCAGGTCTTTTTAAAAGAAACTCTTTAATACACACACAGTTTTTATTTCACGAAGACTAGTTGACAGATACACGGCTATGGGTTGACTGACTCACATGTCCATAAAAATGTATTATAAAAGGAATTTAAAATGCTATGTAAGCTCAAGTTTTATAGTAAGGTGGTTTATAACAGTTCGTAGGAAATCCAATCCTGGAATCCAAACCTTAGGTCCTAAAAATAGTTAAGCCTCGCGTTGAGGAATCGCAGGAGCGTTTTTTGCTAAAAACGCACCCAAAAAAAAGATATGATTTTTTTTCCATTGGCGGCGCTAGTTGTGAGATGTACGTCGTCTTAAGCGTGGACGACAGTAACGTGACGGAAAATTCAAAATTTTCAGTTTTTTACTTTTTTAGCTAAACTGAGCTATTTTTGTTCAGCGATATTTCGTTTGCGGCAATAACATTGTATTCTTTTCATTATTGTAAACAACAAAACAACAATAATTCAGCCGATTATCTATGTTATTGCCGCGAACGAAAAATCGCTGAACAAAAATAGCTCAGTTTAGCTAAAAAAGTAAAAAACTGTGAAAATTTTGAATTTCCCGCCACGTTGCTATCGTCCAACCTTAAGTTGAACTTGGCAGGAGCACTGTTGTATATTGAAATGAGTGCGAAAACTTGAGACTCATCTTACTTTAATTGGCGTACGACGTAGTCAAAGCACTCGAAATGTTTAATTTGTAAAAGCATTAAAACGTAAGAACTCTGGTTTGTTACATTTTAATAGCTAACTTTCGTAACTATTTAAAAAGCTTCTCTGCTGTGGGCTGTGATACCTACTTAAGTCTTGTTAAAAAAAGGCTGACATAGGCCCGGTTTCTAAATTGAGAAATTTACTTAGTGAATACTTAACTATCGATCGTTCTGTCATGTTCTTTTGTGAGAAATCCGCTGAGGCAGAACGATATTTAAGTACTTGCTTAGCGAATTTCTCAAATCAGAAACCCGCAGAAAGTCCACTAAGTCCGCGCTCGGCTCAATGGCGCGGACAACACACCCCAACTTCTAAATGTGATTTTCATCAATTTTTGTTCTACGGCTTTGGTGAAAGCGCTTTTTTATTTTTCCACAAGTACAAAAAAATAATATTTTTTCTATTTATTTTTTTCAAATTTCGTAGCGCCCCTTCACAAGTAGGAGACGGAGAGCCTAGAAAGGTGGTAGAAAATGGAGGGGCATGAAAGGTGGTAGAAAATGGAGGGGCATGAAAGGTGGTAGAAAATGGAGGGGCATGAAAGGTGGTAGAAAATGGAGGGGCATGAAAGGTGATAGGAAATGGAGGGGCATGAAAGGTGGTAGAAAATGGAGGGGCATGAAAGGTGGTAGAAAATGGAGGGGCATGAAAGAGCGCCGCTCAGGCAGCAGTGTTGCCGCTCAATAGTCCAATATTGATTGTCTATCGATAGCCTATAGTCAATCGATAGTATCGATACAACCGATAGTATTGCTTGTAGAAGAGACAGAGTGGAGAAATCGATACTATCGATACTATCGATTGTCCTATCGTTGGGGTACATGTTTTTGGGGTCCGACAATCGATTGCAAAACTATCGATTTTTCGGCAACACTAGGCAGCGCTGAAAGGGTACAACTGCAAACTTTTAAATCACCTTCAATAAATAAGTTCGAGCTATTTGAAAAGTCGTAGAACAAAAGTGGTTGAAACTCGTATTTAAAAGTTGACCTGTTTCAGGAATAAATTTAAAAATTTATTTAAAAATTGCCCTGTATTTGCAGAAGCGTTTCAGCACAGATGCTGCCCGTAAATAGGTGAGTGCTACTTCGCCACTAGTTCGCAATGAAGAAATAACTGTCCCAATTTAAACTAGGTACTGGAAACACCCAGCAGTGAACAGGGCAGTTAGCTAACCAATGTTACAGCGCAATTGTACCACAGATGAGGTATTACCAGAAAATTCGTTCTTTGCATCTACGTAATCAGATGTTTTATAAAACGTCCAGTGGCAGCTTCACTCGTACTAGATGAGTGAAGTGATTTCTCGGACTCTGCAGGGCCTGGGACATTCTTTAAAAATATTTTTTAGACGGAGTAGCCTTGCCCAGCACCTTTACCATCCTGACAGCTTTGTCGGCCTAGCCCTCAGGAAAGACAAGTCAAGGAAAGACAAGTCAATACTTGTGAAGCCAACTAAGCCGCGGGTTTCCTAACGATGTTTTCCTTCAAAAGCCAGCGATATTGCTGCTACAAAATCACAAAGGTAGTAACTCTGAAAATACACAAAGTGACAGGCACATGCCCACACCGGGGATCGAACCTGGGTCTCTCTCTTCTGTGTCCATTGTTCTACCCACTAGGCTACCACCAGAGAGAATAAACGGCTTTGTAAATTTTTTTTTTTCGGCCATTGCTTGTTATGATTTTAGTTCCCTGACCGGAGAAACAATATTCTTATTTAGTATTATCGTTGATTAAGAATAATACAAACTTTTTTTGGATTGGCGGCGCTAGTTATGCCTAGGTTATCACCTTAAGCGCTCTCTCCACACACGCATCTTCTGCACATTCCTATTTCAAAACACCGTCGATATTTCCCACCGGGAGTCGTTAGGGCGCATACACACTGCACGCAAATGTCCGGCGCGTCGCGAGCCCTCGTAGAGCGCTGTGAACAGTTGTGAACAGTTGTGAAACAGCCGTTTTACTGCGCACTCCACTCCACTGCGTCGTTCCGACATAGTTTTACATAAACTCACCGCGTTGTAAACGAGTGGCTGGAGTGGTTGCGAGGCCACGTTATTGCTTTGCCTACAGTTTTCAGACCGATATCGCTCACAACAAAATTCTGGCTTCGATATACAGGGTATTTGTAAAAGACCGTCAACAAACGTATTGTCCTCATCTTGGCGAACATTTTTGCAAAAGAAACTATGCCTGGGAAATCAATGATTTCCGAGATAATGAGGTTCAAAGTCGGTCTGTCGGCGGTCTTTTAGCACCCTAAATGATTGCGCTTTGTTTTAAATTGTTTACCGAAAATTTTCTGTTTTGACAGAATTTGATTGCAGAAAAACAGCCATAAGTATTTATGGATAGGTATATGGGGGCAAATTCTCGGGTATGTCACATTCGAGATTCTACGAAGAAAACCTTAGTAACAAGTCACATTTGAGATTGCCGAGAATTAGACCCCTGCAATACGTACAGAACTTTAACCTCACAGATCAATAACTTTTGTATTTACTTTCTATGGTTTAGGTAGTGTAGGTTTTTCATATTGTAGGTATTGTCTTTAATCTCTGCAGCCCATAATTATGGTGTAAAAGCGCGTACGTTCCTAATCCTAAGTCAAGAAGTCAAATAAATGCCATTCAAGGTAAAGATCCAGATAATCAATCAGTCCATACCTAATAGTCTGTACCTTCTCTACACTTTCTGAGAACCATAGACGGTTCGGGAATGCGATCTCGCAGCGGGGGGTCTAAAGGGTGCATTCCGTGCATCCACCCGGGTTCTGCCGAGCTTGGGAGATGCTGTGCATAATTATCCACATACTTAGTGCTGTCTGAGATGACTAGACATAATTTAAACACAGATTTGAACGGATTTAACACTCGTTTTATTGACTTTTTACATTTTTCCAACGTTTCGAGACCTTTGCAGGGCTCGTGGTCGCGGTAGACTGAGGTGACAGCTGTCTTGTATGTAATTTGTTAATTGAAATTTGCAAAGGTCTCAAAACGTTGGAAAAATGTAAAAAGTCAATAAAACGAGTGTTAAATCCGTTCAAATCTGTGTTTAAATTATGTATAGTGCTCGTGCAAACCTAAGAAAATATTATGACTAGACATCTTTAGGTAGTGGTAATAGTACCCCTAATAGTGCAGTAAGTTATTGGTTAAAAGATTTAACCTTATTGGTTAAAACAACGCTCGGGACAGGACTTGAAACCGCAACCCCGCGCATTATACCGAACAGGGGAAGTGCTATAAACAAAAAGTATAGCATACGCAACCTATGTACAAGCCTAGTAGATTTTATCGAGCCAGACCCGTCAGAGCCTAGATGCCTATAAAGTGTTAATGCGTACTTAAACGACGCGCAATTACGTCGCGCCGCCGACTTTTACAGTCTTTTGAGAGCGCTCTCAGCGCCTTATCTTGTTGCCAATGAATAATGAACACCGTATTGGCGCCAAATTGTTTAAGTGCGGTCTTTGCATAGTAAACAGAAACGAAGTCGACCAAAGTTCAAGCGCCCGAGGCAGGTTGAATGATTCAAAGGACTGGAGATAAAAAAAAAAACTATTTAAGTAGGATAGCTCTCTGTACAACGCAACCAGTTTCTGTTAAAAGTAAGGTTTTTTTTTATGCAGACTAAGGTAATTAATTTGCCTAAAAACCAATTCCGATTCGACCCGTTTCGAATACAATAATGTTTAAATATCGCGAATAATTAAAAGTTTATTATGCAGACTAGTTTACAAAAGTTAAAGTTAAAGGTAAAAGTTACCATTCCGTGATACCTTATGGAGTACATTTCATAATAACTAATAGTTTGCCCCTTGCAAAGTTGTTGGAAATCACATTTATAAGTTAACGTGTTTCAGGAATAAAGCTGTTTAAAAATTACTGTGTAAATCATCTTAGTTTAGACTTTTGAATTGGGATAACAAACCAGGGCTTCTACCGAACCCCTAGAGTGTACAATTCTCACACTTTTATTCACAGACAGAGTTGACGTTGTTATTTATCATTATTCTCCGTTCGCACACATCGCGCGGTGAGTGAGAGTGGGCGACTATTGACGCCGGAGCTGACGAGGGTGCTCCCTGGAGCCCCGGCCCATTAAAAGTTAGATTGGCTCCGAAAAACACCGACAACGCCAACGATGCCGTAGAAGCACTGTTCGTCTCGGAACAAAGGTTGAAGAAAAAGGAGAGTTTGATTTTAGGAATTTAAATATAAAGAGAAAAGAGAATGGAAGTGACAGCTAATTTGACAGGTAACCAAAATGACAGTTAAATTGACGGAAACATAGACTACAAAGGCTGCATTCAAAATAATATTATAACAATTTAAAATCTAAAACATTACAGTAATAATTATAATGAAATGACGCATTAATAATTTAAAGAAAACAACAAATAAGAAGAAGAAACTAACAACGTGTCGTCGCAGACAAGCACTGATTTGCAGATGGTCTAGGTCTACAGAATTACCTATTAGTCAATAAGTTGAGGATTTTTTTTGCCTCCATGACGATTGGCTCTCCGAAAAAAAAACACAAAAAGTATACTTTAGAAGTCTAGAACCCTCTAGGAGCACAGATTTGCTATCAGGTCTTGGCTCTGTAGGTTTATTCGGATGGCAGGGAAACGTTTTTAATGTTGGCGCAAATATGCCAAGTTGGTATGCTATGCATAAGTTATAGTAGAAATGTAGGAAATCGCAATAAATTTAATATCTGGACTCATTCGCATGGAAAAATGATATTGCACCAATTGTTTTTTTAGTTTGGGTTTTTTGCCTAATTTATACAAAGTGGAAAATCTAGAACCTGAAAAACTAGAATTGCAGGATATTTTATCAGCTGCGATGTCACAGGTTCAGGCCTAGAACTTTCCTTTCGGCAGCCACTAGAAACACACGAAAACAAAGGTGGGCGATATTAATGGCCGGATAGATACAAGCTTAGTGCCGTGAAGTAAATAAAAATCTCTGAGCTTAGCTACTAGTTTTTTTTGATTTTTTTTTTTTTTTTTTTTATTACTAGTTCCTTTTATTCTGTGCTTCTGCTCCACACCCGATACAGATAAACTTTGAATAATGCATCATTTGTTAGGTTCCCTGTCACACTACAAAGGGTCGTTGTGTCTTTTTAGGTCAGACTGTCAAACTCTTGGACTCGCTTTCGTTTTAGGTCAATATCCGCCTAACCAAAAAGATACGACTCTATCTAAATAAAAAGATTCAGTCATACTTGAGGGGTCGTTGAACTCATCAATGCACTCAAAATTTAGTAAGGGACCAACTGCGGAATATTATTATGAAAAATAATACCCTCAGTGCGTGAGTCCGTCTCGCACTTGGCCGGTTTTTCTGCCTAAAGCGCTGAGTTGTGCGAGGATGTATCGAGAGATAAAACATTTGCGCTCGAGCGTATGTACACCTGATAGAACGTAGATGCTTACACTTTTGTTGCAATATCGCCCGTAACGTAACTGAATAGAGTGCACGTTTGTAAGCATATACTACGTACTGTCGTGTGTACAGCACTTTTTAGAAAGATAGTTTGCAAGCTTTACGGCGATGCTGAAATGAACATCACTAGTACAAATTGCCCTCTACCGAATGCTCGTCGAGTGTTGTTATTTACCTTTATTTACAGCAGTTTGCGTCTCGGACGCGGCAAACGGGTGGATAGGATCAGGGTCTGATTGTGCAACTTCAACATCTATTGCATCATCTATTCAGGCACTGCAGCTTCCAAATAGTTGCTTCGCCCTTATAGTACAGTCGCCAGCGACCGTTTAATTTTCTTGAAAGGTTACCGGTTCCCCTTTTGATATGTTGTAAAGCACGTCATTCTGGGTACAAACATCTAATTTTTGAAGGTCCTAACCCGCCGCATCAATGAGAAATTTAAGGTCAAAGTTACGAAAAAATGCACTTAATTCAGAGTAAAAGGTTACCGGTTCCCCTTTTGATATGTTGTAAAACACGTCATTCTGGGTACAAACACCAAATTTTGAAGTTCCTAACCCGCCGCATCAATGAGATATTTAAGGTCAAAGTTACGAAAAAATGCACTTAATTCAGAGTAAAAGGTTACCGCTTGCCACCTTGATATTGTGAAAATTTATGCAATTTCACATACTAGAACCTAAATCTTGCAGTCCCTAACCCGCCGCATCCATGAAAAAAATTAAGTCAAAAATCGAAAAATGCGTTTTGGCAATGAATGTATGGGTACCTTGCTTTACATCCGGTAGTTCTGAATTTTGGCTGATTTGTTTATGATGTTGGCCCAATGAATTATCCAAGTTTGTGATCTCGAGCGCCGACCGCAACCATGTCAAAAACCGAAAAAACCGCGAATTTGTATTGAGAGCAATGCCTTTTTTCAGTTTTTGGCCACATTTTTGCTCCGATTTTTCTGTAACTTAGTACAAGTACTCTTCGACAAAATCAAATAGTAACACATTCTTAAAATTTTCAAGAATTCCCCCCTAGCCGGTAAAATTGTATGTCAAAAGTCACCAAAAATGCAGTTAATTCACTTAAAAGGTTACCGCATGCCGTTGTGAAATTGTGATAAAATACGTAATTTGAGCTACAAAATACCAAATCTTGCCGTTC
>OX439393.1:236018-356783 GCA_949319315.1 Zelleria hepariella | reverse complement strand
CTGTTGTATCGTGATTGTAAGTGAGATGCAAATCCGTGTTTCTTCAGCGGACGGCGCGCTAATTCCATTACTATCGCTGCTGTGCTGCTAATTGCATCCGTCGCTCGCTCGCTCGCTTCGCTCCCGCTGCGGCACCACTGACCATGATCAGGCGCTTAAGTCTGTAACGCGATGGCGTGTCGATGGCGTCCCAGTAGGAGGACAAAACCGGGGTTTCCTCGTTTTTCTCCTTCTTCTTCTTCTTTGCGTGCCTCTCCACTAATGGAGGTTGGCCGTCAGCTCTTCATATTCTTTCTTGTTCTTTGCCAAGCGAAATAGATGTTCGACGCTGACTATCTCCGTCCATTCCTTGATGTTTCTGAGCTACGACTTTCTTCTTCTACCAGCACGCCTCTTCCCCTCAATCGCCTCTCCCCCCTTTCTCCTACAACCAGCGAACTAATCCTCTACAATATTATTTGCTGTTCTACAAAAACATTATAAGGAAAGACAGCATTAATCGTAATTGAAGCCGTCAACTGTGAGCCCATTTTGGCACCATTGCGTTACAGACACAGGCCCCAGATAATCCCTGACGGTATCTCATTTAGCTCTCACACGTCCCTGTCAAAAGGAGTGAATGAGGGCGCAGTATTACCTAAATTCCTGGAACCTTGCTAATATGGGCAGCTGGGCCTTTGAAACCTTTAGTGCCTTTGAATCCAATCGCGACTTAGGGATGTGGCAAACGGACAATCGGCGCCCGAGTCTAAAGTGGAATACAGGTAGAGGCCAGGTTGACCAGATTAGGCGAATTGACGCCATTTAGGCTACCTCAGGGGGTCAAACGGCGACCATAAAATCCGATCGGCGACCAGTAGCCATTTAGGCTACCTAAAAAATGGGAACGGGCGATTTAGGCTATCTCAGGATTATTTCACATTTATTTAGGCGATTTAGGCTATTGTTGCAAATTTATTGTACCATTCCTTGATTTTTTCTTAAAATGCTTGTAACGAAACGTACTAAGCACGTGGAAAGGAGGATTCTCCACTGATAGTGACGGAGAACTTTTGCAGGAAGTTATTATTTTAGTTTATGGGGCTTAAAAAAAAAAAAGAATACAAATTAAATTATGTATTCGATTTTTTTTTATATTTTTTTTGCTGTACGTTATCTTTTTTTAGTTTTTTCTTTATTTTGGGTTAAATTTCTCAAAAAAGGCTCAAAAAGTTAGGCGAATTAGGCTAAGAAGATGAGAAAAAAGATAAGGCGATTTAGGCTACTCGAAAGACAAAATTAGGCGAATCGAGTCGAGCGAATAGAATCTGGTCTGGAGGAGGCATTCGTCAGATGGCAGCCGGAATGGCAATATACTCGGCTACATACAGGCAGTGGCGTACCGTGGGTAAATGGCGCCTAGGGCAAGCATCGTAATTGCGCCCCTTTATATATCTTTTTTCAGTGGCGGTGCAAGACTAAATGGGACGTTAACTATTCTGCTTCTGGTTATAAAAAAAATCGCACGCCGCGCAAAATGTCACAAGCAATCGGCATTAAACGCGCGCGTAGCGCGCCCGAGAATTCACCGATTTTACCCATTTTGTAAGCCGCGATATGGAGCAATTTTACCGATTTTATCCTTAAATTACGCGATCGAAATTACTTACCATAGTTCGTAAATTGGACGAACGCACGCAGCGCCCACGAAAATTTAACAATTTTATTTTCTAAAGTCGTGCAAAGCTAACTTTGCAGTGGAGCATCCGAAATAGTAATTTCCGTACGTTGCTTTTGTATGTTTTCACCATATTTTCAATATTTATTTATTTTCCATATTTTCACGTAACATGTACCACTTGTAAAACTTGTAACATGTACCACTGCAACGTACGGAAATTACTTTTTCGGATGCTCCACTGCAAAGTTAGCTTTGCACGACTATATCTTCATTGTTCGTAAATTGGTCGACGCGCAAAGCGCCCGAAAATTCACCGGTTTTAACTTTTAAAATCATAATTTATGAAACCTCGCGCGTAGCGCGCTTGAAATTCACCAATTTTAGCCTTTTTCGTAGGCGTGGCAAGTTTTCTTTACAAGCGCGCCCAAAACTCGATTTTTCCCTTAAATTATGATAAAGATTTATTTTTTTCGTATGTAAATTCAAAGATTTTACATTTGAATTTTATTGTTCATTAATGGAACAAAAGCGCGCAGAAAACGGCTTTTAATATACAGAGTAACTTATAGTTAGGAGGAATCTAGACATCAGTGCATTTTTCATGAAGTTCATGCAATTTGCCACGGATTGTTAGCTACCTTTCCTCATATTTTTTCGACAATTAGGGATTCAGTTTTTGAAGAAGATGTTTAAGTAGGTACCTAATGTATCTTCTATATCGTCACATACACTATTTACAATACCATAACCGATCGTCCGATAATTTGAAGTAAATTGTTTTATTTTGAATTTACGTGTTGCGGTTTTGCGCCCCCTTGAAATGGCGCCCAGGGCACGTGCCCTGGCTGCCCCACCCTAGTTACCATACAGGGTGTTGTTTTGGTTAGTGTCAGCCGACCCAGGGAAGATAGTTTTAGTACAAAACGTTTGGAACAAAAATAAGTTTTATTTTTTCTAAAATGTTTTTGAATTTCAAATTACCTTGTACAATTTGGTCTATTAAAACCGTGACGTGCGGGGGTCGCCTTCTCAAGGCGCGCGGGCGATGTGGCGCCCGATAATGCGAGTGCGGCCGCAAGTGTTAGTAAGGGAGGCCATACTTTAATGTTTTTTTTTTTTTGCTTCAATATCGTGTATCATTTTTGAGTCGGGTGTCACTGCCCAAAACAACACGTTGTATAACAATAGTAAAAATCGTGACCAAAAATATTGTGGAGAAGCAAAATTTTAAGCTTATATTCAAGAACTCGGATATCTCGTTTCATGCATCGAAGTGTTTCATATTCCGCGAAATTCGGTCTAACCCAAATCCTAAACGATAAGTTATTCTTCCTGAGCCAAACTGATGGCTCGCGCTCAAGCGTGGAATTAAAATGGCCGCCGCCGATACAAGCACCTACCTCGTATTAAATATGGAGGTTCCCAGCTTCGGCGTTATGGAAAAAAATATATAGCTTACTTTTTAATTCTACAAGGTGTTACAAAAGTACCTAACTCTTTTTACGGATTCACTACGCCTTGCCGAAACACGTTTCACCTAGTTACACTTCACCTATGACGTCTCATCTAACCTACAGTAGAACTAACGTTCAATTCATCTAATGTTTGTTTTAACTATAACCATTTGTTCGAAGCTACACTTCACCTAATTACGATTCCACTAAACACAATTCATCGAAGCATCATTTGTTCGATGCTAGGTACATTTCACCTTATAATAACTAGTGGTTCGCCCCGAACTATGAACTCGCGAGTGTACCTAACTTTTGCTAACACCATTTGCGCAGGCGCGCGCGCGCATTGCATATAAACTTAACAACCCCATATCTCGGCAACCCCTCCACCGATTTGGCTCATGTTCAAACTTAACTATGGTGGTTCGCCCCGAACTGTGAACTCGCGACCCCATATAAACTTTACAACCCCATATCTCGGCAACCCCTCGACCGATTTGGCTCATGTTCGAACTTAAAAATTCTTTTAATTTAATTTACCCGCCTGCCAAATTTCATGATGATCCGACCAAATTTACTCAAGTTCGGTACGGTCGTGTGGCGTGAACAGCGCACCGCACAGTGCGTTGGTTCGGCCGCACCTGG
The DNA here is from genome assembly GCA_949319315.1 of Zelleria hepariella. Lineage (NCBI taxonomy): Eukaryota > Metazoa > Arthropoda > Insecta > Lepidoptera > Yponomeutidae > Zelleria > Zelleria hepariella. Next base: position 353,024 of record OX439393.1, on the reverse strand, counting down.
GCCCTTAGCCTGTAACGCAATGGCGGGTCAATGGCGTCCCGGCAGAAGGACAAAACCGGGCTCTCCTCGTTTTTCTCCTACAACCAGAAAACTAATCCTCTAGAATTAGAATCAAAATATTCTTTGCTGTACTACAAAAACATTAAAAGGACAGACAGCGTTAGCAAATCGTAATTGAAGTCGTCACCTGACAGCCCATTTTGGCACCATTGTGTTACAGGCTAAGGGCCCAGGTTCGATCGTCTGTTACTGCTATAAGTGTCGACGTGCTAACACTTGGGCCTTAAGTCTGTAACGCAAATATAATAAATAGTAAGTAAAATAATTAAACATAAGTAAAGCGGTACATTATTTTTGTTTGTTTCTTTTTCTACCAATAGCGTATGACTATGTTATATTTACAGAATAGTGACTTCAAAATATTTTTTTTTTTCTTTTTATTTATAAATGGCAAATAAAATGTCTGTTTATGTTATACCTATCCAATTAATTAGTTTTTTTTTTTAATGAGATATCTTCAAGTCCACGGCGTAAAACAACTTCATTTATAATTTTTAAAGTTCTGTCACAGAACCCTAAAAAGTCAAAATTTAGTTAATGATATTGTAAACATTTTTTTGTACACCCTTAAAAAAACCGGCCAAATGCGAGTCGGACTCACCCACTAAGGGTAAAACGAGCCTCGAGGCGTAGCCATGAAAACGCGATGCAGGCGGAACGCGACTCTGGCGGAAAGCGACGGGGCCGGCAAAATTCGATCAAATGACCTCTAGATAAAACAACATTAGACTAAACAATTCCTAGATGAAATAAGCTCTCGGTCTAATGACATTCGGTGAAATGAACCAAAGGTGTAATGTCATTCGGTTAAATAAAGTCTAGTTTAAGTGACATTGGATGATACGTCATAGGTGAAGTGTAACTAGGTGAAATGTAATTCGGCAAGACGTAGTGAACCCCTTTTTACAGGGTAATAGCACCCGGTGATAGGGACCACAACCAAAATTTTTTTTTTGCTCTATGACGTTCCGTTAATTTTTAAATTAATAAAATGTGAACGATGTGGCGGGAGAAAAGTATTTTTTTAATATTGTTTTCATTGACTTTCACAATGTTTTAACAACTGAAAGCTATGTAAATGCACCTATACATAAAGTTACTGTGATTCACCCAGAACTGTAAACTCGCGATGTGTAAAATAAATGTTTGTTTCTACGATAACTTGAGTAAATTTTGTTGGATCGTCATGATATCTGGTAAGCAAGGAAATCAATTAAAATTAATTTTGAAATTCGAACGTGCGCCAAATCGGTCGACGGGTTGCCGAGCTATAGGGTCGCGCACAGCTCGGGGCGAACCAATAGTTAGTGTTTAGTTTTGCAAACTATTTCGAATTATTCCATAAAAATAATGAATGGAGTGTCTTGGAGTGTTTCGCGTGTTCCGTCCACTATCAGAGAGGGCAGTATTCGTTAGCGCCGGTATCAAGTCGCTGCAATTAAACGGCAAAGAGTCGTTCCGCAGTGGACGTACAGTGCGAGCCCGCGCGATGCGCCCCCCGACAGAGGTTGCGCTTCTACCTCGATTAAAATACCACCGAGAACGAGATAGAGCATTCTAGTCTTTTTTCTATTAAATTAAATTATAACTAAGGAAGCTTATATTGTATACCTTAAAAATTGCACCGTAAATTGATAAACAATTGATTGTTACGTATCTCGAGAAGTGGATGCCAGGGTTCTTAGCCTGTAACACACGCGTATGCGTATCAATGGCGTCCCAGGTAGAAGGACAAAACCGGGATTTTTTCGTTGTTCTCCTACAACCAGCGAACTAATCCTCTAGAATTAGACTCATAATATTCTTTGTTGTACTACAAAAACATTAAAAGGACCTACCTACACTGGACCGACAGCATTAATTGAACGAGCGAGCGAAGTTCTCCGAGTCTACTGGAACAATCCGGCGTTTGTATGTATGTAAATTGTATGTATGAATGTTCGTTCGACGATAACTTGAGTAAATTTAGTCGGATCTTCATGATTTGTTATGCGGGTAAATGAGGCAAAGATAATTTTTAGTTCGAACATGAGCCAAATCGGTCGAGGGTTTGCCGAGATATAGGGTCGCGAGTTCATAGTTCGGGGCGAACGACTAGTTACTAGTGACTTTGAACTTCGTGAGGAAACCTGATTATTTTGGTGACAAAGTTTCGAAGCTTATGGGGGCGGGGCACCTGGCGAGGCGAGAGGATGGCAGGTGGACCAGGGCAGTGACAGAGTGGCGGCTAAGAACGGGACGACGGTCAGTAGGCAGACCAGCAGCCCGGTAGACAGACGACATCTTTAGGGCGACAGAGGGTCCGTGGATGCGTGCCGCTAGAGACAAAGGAGGATGGCGTGAGGAGGAAAAGGGTTATACCCAGCAGTGGGCAAATGCGGGCTGAAAATGATGAGGGAACCTGAGCGTATGAGGCATTATACCTTCAACGCGAAAATCGCCATTCCGCAGTGGGCGCGCTCTCTCTCTGAGAGAAGCCCTTTGCCCAGCTAGTGGGACATGTACAATTGTACAGGCTACATCTTACTCTTACTTACTAGTGACTTTGAACAGGTGCAAAAAAGTTACAGAAATATTCCGTAAGAAAATATCTAACTGGCGATGAAAACCGCATGAAAATAAGTTGTGTAGTTTAGGAGCAGTTAACGAACGGATAAACAAAAACGTCTTTTCTGTCTGTCTTGCGCGTTGATACTCTGCGAGTCGCTCGAGGATGATTCCACAGCCTTCTCTCCAGACGGTACAGATCTGTTATATTGTCGCTCACCACTCGCAATCCGAAAAATGCTAACCAACATAGACCGTTGCAAATGTTGCAATTTAGCCCGTAACGGGACAGCGTAGAGTGCACTTGTGTCAAGGTCGACGGCTATCGACCGTACAAAAAAAAAGAACAAGAATCATCACGTACAGCGTTTAATCGAAGCGGAACTTTCCTCCTTTCCCGTAACTCCGCGGTGGAACCACAGCAGCGGTCCGGTAACTTGGAACATTTACATTTCTTCGCGGCGCCGCGTTGCCGCAATTGGGAAGGCAAAGTTTTTTGTTCGAAAGTCCGTTATTGGCTTAATCTTATCTTTAGACAATATTGAGAAACTAATTTCAATATTTTTTATTTTGGTTCAGTAGTTTGGATTTTACAACGTTTCAAAGATACCGTTTTATGACCTTCACGCGACAGTCTGCATACGTTTGGCGGTCATAGGAACAAAACATTTTAGCGCATAAAAACAAAACTACTGGACCAAAATAAAAAATATTTAAATTAGTTTCTTAATATTGTCTAAAGATAAGTTTAAGCCAATAACGGACTTTCGAACAAAAAACTTTGCCTACCCAATTACTCCTTCTTTGCACTTCAGCCGTTACATTAATTGGACAATGTAAATTACGATTTTTCTTCGTGCAACTTTTAACTGGGAAAATGTTAATTTCCGTCAAACTTGAAGGAGCTAATATTAGTATCTGCATTTTATATGTGAAACTTTCGCAGAAACTGCATATTTTTTACAAAGCCGCTTCACCCCCACGGCAGAGCTTTCCTTGTGGGCGGAATGAGAATAATATTTCCATTGTATTTTTATTGAAAGCCGCGGCTTAGTTGGCTCCGCATGTTTTGACCTTTTATTACCCGTGGGCTGGGCTGATTGTGAGAAACTCGTGTAGGTGCTAGGCAAACCTCTCCATCTAAACAGTCAGATACTTCAACATAAAAGAGCTCACTTCGTCTAGATGCCGTGTGAGTAGAAGTTTCACTAGTCGCTGCATAAATCATCTAAAACTAAGGTGCCGCACACACCGTCCGGAGTTCTGCGTTCCGCGTTTAGAGTTCGGCATTCCGCGTTCTTTCTAATGTATGAGGTTTCTTGAACGAGCTTCTTGTATGAGGTTTATGCGCGCGGCATAAGGGCGCCAATCGAACAAAAAGGGGTATCCTAGCGTGTGGCCGACAGAAATTACAAGATCTCAATCGCAGCTTAACATCAATTTCCTTGTCCGCAACTACAAAATATCTTAAGGTGATCGTGAAGGCGCTTCTTGCCGCTCCTAATTGCATTTTGCAAACGATCTCGATTACTTCTGTCGCGATTTGGAAACTGCCCCAGGCGGAGCTGACCTGCCTTCCCCCGCGCTGTCGCAGCCAACACAGGCAAGAGAGGGGGAAGGCTTGAAAAACCCAGGGGTCTTGGTCCGCTGGTGATTGGGCGAGGTTTGACTGCGCCGCGCCGCTGTGCAATTTACTCGTGCAATAGACGTCGCAGCGCCAATGGATTGTTGGAACCGATTCAATCTGGTCATTTACGTTATTTACCGTCCGACCAGGAACGTTACTTTCTGTTTACAATAGTGTTGTGCCTTTCGTAAGTGGCTCGTGACCTGCCAGAAGTGGCGAAGTTAACTAACGTGTTACTCTCTTCGAAAGAGTAATTAAAAGCTCTATGTATCTAACAAGATATTTTCATACCTTGTCAAAGTATAAAATGCAAACACTTATTAAATGGATTCCTCTGTAATGAAATCGATATTTGATTTGTTACTAAAACACAATAAAAATTGAAAGAGCTTTTTAGGGCTCCGTACTCAAACGGGACCCCATTACTCTGCCTAGACTGTCCTGTCTGTCTTAACAAGGTCTTAACTTTAAAGGGCTGTTTATTTGGAACCGTAATAGATAGCCAGTTGAAATTTTCACAGATTATTGTGTTATTATGGCGGATTTCCCAAAAAATTATTTAAAAAAAAATAATAAAAAATAAGGAGGTCCTAATAATACATGTTTTGATACTTTTTGCTCTATTGTAAAAAAGGTCATACATACAAACATCAAACTTAGTATGATAAAAGGGCTTATTTTATAGTATAGCAACAAATAATAAAAAACAATCAAGCGCGATTCGGACTCATACACCGAGGGTCCGCATAACGAATTTTTTTTAAATTGCATGGCGTTACAGAAACCCTCAGCGCGCGAGTTGACTCGAGTTTTTATTTAACTTCCCACAGCAACTAGTTTGTCTTATGAATACCAACAGAACCAAACTTCTGCGCATTTCCCCAGAAGCCAGGCTGATTAAGCGTTCGTTTTTCCTGCGAAGGCAAAGTTTCCACCCTTTGTGAGGGCGGACGCTAACTCGGCTCGTATTTACACGTCCTTGAGGCAACTTGCTAAAGGGCAGAGCATTCCTCCGCTTTGCCAACATTGTTACCGTTCCACGGGCCCTCAGCCAACTATGGGCGGAGGGCAACCGGAGCTCTTTTGCGCGTTTTGAGAACAGTGGAGCAGCTACATAGGCCCGGGGCCCCCAAGCTCGGGGGGCCCCGTCGGACTGAGCTATTTACGGATAAAATAAGTAGAATTTAAGGGGCGCTGGCCACTTGCTTTTAGAGAAAACCTCGGCCAGGGATGATGTATCCTCCTTGCCGTGGCTTAGGAAATAGGTGAATTCGGTCTTCTGTGGAACTACTGGGAAAAAAAAAGAGATTCACTTGTTCTACTGGAGGACTAGTGAGAAAAAAAAGTCCCACCGGTTCCACAGACCAATTAACTGTTCGATGGAACTATTGGGAACAAAATATAGACTTCCTAGTTCTACTGTGGGAAAATAAAATCCCACTAGTTCCACCGTAGAACTACTCTGGGAAAGGAATTATCCGGCACGCTGCGCGCGTTTATCTACTTAGAACAAATGGGTAGGTAGGTAATCGTATGAGGTTTTTAGGCCACCCAAAGGGTCTCTGACATGGCTTAACGATTGTTATTAATGAACAACAACCGGGACCAACGGTTTAACGTGCCTTCCGAAGCACGGAAGCGCTCAGATATTATTGCCACTAGCGGTCACCCATCCATGGACTGACCGCGGCCGTTGTTGCTTAACTTTGCCAATCGATTAAGAACGGCTAGTACAACTAGGCTGTGAGCGCTTCCTTAGAACAAATAAAGTGTTATCAAATTATTATTTAAGGAAACATTCAAGAGTCAATTTCTCCGTTACCTAGCTACGCCTCTGTTCGAGAGTCAAGAGCTCCTTGTTTAGGGTTCAGTTGAGTCTTAGATCAATCTTGAAACTTCCGTCACCCCACTTTCGTTTAGAGCAAGGTAGATCTTTGTAATTTCTTGTTATGACCCAGCGATCTTCCAGTTTCAATTCTATCTATCTATCTATCCACTCCATTACTGTCGCCCACTGATAGGTATGTCTGTCTTTTTGTAACTCCAATATCTCCGGTCCCCTACCAGCCGTGTCCACTGCTTCCCGGCCGATTAAATTCAGTCAATTAAAATACACAATACATACGTCACAGGCCAGGCCTAGTGTGGAGACCACCTACCAACTTATGTTGAACTTCTTTGTAAAAGCGCATTGTTGCAAAATTTCATTATTTTCTTTCTTTTAAATATTTCATCCGGCACCCACAACACAGGCCATGCCTAAGTGTGGGGGCCACCAATGTATTTTCAATATATTACTTCATTATTTTTAAATAAAGATCCTTTTTCATTTTCATTTTCATACGAACATAGACCAACAGTTACAAACACTATGGAATCGACTATCAACGAAAATTATGTTTTGTCTATCACTAATGAACTGACAAATTAGTAACTGCAATCGTCTAACTCTTCTTCTTCTTCAGTATTTATATTGTCCACTGCTGGACGTATGCCTCTTCATGTCTTTTCAATATAATTTAAGCCGGTCTGTGGCTATTGTGGTCCAGTTTGAGCCAGCTGTATTTTTGATATCGTCGGACCATCGTGCACCTGGTCTGCTCACACTTCGCGTTTCTAACTATTGTATACTTCTAACTAACAATTTGTAACTAACAAATTGGTCACTTGGAACAGCAGCTTTGGTATGGCCTGAAGTTGCTAGGTACTTTGTTTTGACATTAAGATGTCTTTTAGGTAACGCAGCTGGCCTCGTTTTATTATGAAACCCATATTCAATAACTTGAGCATAGTTTCAAAGTCACTTTTATAAACTTCCTTGCTTAGTAATATAGTAATAACAACAAAAATCTCAGCAATACTAACGCCACGCATCGCGTTCTTGACTTCTTCGTGATGAATTGAGCTAGCTCACTTTCAAAACACTGATTCCGCCATCCATCACGAAACTTCTCAGGTAATAATATAAGGAAGTAATATTTTTGCAAGATTGCCAAGAAGATAATATTACTTACTATGCCGAACGTTTTTTTTTGTGAGATCCATAGTTACAAAAGGTGTCGATTGGCGATAGACATTTATAGGGTAAAGTGTTTTGGTTTTCATTTTCGAATGTTTTGGAATTTGTAAAAAAATCACCTGTGTAATAAAATACCTCCCGTTTTAGAGCCACAAAAAAAATCTGCGTTTAGGATATCAGCTATCATCGTAATATCTAACCTAGACAGAAATAAGTTTGATTTTAGATGGACAGTGAGACAAAACTTTCCTTGCGCAACTTGCGCATGCGTCACAAGCTTTGATTTTAGTGCTTAGTGAACCTTGACTAGTTATCAATAAGATTTGTTTCAAACTTCACAAGCTCCAATCTTGTCAATAAGGAGCCTCTCTTCTTCGAAAGTATTAATTAGACCGTAAAGCCCTGTTCGTATAATTCCAGTGTTCCTAACTAGCGCTGAACTTCAACTGGAATACTCTGAAGAGAGAGAGATACAATGAAGACTTTACTAAGTATAATTAATTATTTCCTATGGTATTCTGTACACTATCTACCGAATATTTTATTTTTTCTGTCCTCTCCATCCAACTGTTGTCTGGCAGAGATCGCTGTTAGCGATAAGACCGCAAATTGTAAACGTTCTAATTTAGTTTTAAAGAAACAATGTTATTTATCTTTGGTGTACAGTAAAGAGTTATCTAATCTAATGTAATAGGAGCTGGAAAGCACTATTCTCTAAACAGGAATTAAATACATTTTGTCAGTATCTGTGGCGCATCATATTTCAAACCATTCACTTAATTTCACAGAGAAAATTCTGCAATATAACTTTACTGTCTCTATTTTTTTGCTATGAGTATCCGTAACTAGTAACTGTAGTGGCGGTGTACTTTTCAATGCTGTATTACAACTAGAATGTTGTGGATGGCCAATCCGCTATTATTCCAAGTGCTGCTTGACTCATAACTAGTGGTTCGCCCCGAACTCTGAACTCGCGACCCCATATCTAAGCAACCCCTCGACCGATTTGGCTCATGTTCGAACTTAAAAATCATCTTTGCCTCATTTACCCGCCTACTAACATTCATATATACAAACATACATACATACATACAAACATACATACATACAAACGCCGGATTGTTCAAGTAGACTTGGAGAACTTAGCTCGCTTCGCTTGCTCGTTCAATTATTAACAAGTGAACGTTTTATAAATGACTGAAATAGTTTGCACAATCACCATTAGTCTAACGTTGATTTAGATCCTAGAATGGAGTGCTATTTAGACGTTTATATCTACGTAAGAGATGTTTTATGCATCGTCCAGTGGCACCTTCACTCACACTACATGAGTGAAGTGACCACTCGGGGGCTGCCTTGTCTGGGGCATGGTTTTAGATAAATTAAGCTTTCCCAGTACCACGATCCTGATTGCTTAGTTTATCTGAGTGACACTGGCTACCGGTGAATGAATATCGTAAGGAAGTCCGAGGCTTAGTTGGCTCCGGACGTATTGACTGGTATTTTATTTGGGAAGCGCTACTGGTATGGTGTGAACCGGGCATAACACAGCTATAAGTGCAGTCTGTAGGCCAAGACGGGCAAGTTCCGTGACTTGGCGAGCCCTGCGCCGGACAGCGGAGACAACTTGTTTTACTTTGGAAGCTATTGCAAGGCTTAGGGGAAATTCCTTCGTCGTAGGAACCGCCATCAAATGCTTAGGGTTTCGCATGCAGTTTCTTATTTTGATTCCACCATCCTCGGATCATCTGGACATTATTATCAAGGTAACCAAGCCTGAAATCTAATTACCTATAACCCTAAAAAAACATGACAAGCACAAAGCTTAGCTTTCAACTTTGCATTTTTTAAAGATATCAGTAGGTTACGTGAAATGATTTTAGAATAAAAAGTACTCATTAGTCAGCCGATCGATTTATGGCACAGAATCTGACTTGACATTCCAGATGCCAACAACATTGACAAAACAATCATGTTTTCATATTGACAGTATTGACACACTAAAATAAAATAAAAAATAAAAATAAAAAACCTTTATTATTCCTAACATCGTTAAAAATTTAAAAATTTAAAAATTTCAAGTAAAAGTAAAAAATTAAATAATGAAATTAGGACCCCGTAAGGGTATAGGCCTCCTCCAGTTTCTTCCAGTTGTCTCTATCTTGTGCATCTTTTACCCAGTTCTTGGTCACCTCTTCTATGTCGTCCACCCAACGAGCGGTAGGTCTTCCTCTTCTTCTTTTGCCTGTTGGGCCTTTCCACAGAGTTGCTATTTTAGTCCATTTGTCTTCGTGCATCCTAGCAATATGACCTGCCCATTGCCATTTCAATTTGTGTGTGTGTTCTATAACATCTATAATCTTCGTCTTTTTTCTTATGTTGTTGTGGTTTATTTTATCTGTTAGTTTTATTTTTAATATGCTTCTTTCTATAGCTCTTTGACATGTTGTGAGTTTTTGTTTGGCTTCTTTTGTAAATTTCCAAGTTTGGCAACCATATGCTAGTGCAGGGAGTAGACAAGAGTCTATGACTTTCCGTTTAAGGTGTATGGGTAATGAGCTCTTCAGAACCTCAGCCATGCTCCAAAATTTGTTCCAGGTTTTGTTGATTCTTCTTTCTATCTCCTCAATATTGTTACTCGTCCTGAACGATATTTGCTTTCCTAGGTAGATGTACTCCTTGACATATTCTAGTTTTGTACTTTCTATAAAGATGTTATTTTCCTCGCTATTTGTCATAATTTTTGTTTTCTGTAAGTTCATTTCCAGGCCAATCTCTGTGCTTACTTTGTGTAGTGTACTGAGCATGGATTGAAGGTTTTGGGAGTTTTCTGATAGTAGTACTATGTCGTCTGCGAAAGCCAAATGGGTCAATTGTTTTTTGTTTATAACAATACCTTTATTATCCCAGTTTATATTCTTCGTAATGTAATGTAGTACTATTATAAAAAGGGATGGCGACAGCGGATCTCCCTGTCTTACCCCCCTTTCGATTTTTATGTATCTGCCGGTATTTTCGAGCTTTATTCTGCTCTTGCACTTTGAGTATATGTTGTCTATTATATCTATATATGTTGGTTCTACTAGTGCTTCATTTAGAGCTTTTAATATTGAGTTATGTTCTATCGAATCAAAAGCTTTTTGGTAGTCGACAAAGGCCATATAGAGTGGTTTCTGGAATTCTCTGTATTTCTCTATTATCTGTTCCACGGCTTGGATATGGTCCATTGTACTGAAACCTTTCCTGAATCCTGCTTGCTCAACATTTAGGAAGCTTTCCAGCATTGGGGTTATTCTGTTTTGGAGGCCTGATGAGAACAGTTTGTATATACTTGACATAAGGCTTATCGGGCGATAGTTTCCTATGTCGGTTGCATCTCCTTTTTTATACAAAATTATTATGTCCGACTCTACCCATTGTGTTGGTACTATTTTTTGCTCGAGTACTTTGTTGAATAGTATGGTTATTGGTGTGGCTAGTATGTTGCTTATTGATTTCATTATGTCGTTGGTTATGCCTTCGCAGCCTGGGCTTTTACCTGATTTGGTTTTGGTAATTAGTTGTATTATCTCACTTTCGTTAAAGTCATTTACCTTCTCAGAAAATATACTTAGTGGTTGTATGTTGTCACTATCGGCTTTGTTATTATCTGCGTATAATTTTTCGTAGTATGATGTTGCTATTTCCAAAATATCATGTCTTTGTTGGTTATTTTTCAGTTTAGTTATCCATTTTTTTGTTTTGTTAATTTCTTTATATGCCCTTTTTAAGCTTCCAGACATGTTTAGATGTTTCTGTATGATTTCTGTTTTATGTTTTGTGTAGTCTTCTTTTATCATTCTATTAGCTTTTTTATATAAAAAGCTCAGTTCCAACTTCTCTTCTTTGCTTAAGGGTTTCTTTTTTTGTAGCTCTGATCTGCGACTTATGAGTGTTTTCGTGTTTTCAGATAGTATTGACTTCTTTTGTTTCTGAATGCTATTCGTTGTGGGTACTAAACTTTCTGTGATCCACGACTCTAGTCTGTTGTAGTACGTTTGAACGGGTTCGTCTGTTTCTGTATTCATAATAGTATTTCTGTTGCTCAACATCTTCTCTATTATTGCGGTTTTTTGTTCATCTGTCTCTATTATTCTTGGTATTATGTTTTTAAATAGTGTTCGTTTTTTCTTTGCTGGAGACAGGTTGAAGGTTCCTCTGACTAGGCGATGGTCGGATGGAAATTGAATGTTCAGCACGTCCACATCTGTGAAGTATTTTTTGTTTGAAAGAATAAAATCAATTTCGTTTGTATTCTTTTTGTCCGGTGTTATCCAAGTCCATCTACGGTTGTCTTTCTTTTTGAATAGGGTATTATTAATGAATAATTTATTTTCTAGCGCATATTCTATGAGTCGTTGTCCTCTAGCGTTTCGGGTTCCTAGGCCGAACTTGCCTGCGACCAAGTTTTCACTATCTTTTGGTATACCTATTTTTGCATTGAAGTCTCCTATTATTATTTTTGTCTTTTCTGTCATAAGTTTTGCTTGATCGAGTGTTTTGTAGAAATTGTCTATTTCCTCTATGCTTGAATCTTTTGTTGGAGCGTGTACTTGTATGATAGAGATATTTTGCTGTCCAAACTTGAGGTTAAGTATAGAAATTCTTTCCGAGAGACCTATAAAGCTCAGAATATTTCGTTTGTGTTTCTTCTTAATCAAAAAGCCTGTTCCTAGATGGCCCTTTGTTTGTCCATAATAGCAAAATATGTGTTCACTGTCTTCTTCAATGTGGTTTCCAACTCTTCTTATTTCCGCTAGGCCGATAATGTCGTATTTTATGTGTTCTAATGAATGTTTCAACTGGATCATTTTTTCTTCTGAAGCTAGAGATCGGGCATTATATGTGCATATGTAGATGCTATTGTTGATAGGTGACTTTTTGTTGACTGGAGGGTTTTGGTCTAAATCTCCCGCGGTGACCGGCCGTTTTGGGAGATATCTTTTTGTTTTATAGTTTTTTTGATTAGTTTTTTGTGGAGGAGCCTGTGTTTCCTATGCTTCCTCGAATGACTGGGCTTCCTTTGAGTTTCGAGTCAAATAGTTTGTAATATCGGGTTTGGTTTTCTTATTTGCTTGTTTTCCATTTAGATTATTGGAAGTTTTTTGGTTGTCTTTTGGTGATTCGGACAAATTTCTTTTGTTGTTGTTTTTAATTTCCGGCTCTACATGTTTGTTGTTTTTCATTTTTGGCTCTACATTTCTTTGCTTGAGAATCACAATTTTGTCATACTTCAGCACGGCCCTTTTGCCTTCATTATGAAGTTTTTTGAGTTCTTCTTGGAGATTCTTGCGCTTTTCTAGAATGTTTTTTGGGTAATCTTCTTTCACGTAATATGGGGTTTCATCAAGGAGTTTCTTTTTATTAAGTATTTGTATTTTCTTTCCCAACGTGGTAAGAGTCATTGCGATGGGTCTCGGGTTGTTTCCACTTTTGCCCATTCTTCTGACAGACTCTATCTCTGAGATTTCGCAAGCAATCTTCATTTTTTTCTGTAAAAAGTCTACCATTTTTAATTCTAAGTCTTGGTAAGACTTTTCATTTTCTTCTTCTAGCCCAAAAAATATTATGTTTTTCTTCTTCAATTGTTTCTCGATAAACTCTAAGCGTTGGTCTTGATTTTTAAACTTCTCCTCCATTTCTTGAGTTTTCAGGTGTAGTATTTCGAATTTCTGATTTATATTATCATTTATTTTTTTAGTTATGCTTTCATCTAGTTGTTTGAATTCAATTTTTTGCTGATCCATATCATCTTGGATTTTTTGCAACATTTTAGTAATGTTTTCCATTTTTAAAAACAGCGCCCTCTATTTTTGTGTAGCGGAAGTTATTGATTTTTGGTAGTGGTTCGTGAGTTTCGGCCGTAAATTTGTAGATGGCGCTTTTAGGGTTTTCTAACGGGCGCCCTCTATAAATGTTTATAGGAACTTTTTTTAGGTTCAGTAAGAACGAGCGTTAGTAGATCTGTTATTTTTGTAGCAATTAACAGATGGCGCTTTGAGTGATTTTTATTTCGTATGCTGGGCAAGATTCTAGGTTATTATAAAAATCTTCTCACACAAACAGCATTTTTTCACTGTAATTCTATCGCCTGAAATTCTAGTTCACTTTGCACTTATCGGTTCCTTCACTTTTCGAGTCTTATTTACAGAGTTGCAGTTTTATTCACATTGACGGTTTGTTTGTTGTTGTTCAAAATTTTGCACTGTTTACGATGAATTTCACTAAAACTTTATATTTCACTGGTGAATCTCGGTGTGAACTTTATTATTCAGTCGTTTAATTGAGGTTTTTGGCACTGTTTAATATTTTAAAACACGAATAAACACTAGAAGTATTTCACACCACTAAGAAGCGGGTAGGAAGAATTTATAAATGACTGAAATAGTTTGGCGTTTTATAAATGACTGAAATAGTTTGCACAATCACCATTAGTCTAACGTTGATTTAGATCCTAGAATGGAGTGCTATTTAGACGTTTATATCTACGTAAGAGATGTTTTATGCATCGTCCAGTGGCACCTTCACTCACACTACATGAGTGAAGTGACCACTCGGGGGCTGCCTTGTCTGGGGCATGGTTTTAGATAAATTAAGCTTTCCCAGTACCACGATCCTGATTGCTTAGTTTATCTGAGTGACACTGGCTACCGGTGAATGAATATCGTAAGGAAGTCCGAGGCTTAGTTGGCTCCGGACGTATTGACTGGTATTTTATTTGGGAAGCGCTACTGGTATGGTGTGAACCGGGCATAACACAGCTATAAGTGCAGTCTGTAGGCCAAGACGGGCAAGTTCCGTGACTTGGCGAGCCCTGCGCCGGACAGCGGAGACAACTTGTTTTACTTTGGAAGCTATTGCAAGGCTTAGGGGAAATTCCTTCGTCGTAGGAACCGCCATCAAATGCTTAGGGTTTCGCATGCAGTTTCTTATTTTGATTCCACCATCCTCGGATCATCTGGACATTATTATCAAGGTAACCAAGCCTGAAATCTAATTACCTATAACCCTAAAAAAACATGACAAGCACAAAGCTTAGCTTTCAACTTTGCATTTTTTAAAGATATCAGTAGGTTACGTGAAATGATTTTAGAATAAAAAGTACTCATTAGTCAGCCGATCGATTTATGGCACAGAATCTGACTTGACATTCCAGATGCCAACAACATTGACAAAACAATCATGTTTTCATATTGACAGTATTGACACACTATAAAAACGAAAAGGCTCACAGTTTTGGCATCCATCAAACAAAGAGCAAAAACATCCTGCGGATAGGCATAGTCTGAACCCGTGAGCCTACACAAAAGTGTGTAGATACGGATCATTTTTCCACAGTTTCCAGGCCATCAATTCTTTGTTGCCAGGCAGTGAGTGAGGCTCGGTGTCACGACAACACTGGGGCGAGTCGACGAGGTGACACCAAGCCTGGTAGTCGACATAGCCACGCTACATGCTCCAACTGACCACCTGTCTGCGGGTTGGACGGAGGCAGTACATTTTTTGTTCACTGGATAGAAGAGTGTATGAGGCGTGTTACAAAAAGTCGAGTCTAACTTAAGTGGCCACTTTTGGCGGGAATCGATTGCATTTGTAGGTTCTAGGATCTGGAATCCAAACCTTAGGTCCTAAAAATAGTTAAGCCTTGCGTTGAGAAATCGCAGGAGAGAGTAATTTTGCAAAAAACGCACCCAAAAAGAAGATATGTTTTTTTTTTCATTGGCGCGCTACTTGTGCATCCTATTGTGCCTTAAAAAATAAGCTGTCAAGAAAATAATTAAAAGCAACACTCAGTTTCTTAATACTAGTGGTTCGCCCCGAACTATGAACTCGCGACCCCATATCTCAGTAACCCTTCGACCGATTTCGCTCATGTTCGGACTTAAAAATTTTCTTGGCCTCATTTACCTGCCTACTAAATTTCATGACGATCCGACTAAATTTACTCAAGTTATCGTCGAACGAACATTCAAACATACATACAAACGCCGGATTGTTCCAGTAGACTCGGAGAACTTCGCTCGCTTCGCTCGCTCGTTCAATAAGAAACAAAAAAACTCAGGTACCTCTGACAATTTACGCGGTATTAATACCACCCGCTGCCTTTGTGTATTTATTTATTTATTTAATATTTAGGAGAACTAGTGACTAATAGTAACATTGATACATCTTATAATAACAACACGTATAAAAACACATTAGTAGCGTAAAAAAAAGAAACTTAAATTACAGCAGCCAGTCTTTGAAAGTTCCCAAAAAATTTTGAGTTATTTGAAACAGCCCCAATGTCTATTGATGGTGACTTTACTAGTGCTACGTAAAACAATTTAATGTTTAAATATAAAACCGTGTTCCAGCGCCTGACAGCCAGTAATAAGATCTTCGTTCTTAGTATTTTCTCTGTTGAGTTGAGTACGGTAATTGGATTAGGTTAATAAATAGAGTGCGTGTTTAGACGAGATTAGTAACCAAAGAGAGAATGCTTGCTGCACAAGATTGGTAAAATCTTTTGAAAAGACGGTAGTGTGATCTTTCACCGAAGGGCAAGATAAAATAATTTTCCTGTAGCTAAATTAAAACAAAACATATACGAAAGCAAATCATAATGAACCTAAATCAAAACAAAAACATATACAAAATTAGATTTTAGAGCTGCCTTCTTCGCTTGACTGAAGTACTATTTTTACACTTGAAAATACGTAAGTTGCAGTTGCAAGTTGTTGGTGTGCAAGAGATTGCAAGTTCAAGTTTTGTCTCGAGCAAATTTTTCGAGTTATTATAAATGTTTAAAATGTTCCCTGCACGGGCTAGTGCTTTGGAAAAAAAAATGTAAATTAAGTTGGTTCCCAGGGGGTCTACCGGCTAAGACGAAGCCGATTACCATTGGCAAAAATCGAAGTTCGATTTTTGAAAAATGTATTGCCACCAATGTTTTCGCCAATGTTAATCGGCTTCGTCTGCCGGTAGACCCCCCGTTCAGACGTGGCGGGAAATTAAAAATTTTCACAGTTTTTTACATTTTGTAGCTAAACTGAGCTATTTTTGTTCAGCGATTTTTCGTTCGCGGCAATAAAAAAGTATTCTTTTCATTATTGTAAACAACAGAACAACAATAATTCAGCCGATTATGTGTTCTGGTCTACGACAAGTTTTTTGGTCAATACCACTGCTTCGTAGACCAGAACACATAATCGGCTGAATTATTGTTGTTCTATTGTTCACAATAATGAAAAGAATATTATGTTATTGCCGCGAACGAAAAATCGCTGAACAAAAATAGCTCAGTTTAGCTAAAAAATGTAAAAAACTGTGAAAATTTTGAATTTCCCGCCACGTTGCTATCGTCTACCCTTAAAAAAAATTTTTAGATAGATTTGAGAAGAAGAATTCCTTTATTTTATACAACGTGTAACAAAACATCCTAACTCTTTTTACAGGGTGTAACCCACTGGTCAACAGGATGTCAATTCTGTAAAAAAAAAGTTGAAAAAAACAATTTTTATTTTATAACCTCAAAATTAAAAAAAAATCTTAACTTTTTTGTTTTTGGTATTAGTTCAAATTTAAAAATATGTGTGTGGGTGTAGGTGCATTTGCATAGCTTTGAGTTGTTAAAACATTGTGAAAGTCAATGAAAACAATATTTAAAAAATACTTTTCTCCCGCCACAGCGTTCACATTTTATTAATTAAAAAATCAACCGAACGTCATAGAGCAAAAAAAAATATTTAGGTTGTGATCCCTATCACCGGGTGCTATTACCCTGTAAAAAGAGTTAGCATCTTTTGTAACACCTTGTAATGTTTATTGGGCGTTAAGAAACGGACCTTTCGTAACTCTCTATTCTGTGTCCAGTCTTGAGTTCGCCTCTGTAATAAGAATGCACAGATGATTATCTCCATAATAATGGAATTTTAATAAATAAAAAGTCGAGAACGTTCGTGTAATTGCTGGAGCTGGCCAGACTTAGCTCATGAATTATTAACGCGAGTCACATCAGATATTTCTTCACGACACACTCAGTGCTAAGGTATAGAAGAACCTTTGTATAAATCTAGGGTGACCTATAAGCTTCTGCAGTATACAATGCCATGCACTTAGCCACAGATAGGAACAACTGGCGACGCATCGTACGACACGGATTGCTCCGTTTGAATGACCACGGCCCTCAGTGATGAGGATACCGATGCAATATTTATATGCCCCATCCTGAAATCACAAAAAAGCTGTGAATGTTGATAAAAATCAGTTTTGCAGCATTGATCTCATTTCACCTACCTTTGTGCACCTAGTTGTCTATTGTTTTTTAGTCCATCTAACATTAATTTCCTCGTGAGATGAAAAGTTGTGTGTTTCGCACTCGCTACGCCACGTGGCTCAATTTCAAAAACCTTCGCTAGCTCCCAGGCTCAGAAAGCATGCTGTTACTAGTAACATACGATCGTGGAAAAGCCTATTTTAAACTATCTGCATTTTATGCATTTGACACGGTTATATATATCAAGCCAGCTTTCAAAGTATCGAAACACCTTTTAAAACTTAAACTTCCGTAAGCACTGCACATTTAGAAACACTTCTCTTCTCCATCCAACTCCTTTGGTGGGTTATACTTTGGAGCGCATTTCATCAATCCAAGCTTCTGAGAGTACCTACTTTTCCTCGAGCCAGATATATCTCGGCCCTAAAATAAGGTTAACACTCATAAAGCGCACGACGACTTTGATAAGATATCTCTGACTTTACAACTTAAGTACGTTTGAAATTAATTATGCACCCTACAGCCTACATGCCTGAGGTTCAGTTCACTTTGCGTCGGAGCAACAACCTTACATTCACAAGAACTATAGATACGAAAACTAAAAGTTTAAACTCTGAACTTAATAGTAGACAAATACAGTTGTGGGTAATTTCGGTAAAGTGACTTTGACGAGTCGTATGTAGGTCGCAGTCGGATCAATGTTGGTTTTTAGTGCAAAATCTTCTCATAAATAAAAAAATAATAAGTCTTTTCACTCAGCAATAAAATACAAATTACTATGAAATGAGCAAAAAAAAATCAGAAGGTCCTTATTCAAGCAATTCTTCTCTATCATAAAATACGAGTATGTTTGTAGAAATGAGTGTCAAAACTTCAGTTAGACAAATTAACTTCTAAATAAAATTTAATCTAACCTTTTTAACCCCCGACATAAAAAGAGGGGAGTTTGACCGCTAGTGTGTCCGTATGTTTCTGTCTGTTGCACCGTACGTAGCTCTTAAACGGATAAACCGATTTGAATGCGGTTTTTTTATTTGACAGCAAGTTTTCTAGTGAGTGTTCTTAGACATGTTTTATCAAAATCGGTTCAGCAGTTAATAACATAATATTATACTGGGGGATGTTGTATAACTTATTTTAGTTTGTTCTTAGTTGCAAGCGTTACAACAACTCCTTGTAGGGTATATTCGCCAAGTCGTGATTTGTGATCACTTATTGTTAAAAATACGAAAGAAAATAAATAAATAAATAAGTACAGTGCGACATAAAAGAGTAGAAATTAAATGGCAACAATTTCTCATAGTAAAGCCACTTTTCGGATTTAATATGAAAAATTGTTGCCATTTAATTTCTACTCTTTTATGTCGCACTATATCTCTATTTTCATAAAATAGTAACTATGAAAGTATTAAAAAGTATAAAATGACACACGACTGAGGGAGCAGACTCTTTGATCGTCGATTCCGAGAACGAACTCGGAAATACACTGCCATGATCATAAAGCCCTAAAGCCGATGTCGCAGCTTCATGGAATCTCTTTGAATTCTCTCACTAATTTAATAATCATAATGACTGGGTCGGTTTATTTATAACTAGTATGCTTTGAAACGTGTTTCATCATTGAAATTAAAATTACTTTGTTCTTTAAACTCCTTGTGCGATATTAAACTTTTGTGCTACAAGGATCCATATTCATATTCAACTTATTTGCGTCATAATGGTATCTTACAATGAAAATTAATCTTATTTTTTTTTCCTTTTCGTTCAGTTTGTACGTACTTTATTAATGACTTAATGTCAATCTCAAGATAGTTTCTATTAATATGCTGACAGCTACTCAAGTTTGACATTGGCATTTGCATTTGACATTTCTGAGTTCACCTACTTGAGATCGAGCTCAAGTAGGTGATCTCAGGCGACTATAAATTTATTAATACCACCCTAAATCTCCCTACCCTGGCGACACCTACCACAGCCTCAAGACCGCGAAACAATAAAGCCATCTAACCCAAAGCTTAAAGCCGGCCGCACTCCGCGACCCGGCGGCATTAAGAGGTCTCACATAGTTTTTCAATTCGCCGCTCGTGACGTCATCAATATTCCAGCCGCAGCGCTGACGTCACTCAGCCCCGCCGCATACCAACTAGCGCTCGCTGCTGCCCGAAAAAAGATCTATCCAGCGCTTACTGTGGTGAGAAAAGCGCTAGACACTGCAGTAACTAGCGTATAATACAGACTTTTTTCGATAATGATCCTTGGATTTTTCAAGGATAGTTTTTAGGGACTTACACAATAATATTATGTGTACCAAACGGTTCAGTAGTTTCGAAGCAAATTGGGAGTGAAAGGTGGAAAGACAGACAAACGAGTGATCCTGTAATGGTTCCGTTATATTTTTTCCTTTTGAGGTACGGAACCCTAAAATATTGATATTAAACCTCAAATCTAAATTAGTAACTTTTAATGACTTTTTTTATTTTCTTAAGCACTAACCCGTGCTAGGGATCTTTAATAAAAATATTTATAACTTTTAATGATTCGCGATATTATTTAAATCTAAATTAATATTATCTTCTCTGGACGCCCTGAAGGAGAAGGATATCACAAGGCCGTTGGACTCGATCACCACATCCCGAAGGTGGCTCTCGACTGGAAACCCGCCGGAGGCTCACGACGACCCGGAAGACCGTACCAGACGTGGAAGAGATCCGTTTTCTCTGAGACGAAAGAGAAGGGAGCAACTTGGTCAGAGCTGCCCTCCCTTGCCATGAACAGAGATAAATGGAAAGCCCTTGTGTCAGCCCCAGACTCCACAGAGGAGTAAAGGGACAAAAGAAGAAGAAGAAGAAATTAATATTGATATCTTGCAACTTTTTTTGGAAGCAGACAAAGTTAGCACCGAAAGCGCTAAAACGGCAGCACGGCTAGTGCAGCGTAAGTCTTCGCGGGCCACGTCAGCGGACAGACAAGATTATTGCTCCCGCGCTGCGTACGGCCAAAGTTGACAGAGAATTTTATTTGGCAATGGCTTCGAGAGAAGAAACGTGAATAAAATTTCACTTTTGGACCGTGTCAGCCGAGGGATTTTTTGCAAACGCTCAGCATAGCAGGCATTCTGAACGCGTCAAAGAACAAAGAATTCAGAACGCTCCAATAAATGACTGATGGCGCATTCTGTTCATTATTCATTTCAGAGAGAGATTAAAAGGCAATAAAATGAAAGACGATTACACCGATCGTTAATAATTTTGGCCCACGTAAGTAAGTTTTGAAATTCGCATGTCCTGATAGTAACTGAAATAGGTATTGTCAGTGGCCCATCCAAACTGTTAAAAAGGTTGAGTAGCCTTGCTCTTGTTTATTCTCACTATTTTAAGGTTTTGTTTTTCTGTGTGTGCCATAGAGTATAAAGTAAAGTAAATAAGTGAAATAACTATATACATTATTTCACTTATTTACTTTATAATATGTCGGCTATTCCGACAAAATAAAAGTAAGTGAAACCGTTAAAGCGATATAAAAAAGTGAAATACCTAACTCTCGAGGAAATTTTAAGTACCTATCAGAATATGTTCGAGATCATGGTGATGTTGTGTTTGGTTCTTCGAACAGAACGATACTAAACACGACAATTTCATGTTGACAATTTCACGATACATAGAGCTTAGTAGCGCGCGGTACAGTGTTCTGTCTGATTGTTAATCTGCCAAGATTGAGATAGACAGCGGTGTTTTGAGCGGTGTGCACTTTTGAAGGCAGGCACGACTGTCTGACGACTATAATATATTGTCCCAGAAAAGGTGGGCTTCGCTCGCTCGTTCAATAATAATTTATTTGTCAAACAAAAACTTAACCTACATTATGAATCTTCTCTTCTCTCTTCTTCAACCTATAGCCACCCAATGCTGAGTGTAGGTCTCTTCCATTGCACTCCATTCTTTACGTTCTTGGGCTTTTCTCATCCAGTCTTTTCCTGCCACTTTGACCACGTCGTCGGTCCATCTCATCGTTTGCCTGCCCACATTTCTACGACCTATTCTTGGTCTCCACTCCAGTACCCTTTTACCCTATCTGTGGTCTTGTCTACGACATATATTGCCCGCCCACTTCCACTTTCTTCACCTTGGCTATATCGGTTAGTTTGGTTCTTCTCCGGATTTCTGTATTTCTGATTCGATCTCGGAGCGAAATAACTAACATGGCCCGTTCCATAGCTCTTTGGGTGACCTGCAGCCTATTAATGAATAGCTTTAGGCTAAGTGGTGGACAAATTAAGGCTTGGGTTAAGGATCACATTATTCCAAAGCCGCCACCCTGTCTACCCCGGTCGGGGCTGCATGCATCATGTATCGTTGTCTCTGGCGGCTCCGCCGGTACACAGGGTGTGTCGTCGGGCGTGACGTCACCGGGTGATTAATGGCGCCGCTGTCGGGTGTCGCGTCACCCGCCACTCGATAATGCTTGTTGCAGCAAGCGAGCGCACCGATCAGCTGGGACAGAATAACCCTGGCAAGGCTGCCTTTGCATCTACGTTTCCAACCATTTGACACGGGAAGAGCAGGCTGAAGACCAAGCCGTGTGGCGGCATACAGTCAACTCTAACATCTCCGAGTTCGAGCTCTTTGCCAAACGAAGAGCTGCGCTTGATGCTAGACGTGATGAACTCAGATGTAGACCGGCAGCGGTCATACTAATGGAATTTTAACGTGAAGCCAGTGCAACCCACTTTTACAGCCAAGATAGGCTACATAAGTCACATGAGGGCACATGACCGACACCTTCCTCAGCTGCAACAGTCACCGTGACCGAATCCGGTCGGATGGAATCATGAGATGATTTATGCAGCGTCCAGTGGCATCCTTACTGACACTAGATAGGTGAAGTGACCACTCAACACTTACAGCGGTGGTAGTGGGTGGAACAATAGACTCGGAAGCGGGAGATCCACTCAGTGACTGCTTCTGTCCATAGTCCGTCAGTCCTCCGAATCAAGTGTCCCGGTGTGTGATTATAAAAGTGGACATTTTGTGCCTTCTTATTCTGTCCTTGCATTACCGTGAACCACATAATTTGAGTCAATCCAAGCGAATCTTATAGCTGAAGACGTAAGGATCACAGTTGAGCGATCTGAAGCGAGGAGTGTATGAACGCAGCTGACGTGGCCGCCACTGATGTCTGATGGAGTTACCGAGGCTTCACTGGCTGCATAATCTGGTGACCCTCACTGGTGTACATAGTTGTATGGTTGTAGGGTTGTCTAGAGAGGTCATCTGGTAGTGGCATAATAGCCACAAGGAGTGTAGTTGTCAGGGCTTGAGTGACAAGCAGCCTGCATTGACGTTCATTACAAAGACGATTATTAGCTTTGGGTCGAGCGTACAGTGATTAGGAACAATTATTCTGATGTATCAAATGAGATTGTAACGTAGCTGTAATATTGTAATGTACAGACAAATTATACCTCCTTGCTATGAGTATCGAAGCCAACAAATCACATCATGTTGCTTACTATTTTATAGTTTCGTAACCCCTCCTCCAAAACAATTGGCTCAAGACTGGACTGCCGGCTAAAGGGAGTACTGGGGAGAGTTTTTCCGAGCAATGCGACAGTGGGACACTGCAGGTTATGTAAAAAATACCTCTTTCAGGATAAAGGTGTTTATGTTCATGTGTGTATGTATAAATAAAAAAAACATTGCGGCCACTGTTGAAAGGGGAAACATTCAATTTCTTAGGGTTCCGAATTCGAAGGATGCCAAACGGAACCCTATTACTCTGCCTTCGCTGTCTCTCTGTCTGCTCGCCTGTCTGTCCGTCCATCTGTCTGTCTGTCTGTCTGTTATTTTCGTATGCAATGAAGAGTTTTCTATTCTATTCTATTCTGACTGTCTTATCTTTAAAAGGCTTTTTGGAACCGTAATAGGTAGAAATTCACAGAATATGTTATTATGGAGGCACCTCGACTAGATTCGCACTTGGCCGGTTTTTTGTAGTCTCCGAGTGGTTTGTAAACCGCTCGTGTATGGAGGCAGCTAGGTAGTGCGCTGATCGGAGGCCCCGGATGATAAACGATGCGTGAACTAGTGCGTGAACAAGCTGCCTAAAGGGAGATCGCGCTTTGGCCTAAATTGGGGCGGTTTTTCCGAATGAATTTGCATTTTCCTTTACCAAATACACGCTTATTAGCGCGTTAACCTTAAGTCCACTTATTCCAACCAGGGTTAGCCAGTTAACTCTGAGTTAACGTCAATAATTTTATGGAAATGTCAAACTAACTCAGAGTTAGTTGGTTAACCCTGACTGACGCAAGTCCGCCTTAGAAATACAAAGATATCGAGAGCCTAAACATTTGTTATGGCCGTGACTTGAATTATCTGGGGGCACGGCAGTGCCCCCACCAAGTCGAGCTAAAAAGCGGCACGGCCGTACCATACTTTTCTCGAAGCAGTTCAGGCCATTTTCGACCCCCCTATAACTTCGTTTCGGATAAAACTAGAAGCCTGAATTTTCTGTAACCAAGAAAGCATTGTATAAACACGGAATATTTCAAATTTCATTCAATTTGAACCAGTAGTTTAAGAATTATAACTAGTCAAAGTTTCGTATTTTGTCACTCACTCACTCACTGATTGATCATCAAAACTCTAAGGCACTTCTAGCATACATAGAAGCTTCAAATTTAGAATACAATTAGTTTTTAGTGTATAAATCAAGGAAAAACTAAAATATTGTGCAATTTCAGTCCAGGTTTCTAGGTACACCAACTGCATATATAACTTTGTATTCGCATATAAATATATGGGATTACAAAGTTTTATTTGCATAAATGTACAATGCAAATGTAACTTTGTAATCCTATATATTTATATGGGAATACAAAGTTTAATTTGCATACATGTACCCACGACAGCACGACAGAGTGTACAAACGTAACCGAGTAGAGTGGTAGGGTGTAAGGGTCGACGTGCTGTCTTGTGTACAATGCAAATGTAAGTTTGTAATCCTATAATGGAATCAATAGGTACCTACATAATATGTACCTACCTACATATTATTATGTTCAAAGGTAACTTGTACAATGGTCAACGGAATGAAAAAGCCAGAATGGGATGTCTTGAAGTTGTACCAAAATCCCGCAAAGTATTAAGTAGATGGACAGAGGCCCGGTTTCTGAATTGAGAATTTTGCTAAGCAAATACTTAACTATCGTTCTGTCATGCTCTTTTGTGAGAAATCTGCAGAGACAGGACGATACTTACCCATTTGCTTAGTGAATTTCTTAATTCAGAAATCGGCAGTAAGGCCCGGTTTCCGAGTTGAGAATTTTACTAAGCACATACTTACGTATCGCTCTGTCACGCTCTTTTGTGAGAAATCTGTAGAGACAGGACGATACTTACCCATTTGCTTAGCAAAATTCTCACCTCAGAAACCGGGCCTATACTTAAGTTTATTTGCCCGATCGTAATTGAAGCCGTCAACTGGGAGCCCGTTTTGTCACCAGGCGTTTTGCGTGTTTTGCGTTACAGGCTAAGGGCCCTGGAAGGTAGAAGACGTACTCGTAGAAGTAGAAAGCAAAAAAAAGTAGGACTATCTACAAAAAGAAATGAGATCCCATCAAAAACAAAACTTGTAAAAAAAAACCAAGCCTCGCTGCCCAGTTCTTCTACCGTAAAAAGTTTTGAGATCCATGTAATACCAAGTCGGTTAACTTATTCAGTCCCTACTTTTTAAGGGTCCTTCTGTCTTGAGTATTTTATAACGTAATTAGCTAACCTAACAACATCTTTTAGTGACCATATCAAAATTAAACATCTTTTATGTTTTAAATAATTAGATTGACTTGGCAATCGCATTAAATAATCTAATTTAATATAATTTGTATTACTTGTGTTTTCATGCGATGGCCAAGTCAATCTATTTATTTAAAACATAAAAGATGTTTAATAATTTTGATATGGTCACTAAAAGATGTTGTTAGGTTAGCTAATTACGTAATAAATTACTCAAGACAGAAGGACCCTTAAAAAGTAGGGACTGAATAAGTTAACCGACTTGGTATTACATGGATCTCAAAACTTTTTACGGTAGAAGAACTGAGCAGCGAGGCTTGGTTTTTTTTTACAAGTTTTGTTTTTGATGGGATTAAAGTTTCCGTTACTTGGTTGTCTTCATTATCTCTAGTTATATCATCCTCTGCTACCAAAACATAAAGTTGTCAAACTGAGGACGCCCTGTCATCCCACGCATCCAAGTACTGAGCCCACTTATTTGCAGAACAACTACAGCTTGAATTATACAATATCATAATTATGACCACAGTACAATTAATTTGGGTAAGCGCTCGGGTGACCAGTGACCGCTGACCACCCCCCGCCGGCCAGAGGGAATTATGTGAGTGACGCAGATTTCAATTAGCAAAGGACTTCGTAATTAGTGTTAGTGTCAGTGCTCGGTGAGGGTCAGAAGAACGATAGGTGTTTTTTGTCAACAGAAAGAATGTGGTTTTAGATATTTTGGCTTTAACATGCAGATTTGGAAATCTGGCGTAATCAAGTAGAATCATCCTATTGCTGGTACAGTCGGCCAAACGCTAGGATACCCCTTTTTGTTCGATTGGCGCCCTTATGCCGCGCGCGGTAAGAGCTGTCATGGGGTATCTGTGACTGTGGCCGAGCGTACATTAATTGTGATTAAATTAAAATAGAACCATACCAAATCTATTGAAGAAAATTGTTAGCATCCCAAAATTATGTGGTTCTGATAATAATTATAGGGACCGCCAAACAAAATGTCAATTAGTGTTTTAGGCGACACTGATCTTCTATGGTCTTCTATCTTGTTTGCAGGCTATTTTTGCGCCATTGCAATATCTGATTACAGGCGACACCATTATGTTCGTATTCCAACGTTATTTTAAATACCAACTAATGACGATTATTTTCTTTGGCAGGGACACACTGTAAGAATAAACTTCATGCCTACATCTGATAACTATGTACGATTGTGAGTAATTTACTTTAATCAGATTATATAACCGATATAGGTTAAATTAAGTACAGAAAGTCTTTTTTGACCAGCCGTATTTCAGGTACCTATCTTCTATCTTCCCTGACTCGGGTGTCACTAACGAAAACAACACCCTGTATACAAGGTGTTACAAAAGTACCTAACTCTTTTTACAGGGTAATAACTGCCACTACCTCATACGATTACCTACCTACAGGGTAATAACACCCGGTGATAGGGATCACAACCTAAATTTTTTTTTTTGCTCTATGACGTTCCGTTTATTTTTAAATTAATAAAATGTGAACGCTGTGGCGGGAGAAAGGTATTTTTTAATTATGGTTTTCATTGACTTTCACAATGTTTTAAAAACTCAAACTTATATGCAACTAAAACATATTTTAAAATTTGAGCTAATACCAAAAACAAAAAAGTTATTTTTTATTTATTTTGAGGTTATAAAATAAAAATTGTTTATGCAACTTTTTTTTACAGATTCGACATCCTGTGGGCCACTAGGTTACACCCTGTAAAAAGAGTTAGGATGTTTTGTAACACGTTGTATTTTCACAAAGCAACACGAAGCTGCGAACAGGCGAACTCATAATGCTATGCGGCACGTCCCGCTGGCTCCTGACAGCTGGCCAAAATTTCACATTGGGGAATTGAAATTCTACAATAACCGACACAAAATTACATCACTTAGGGTGGAATTAATAGTCGTTATCTCAAGCTCGAACTCAAGTAGGTGATCTCAGAAAAGTCAAATGCTAATGTCAAGCCTTGGCTAAAATGTCAATGTCAATCTCAAGATAGTGTCTATTAATATGCTGACAGCTACTCAAGTTTGAGATTAGCTAAGGCTTGATAGCGAGCTCAAGTAAGTAATCTTAGACGACTATTAATACTACCAAAGAGCATATAATACAAATACTACCCTTACAATACTACAATATTGTTTTTGTAAATGGATAAAGTTGCATTGAAGTATTTTGATTTCCTAAAAATTGTATTAGGTATATTCTGATGAAGTAAAATGGGTTCTGCCAGTTTTTCCTGATTTAGGTCCACTTGCGTCAACTAGGGTTAGCCATTTAACTCTGATTTAATGTCAAAAATTGTATAGAAATGTCAAATTAACTCGGAGTTAGTTGCCTAACCCTAACTGACGCAAGTCCGCCTTATTCGCTTTGTTTGACCCCGAGACGGTGCCAAAGGCATCAGCAGATAACTATTGATTATTATCAAATTTGGTAACAAAATGCTAATCCCTCAGATTAGGTTGCATATTGCTGCAGTGTAGAATGTTTTTTGTACGAGTATTGATGAGAAGTGGACATGGCTGGCAGAGGACCGGGGGGGTTCGCGTGATAAGGAAGATGCCTATGCCAAACAGTGGGCGACCTTCAAGGGCTGAATAGATAGATTGATGAGCATAAAGAACCCACTCTGTAGTGGTTAGAACCTGTAAAACCTGTAACAATAGGCTGTAATTCATAATCATAATCAATGAGATTAAAATCGGTTGTATCACTCACTGGATAAAATAATTCTAACAATTGTTACCAGTGATAGAATCTCTTGAATATCACCCTCTTGAATATGCAAATTCATAATTTTATTATGGTGGGAGGGAGTAGGTAATTTTATTGTTTTATAATTTTATTTATTTATTTTAGGCAAGGCAACTTATATATTTGTAATGCTACACGTACGAGCGTATAAACTATCGTACCGAGAACTGGGACGCTAATGTCCCGCGACACATGCTCCGAGCTAGTGCACTCAAGTGTACGAGAGTCACTGCGTCTAATCCGCTGGCATTTACAGGAAATTAATAATTTATGAAACACCCACGGGGCCATAAATAGACAATCAAGGGGTGGAGGTAGACCTTGGAATGTTGTTGTGCTAAAAATACCAGGTCAAAGACTGTTATAACTGCAAAGACGCACCACTGTGGGAGACTCCATAGCCGTTGAAATGGAACTAAGCCCAAAGGGGTAAATGGCAGTGGTTCAGAGATAATGGTGGTCAAAAATTTAGAGGAAATAAAAGAGCTATCCAAGAATCTGAACCAAAAAGGTACAAGAACCCACTACCCTTGCGTGCCGTGACATTGCTCTTGTAACAGACCTTTTTAACTTAAATCAGAAAGAAAGGAAGACTAACAAATAAAGGTAAATGCAAAAATCACCAATCCACAGTGGATACACTCTCAGAGAGAACGCCTTTGCCCAGCTAGTGGAACATGTGCACGTGTACAGGCTATATCTCACCTACTTAACCCGCCATTGGTGACGTGAATTTGACTTACATAATTTGGTAACGCCGGTCACACGCACCGGGTTTTTTAACCTAAGTTTTTCCAACAATCGACGAAACCTGCAACGCAAAAGTGGATTCAGTTTTAAAGATACATGACTGTGTTGTTGACAATAAAAAACAACTATTTCATAAATAAACCAATTTTTATTGGGATCTATATCATGACACTTCGAGGACTAAAAATCATCCTGATTTTACACTAATATGTTGGTTTAAAAATTAATCACTCTTTCAACTTTTGTCATTCATACGCCATTGGGGTACAATGGGGTGAAAAGAAAAGTTATCCAACTTTACCCACCTTGTATTTCAGACATTTAATGTGGCGTCACCAATGGTGGGTTAAGGCGAACTAAGACCAACGCGCATCCCTACTGACACGGGTGGCCAGGCTCCTTCTTCTAAGACTAAGTCGGTGGCCCCCGGACGTGTGAGCCAAACAAATCCGCTTCAATAAAGTAGAGGGTGCGGCGCGATAGAGCCGACCGCGAGCCGCACCTGGCACCAGAGTGAGACACTGCAGCTAACGCCGTGTTAGCACTGAATGGGTAATGCAGAAGAGTCAATGCACCTGACGGTTGGAAAAAGCAGCAAATAAACGCAGCGAGTGGCGCTCCACGCTAAATGCTGAAAATATCATGGACGGATAGAGTGACAAACGACTCGGTGTTAAAAAGAATGAACAAACTCCTGAAAACCATTAAGCGGGGGAAAATGCAATATTTTGGCCACATGATGTGCAACCACAAATATAACCTTCTCAACTGATTATGCAAGGAAAAATACAGGGCTGCCGATGACCTGGCCGCCCAAAAACATCATGGCTACAAACTCTCGCAGAATGGTTCAACACAAGCCACACACAACTATTCCGAGCCGCAACATCACGGGCCAAAGAAGCCGTAATGATAGCCGACATCCGATAGGAGATGGGACCAAAAGAAGAGAGAAGAGGCGCTCTACGATACATAAAAAAGTGGCAGAGGTTCGGAGAAGCCCGGATCGAGACCCTCGACTCCAACCCACTACTGCGCATAAGCTCTAGCGATAACATTCCTATTACACAGCCATTACTGCTTAGTAACTCGGTTTGCAATAGTTGTTCCCGTAACCCTAAACCGAGGTTTCTGAAGCTACCCTCCCTAGCACAGTCTCGACTTAGGGCGGAATTTATAGATGAAGCTTAGCTCCAGCGAGTACCAGAGGGGACCGTCCCGTCCTCGGCTGATGCGACACACGACTGATGCCCACATACTCTGTCAAAGTACAATGAGTTGGGTTGTTTGCAGTGGCAGAAAGGTATGGAATGTGAGAAAATTGTATCTTACCACAGCATTGTGACTTTTTAACAAACTTTGCGGGGTATTTTTAATCATCAGCAATAAATCAAAATTGAGAATCAATTTAGTATGTTTAGAAATTATACGTGACGAATGAATACGTGGTTTTAGAAGATGCAATAGTAGGTTAGGTTCTGCATCAAGCTTTGCGCTTCTAGTGATAGTTTTTAGCAAACATAGCTTAAATTATTGACCAGTGAATATGTGGCTTAACCACTGAATACGTGAGGTTAATTAATCATGCAGAATCATCTTAATTAAATCAGCAGATTTAATCAATCAAGCAGAAGCATCTTGTACGGCGGCGCTTCTATAATATTGCCAAGTGAATACGCGACAAATGTGTAACCTAGTATTACTGCATGACGCGTTGCGCTTCTAGTGTCGTCCAGTGAATTACCTGCTTTAGGAGAATTTTCCAAGTTTTAAATATAGTATTGGAATCGCTGCCTGTCAAAATCTGTCTATTAATCTGTAATTCCCATATAAAGATTGTTCTATCCTGTAAAATATTAGATTAATAGACTGATTTTGACAGCGATCCCAACTATATTTTGAAAATTGGAAAAAAGTCCTAAAGCAGGGTATTCACTAGACGACACTAGAGGCGCAACGCGTGATGTAAAAATATGCGCCCCATTTTTTTAGGTGTCTTTAGCAGACACGATCACGCGTGCCGCTTCTAGTGTCGCCTAGTGAATACTCGATCTTAGCAGACGCACAGCAGTTCTGCCAATAAATCCTCTCGCGGGATCCTCTATCCTCTGCTAACTAACGATCGCAGTAATGCCCCGGCGACATTAGCGCGGCGCATTGCAGTGCTATCGACTCTGCACCTGACACGGAGCGAACTTTTTACACATGGAGTGCCTACGCGGGAGGGTTTTGACGTGATGTGAGTTTAGCAGTTGCCTAAAAGAATAGCTTTAGCCCGCGACTTCATCGGCGCACTCCGATAAAAATTGCCTAATATTTTTGAACGAGCGAGCGAAGCGAGCAAAGTTCTCCGAGTCTACTGGAACAATCCGGCGTTTGTATGTATGTATGTATGTATGAATGTTCGTTCGACGATAACTTGAGTAAATTTAGTCGGATCGTCATGAAATTTGGTAGGCAGGTAAATGAGGCCAAGAGAATTTTTAAGTTCGAACATGAGCCAAATCGGTCGAGGGGTTCCTGATATATGGGGTCGCGAGTTCAGAGTTCGGGGCGAACCACGATGTCAACGCGGACGAAGTTCTCCAAGTCTACTGGAACAATCCGGCGTTTGTATGTATTTATGTAGGTATGTTTTTATGTATGTATGTTCGTTCGACGATAAATTGAGTAAATTAGGTCGGATCGTTATGAAATTTGGTAGGCGGGTAAATTAAATTTAAAAAAAAATTAAGTTCGAACATGAGCGAATCGGTCGAGGGGTTGCCGAGATATGGGGTTGTCAAGTTTATGTGGGGTCGCGAGTTCACAGTTCGGGGCGAACCACTAGTATATAATGTGCCTATGTGTTATTCTAATGTGTAAGCTTCACCCAAACACCTAAATCCGTCAAATATAACAGAAACTTTTGCGTTTATAATTTAGTGTAAGTGTGATGTGATGACTAAGATGCAAATATTTGGTCCGCAATCTCCCTTCTCAACAAACGCTCTACAGTCCTGCGGCTGACGTTCGATGGATCTCAGTTCTTCCGCACTCCACAATGGAACCGATCGGCTCTGGTGCTTTTAACTTACACTGAATATGCAGCGGCGATTTATGCTAATACTTAATCGTGGTCGGCTGCCGAGAGTACGAGTACAGTTCCTCAAATTATTAAGTGCCCATTTGGCTGCTGCCTGCTCCGACCGCAGCATGACTTTATTTTTAGCCCCGATCCAAAAAGAGGGGGTTATAAGTTTGACCTCTACGTTTGTTTGTGTGTGTCTGTCTGTCTGTTTATCCTTCACTCACATTAGAAGGGACCACTCCGACGCTCCAGTGCCTGGGACATTGTATAAGAAGGAAGAAGAAATGTAAAGAAAAACTTAGTGAGGAAACCCTCGATCCAGTTTGCTCTACACTTGTCTATGACCTGTCTTTCCTGTGGGCTAGGCTGAGTTGCCAGGATGGTGCTGGGCAAAACACTGTCATCAGGTACTATACACCGTGGAATTTTAGTGGTTTTAAAGCCAAAGGTATTTAGTTGCACTCGTGATTCTGAGCCAAATTCCAAAATCTTACTTCAAAACGAGCGAAAAAAAAAACACTTTCCAATACAAACGGCTATCGCCAATCGACACCATTTGTATGGAGAAGTGAATTTTTTTTCGCGCGTTTTGGAATGAAATTTTGTAATTTGGCTCAGAATCACCAGTGCAACAAAATACCTTCGGCTTTAAAACCACTAAAATTGCACGGAGTATATGGGACTATTAGGGCGTCTAACAAGCCATTTCTAATCTAAACCTAAGTGTGCTTGGAGGTACCTAACTGTGCTTCTACGTAGGTATAGTGTCAGCGATGCCAACCCGGCGGTTGGTGGAAGCGCCCTGCGCCGACTACCAATATGTATCGTTTAGTCGTTGCATTCAACACTGCGGCCGGGGTGGCCACGCTTTGTGAGGGACAAGCAATAGAGTAGGTTTGAATCACTTATCTAAATCACTTATTAGAAAATCCTAAGCTTTTGCTTAGGATTTTCTTCAAATCTCAAGGCCCATTTTTCACTAAAATATTGCCGCCATCAAGAAATAGAGATAAAACGCGTGAATGAGGCTCGGCACAGGCCTATATTGTATTCATCATTCATTAGCGAACTGTGTGAGGACAGCGTCGTGGTTGGTCGTGGTGTAATATGTAACAACTTATAAAATAACCGTTATTCATATTTAGACATAATGTCGATTCATAATATACCTACAAAATTGCACCTCTCAAAACCAAAAGACTTCCGATGATAGATGGTATTGTCAGCGATACGCCCACGGAAGCTCTTAACAAGCACGGGATAAGTGCGTCAATCCAACAAAAAGGGTATCCTAGCGTGACTGTACATAACTGAATGGGGTTCCTCCCAATTTACCGTCATCGTAATGACAAACTCGCAATATGTATATCGATAAGCTGTCAGCGGCTTTGTCAACTCGAGACTAATCAGCGGATTCCCTTATCAGTTCCGTCGCGCCTGCATGCATGTTTGAAGCTTAAGCGCTTTGTACTTAAATCACTAATTAACTAATCATGACACATGATTGAATTGTCGGCAGGGGGAGCACAACACTCAGTTTTATTAATATAATCCTCGACCCAAAAAGACGGATGTTATAAGTTTGACCGCTATGTTCGTGTGTGAGGGTGGATCTGTCTGTGTGTTTGCGGCACCGTAGCTGTTAAACAGATTTTCTAGCAGTGTTCTTAGATAGATGTTTTCAAAATCGGGTTAGCCATTTATGAGATATGCAAAAGCTAAAATGTCGGGGGTATTTTAAATTCTTAATTTACAAATTTTACTTTATTTCACTGCGTAAAGCGAGATGCCTCTACCCGATGGGGGGATAAAAGCTTTATTTTCCAGAGAACCACCTACCTATTTCTTTGGTTATTCCTAGATGCTACTTTGTAGTTGATAACCGGAATAGCTCAAACGGTAGAACGTAAAGTAAGTGGCAAAAGGGGTGCTAAATTAACAATTAAGTAGCCCCTTAAGAGGAGTCTTGGTTTAATTCGACATGATTGCACCTCTTGAAGTGGCTTAAAATCTGTAGATTTTGGCAGTGAGCTTTGAATGTTTCACTGATATTATTGGTGTTGGATTGTTGGATTGAAGTGGCGCTCACGAAACATTATCTTCATAAAATCTGGATTCAGGACAGACCTACAAGAAGCCATCTGGTGAAGGTGTGTGTGTATGATCTGTGTTAAGTTTTTTTTTATTCTGTAGTACTTCATTTTCAGTTGTCGTCGATGACACACTAACCTGAGACCGAATGTCCCAAAATGATAAGTAAACATGGTCACGTGAAGACGAAGCAATAGCGGCTGATTGTAGGCGCCGGCGGGGTGCGGGCGCGCGGGGGGCAAGGCGTGATTGCCGCGGTGGAGTCTTCCGCGGTCGACCCGCGACGTTCTACCCGCCGATTGTAACTACGGCGTGGTGCAAAATTTCGTAATATGGAAGTAACATTATTTCTCTTAAGAGGAGGGTACCCCGTCCACTAGCACCGCCACTGAAAAAAAAAATGTTTTGGATGCGTTTTTTGCAAAAAAACGGGCCGCCAAATGAGAACCGCAAGATTTAACTATTTATATTAGGTATAGAACCTTTATTTTATACGGTTCTTTTCCCGCATAAACTCTACAATCTCTAGATTACGAAAAGGTGTTTACTCTCCATCGAATTTTATTTGACAAAGACAAATTTGAATACTATGGTCACATAATGCTAGCTGTTGCTAGTGAATTTCACCCACTATAAATAAATATGAAATAATTATATCCGATGCAAAATATACATTAAAAACTTTGCGTACTTACACATGTCAGCACGTCGACCCTTACACGCTAACACTCTACTCGGTTACGTTATGGGCGACTTTACATCAAAAGTGTATACTCTGATGTGCTGCCGTGTGTACACTACGGAAATAAACTAAATAATACTACTCCTTGGGTACCTAGAGTGTCGCGGGTCTGTACCGGAGCAGCCCTCGTCGGCTTTCAGAGCAATTTGCCGTCTCCGGGCTCAGCTAAACGGTTTATTTTATTGAAATCATTACGCCGTTAGAAAGGGTTCTGTTTACTTTGAGTGGCTTCGGCTGGAAAGTAAATACAATTCAGTGCCGGAGCTTTGCACCCTGAAAGGGTCACTGACATACCAACGCTCTAAACGTAACATCAAATTCAAATTAATTTTCAATAATAAAATAATTCTTATTAGCTAAAATATTACTTAGATAAAAAACTACACGTTACCTGAACTAGAATATAGCTGTATTATTTCAGGATATAACTATTCGATAATATTGTAAAGAAGGAATATTTTATGAGTATTGGTAGAATGTACTACTTTACAACAGGATGCACTCTAAGTCGATAGCGGAAATTTATGTAGGCTGTCTACTGATCAATACAAACAACTTGTACTAGGTGGCGACAAAAATGAAGCGAAAAAAATATCAGCTGTTTCATACATTTGGCGCAGTACTGAGTCGACCTTTTGTATGGAACTGCTGATATTTTTTTCACTCCATTTTTTTCGCCACGTAGTACAAGTTGTTTGTATTGATCAGTAGACAGCCTAAATAAAGTTTCGCTATCGACTTAGAGTGCACCCCGTAGAATAAAATTAGCTTACAATAATCGTTAACTCCTGTGTAGCATTTTGACAGTTCAATGAACAATGCACCGTGCACAAAAAAAGTAACAACAATCTCCACTTCCATTTATGCAGTACACTTGCTAGAGATCCCAACCGAGGATCCAAATAGCTTAAACCATAGGATGTACACGAAATCGATATCTTTGGTATTATGTTTTCAACTACATTATTTAAGATTCTTGTAGGGGTCACATTATCCAAAGGTCCGCAAAATCAATCAGGGTTTCAAGCATAATAGGCGGAAAATCCACAATTTTCCCAGTTTTTTACAATTTTGTAGCAAAAATATACCAGCTACAAAATTTACACAACTGTGAACATTTGGGCCTACCAGCCAGAGTAGCTACCACGAGTGCAAAAAGCTGTGCCGGACGTCTGCCGGACGTCTGTAATGTATCCTAATTGAACGAGCGAGCGAAGCGAGCGAAATTCTCCGAGTCTACTGGAACAATCCGGCGTTTGTATGTTTGTATGTATGTATGAATGTTCGTTCGACGATAACTTAAGTAAATGTGGTCGGATCGTCATGAAATTAGGTACGTAGGTATTGGTACGTAGGTAAATGACGCCAAGAGAATTTTTAAGTTCGAACATGAGCCAAATCGGTCGCGGGGTTGCTGAGATATGGGGTCGCGAGTTCATAGTTCCAGACGAACCACTAGTACTATTAGTAGTAAGGTTGTTTATCCAACTTATCACTTTCAGTGACAGTGACAGTAAGCACTCGTGGTAGCTACTCAGGCTACTATCATTGATTATTTCTTATCGTAAGGCGCGCAACATCAGCCACTAATGGTCCAGAACCAGAAGTGTAACGACGAAGAAGAAGTCGATTATTTTTCCTACTAGCTTAAGGGGTATAAGATAAGATAATATTATATTACGGCCTTAGAGAGGAGTAGTAGGAGCATATTTAGGCACACGCGTGTCGCCCGAGGCTCGTTAAGGCACCGGCGCACCTGGTGAGCCTCCTTAGCACATCAAAAAGCCTTGATGGAGGCATTAGCGGCAAATGAGCGTGCTATCCCACCTACCTGACCCCTGGATACAACTGCCAGGTATACGAGCTACAGGTCTTCCATCGCTGGTTGTGTGGTAAGTTCATTTACGCCACCCTCCAGCTGCTGTAAAGTAATTCAGCTCAAAGATTTTTTCCGCTCGCGACACGGCTTAGAGTGTATTTACAGGAGCTCGGGCCTAGAGTGACTAGAATAGAAGTAGGTAGCGCTTTTTTAAAAGGTTTTTTTAAGGATTTTAGGTATATGTCGTTTTTATATGGAAGATTTTTTTAAGGTGTTACAACTACTTCAGCACAAATTCACAAAACATTTCATAGATGGAGCCTACAGGCGTGGCCATAGAAGATCCGGAATATGGCTGTCAAAATTAATCTGTGCTAAGCGAAATTTTACAGCCTTCATTCGGTTGTTCTATGGCCACGACCGTAAATGGCTTAGAATCTATGAACTGCTTTGAATTTGTTATTTGAAAACGGCTCATTCAAAACCTTTACAACTCAATGTGCTGTACTTCTGGTTTATTGCGGCTTATAGTTGATTTGCTGGGGCTTGCTTGAGGTGTTGGTAAAGTGCGCTAGCGGAGACCCAAGCCAAGGCAAGGGGGTGTAAAAATATCATTAAAGTTAAGTTGAAATTCTACTACATTTTAGCACGAAACCTCAGCATATTTAGTAAGTTCTCTGTGGTTAATACCTAACATAGGTGCGGAGGTTTCTAAATCAGGAATTTCTTTCATAGTTAGCGAATTGTGTTCATTAACCACAAATTAACGTAACTTTGAAAACAGATAAGAACCTGAAATCATAGCCACCACCAGACATTTTACCGGATACCCTTCGCTTGGGAGACAGTTATTTTATTCTATCTAACGGACTAACACGGCTGCAAATCCGATATCTCTAGCTACCGAGTCCGAGCTTTTCGTGCTCGAATGAACGATTAGTCGAAAACCCTCATTAATAGCTAAGGCTAGGTAAGTGATACCTGCGCATCACACCACGACTAAATACAATTTCTCCAGCTAATTAATAACAAACCCTCCGCATCTCAGAAGTGTGTCATAGACAAAAGAAGTGGAACAAAGCCCACGTTCCATACCATTGAGTCGGTCGATGAAACAGAGAGTGCGTCAGGTTGGTGAGACTACTGTGGTATGGCAGTTACAAGGAAGTATTAATATAAAAATGTTGTATTTGGAGCTTGGGGATCCTCGACAATGAAACGCACCCTCAAGTTAAGACGTATATTTAGCGACTGGCCGCTGGGCCGCCGAACACATTCAGGTTGCCTAAATACACAAAGTACTTACTGACTACCCTACAATTAACTAGAACCTAGGCATTATTATCTTGTTAATATAAAATTAAGATTATGCAATTTTCTTTGTTGCGTCTCTTCTTCATTTTCAGCATTTATTCGCCCCTTGCTGGACGTATCCATTTTTCCATTTTTCCATCTTAGCTGATGCGGCTATTGTGGTCCAGGTTGAGTATGATGCGTACATTTATAAAATGAGTCGTTTTTAAAGGACAAATTCAAAGAAGTTTATACAAGGTGTTACAAAAGTACCTAACTCTTTTTACAGGGTGTAACCTACTGGTCAACAGGATGTCAAATCTGTAAAAAAAAGTTGAAAAAAACAATTTTTATTTTATAACCTCAAAATTGAAAAAAAATCATAACTTTTTTGTTTTTATTATTAGCTTAAATTTAAAAATATGTTTGTGCGTGTAGGTGCATTTACATAGCTTTGAGTTGTTAAAACATTGTGAAAGTCAATGAAAACAATATTTAAAAAATAGTTTTCTCCCGCCACATCGTTCACATTTTATTAATTTAAAAATTAACGGAACGTCATAGAGCAAAAAAAATATTTAGGTTGTGATCCCTGTCACCGGGTGCTATTACCCTGTAAAAAGAGTTAGGTACTTTTGTAACACCTTGTAGATGGCGCTTACAGGTGCTATCTATGAACCGAAACGCGACAGTCAAAATTGCCATTAAACTGACAACGGGCCATTGTAGTAGCAATAATACACCGTGGAATTTTAGTGGTTTTAAAGCCGAAGGTATTTAGTTGCACTCGTGATTCTGAGCCAAATTCCAAAATTTTACTTCAAAACGAGCAAAGCGGTGGTGGTCTAGTGGGTAGCTCTGAAGCGAAAGATCCTCGGTTCGATTCCCGGTGCGGGCATGTATCTATGACTTTGTGTAATTTCAAAGTTACGTACATTTGTGAATTTGTAGTAGCAATACCTCTCGCTGACGGTGAAGGAAAACATCGTGAGAAAACCTGAGAGTATGAGGCATTATACCCTCAACGCAAAAATCGCCAACCCGCATTGAGCACGCGTGGTGATTAAGCTCGAACTCTCTCTCTGAGAGAAGGCCTTTGTCCAGCTAGTGGGACATGTACAATTGTACAGGCTACATCTTACTTACTTTGGAATGAAATTTTGTATTTTGGCTCAGAATCACCAGTGCAACAAAATACCTTCGGCTTTAAAACCACTAAAATTGCACGGAGTATACACCTCACTAACCGTGAAGGTAAGCACTGTGGCCACGCTAGTCTGACGATCACACGTGATGAGAGAGCGCTAAGCCAGATGCCTGTAATTTAAATATCTAACTAAAGTGCCTTCGTACGTTCCCACAAATTATTATGATGATTGATAACACCCATCGGATTACTAGTTTCTCGGGCGCGCTGCCTCAGAATTATGTGCCTAGATTGATCTCTGCCTAGCTCATGGCTTATGAACACTATGTTAATGATAACAGGGTAGTTTTGGATTCAAACGCAGTTCATTGAATATTTTAATCAACAAAGCGATAAAATTATTATAACGTCGATAAAAGTTTCAACTTTGATACGCCTGAATTTATGTTGAAAGTTCAATAAATGTTTTTTTCCACCTAATGCCATGTGAGCCACAAACAACGGGGCATTTTTAATATTACAAAAAGCATGTTCAACAAAAGTTATTAAACTCCCATGACGTCTGAGACGTCTCAACGTTATCCGGCAGGAAATTGCGCAGCAACTCGGCGCTAACACACATTAAACGTGCACTTGCGCGAACCGCTTTTATTTGGTTAAAAGCAGTTCGAACTGGTTTAGAGCAGTCTCGGGCCACCTGCGCCACAGATTAACGGGCGCGCCGCACGCCAGTAACACCCGGTATAACTATGGCTCGCATTTAAACTGCTTCATTACTCTGTGAACTGCACTACAGCGCGACTTTGATCTGTGGCGCTGCGGCGACGCGACAAATGAATTGATGCCACCACTCGCACCGTATAAAACTGCAGTTGCGGAACAACTACGGTGGGACACAGTTATTGGAACAATCAATTGTGAAGTTCCATTGTGGCTGAGGGAAGTGGGCTTTTTCTCACATG
Source organism: Zelleria hepariella (assembly GCA_949319315.1). Taxonomy (NCBI): domain Eukaryota; kingdom Metazoa; phylum Arthropoda; class Insecta; order Lepidoptera; family Yponomeutidae; genus Zelleria; species Zelleria hepariella. The sequence continues at coordinate 313,017 of OX439393.1, read as the reverse complement.
AGATATTGTGGACCATCACGGGCGGAAAAGTAAACGTGGTCAGCCTTCCGTAGTATTCGGAACCCAAAGTTTTTTGTTCGAAAGTCCGTTATTGGCTTAATCTTATCTTTAGACAATATTGAGAAACTAATTTCAATATTTTTTATTTTGGTCCATTAGTTTTGTTTTTATGCGCTAAAATGTTTTGTTCCTATGACCGCCAACAGTATGCAAAATTGCAAACCGTCGCGTGACGTCATAAAACCGTATCTTTGAAACGTTGTAAAATCCAAACTACTGAACGAAAATGAAAAATATTGAAATTAGTTTCTCAATATTGTCTAAAGATAAGATTAAGCCAATAACGGACTTTCGAACAAAAAACTTTGGGTTCCGAATTATTGGCTCATAGATATAGGTATGTTTTTTTTTCACCTTTGGATGCAACTTAGGATGTCGCTTGCGCCATGTAAGTATGTTCGGATTCAATACCGAAGCGCAATTTTCGGCGAAAATCGGCGATTGCAAATACTTTCCAACCCTGAAGTCACGGCATTTATTGAAAAGACAGAATGTCTGCTTTAAACGATTTAAAATCGAAAAATCCTTTTGACGCAGCTCTTTGTGATGATGATGATGATAATAATGATGATGATGATGATGATGTGTTCTCTGTGTGATTCAGGCTACATAGAATACAAAAGCTTGTGCTGAAGGCGTAAGATCAACCGGAATTCGGAACCCAAAGTTTTTTGTTCGAAAGTCCGTTATTGGCTTAATCTTATCTTTAGACAATATTGAAAAACTAATTTCAATATTTTTTATTTTGGTTTAGTAGTTTGGATTTTACAACGTTTCAAAGATACGGTTTTATGACGTCACGCGACGGTCTGCATACTGTTTGCGGTCATAGGAACAAAACATTTTAGCGCATAAAAACAAAACTACTAAACCAAAATAAAAAATATTTAAATTAATTTCTCAATATTGTCTAAAGATAAGATTAAGCCAATAACGGACTTTCGAACAAAAACTTTGGGTTCCGAATTGGAAAGCTGTTGCTCTATTTCCCGAAAAAAGAAGTTTTTGACGGAAAGATTATAATTTTATCCTCTCCGTGTACTTTTTCTTCTTCTTTGCATGCTATCCGAGGTTGGAGATCAGTTTGGATGTGTGTGGACTGGGTTTTCTTAAATAGTTATTCTATAAATGTTATGTAGCCATACTCTGGGGTTGTGTGGATTGAGCTTGCTCACTGTGTTTGGTGTGGGGGCCTCAACTTCCGCGTCTATTTACGCGTTTTTATATCGCTTTAACGGTTTCACTTACTTTTATTTTTGTCGGAATAGCCGACATGTTTCGACTTCGTCCGGAAGTCTTAGTCATGGAGGAGGGATGGACGACGCGTTCGTCTTGGCGTTCATCCGCTCACTGCGGGCTCGTTGACGATGCGCCCGGACAATCTACAGGGTGTTAAAAGACCGCCAACAAAGCGGGAAACCACGTATTGTCCTCATCATAATAAACATTTTCGCCAAAGGAACTATGCCTGGGAAATCAAACTTGCCATGCAGTGACACCACCTGGTTCCAGCATATCAGCGTTTGCTCGTAGGAAATTAGTTTTTAAATTAGCATTGTGAAAAAAGGTGAAATATCTTTATCTTATTAGGTGTATGCGTTGCTGCTGAAATATCAACTCTTTAGTTTCAGGCGATTTTGTGATGCCTCTTTATGGTTTTGTGTGTAACTTTCCGTATCCTTCATTATTCAAAGGGGCTGGGGTTATTCGGTGGAGCAAGTTGGGTTGTGACGTCATCGTCACTGGCCGCGAAGATAAATAAATTATTGTTGGTGCCGGAAGGTGACAGCTGGCGGTTCAAATGTACGCACTCGGGTGAGGACACGCGGCGTTTCACAATAATCAATTTACCCCTAATAATATAACGAACTTAACTTAAAAGCTTACATTATGAATATTATGATACACAAAAACAAACCCATAAAATTGTGAAATATTTGAATCGTCAAAAGTATTCAAAACAGAACACTTTACCAAAATTATTGCTGTCGCTAGTGGGATACCCAGGAGGCTGACATCAAACTGATAGCTCAGTTTTTTTCTGAAGTGTGCCCATAATATTCAAAGCTCCAGAAGTGACAAGATCAAGTAAGGTAATTTTAATTATTTCATGAAAACATTGAACACTTTTTGTACTTGTTATCCTGTCCCGAGTGAATTTTTTAACCTTATAAAAATCTTTATGAAAACATTGCATCTCTCTGGATTTAATGTTTTTATAAAGATTCAATCCTAGTGAAAGACCACGAATACAGAGTGTTTTTTCAGCCGCGGCGTTTTTAAGCCGCAGTGCGTAGGCCACACGAGTAGTTGTGTAGTCAAACTGTCTGGCGCGCGAGATAGAGCCGCGGCCGCTAATGTTTGTTTGTTTGTTTGTTCGTCCGAGCCCACATTTCTTGTCGCCCCCGCACCCGCCGCCTGCGCCTCAGAGTCACGTGACAAACACAGAAGGCCATTGGGCCATTACTACTAAGGTCTCTGCATCTACGTAATGAGATGATTTATACAGCGTCCAGTGGCACCTTCACTCACACTAGATGAGTGAAGAGACCACTCGGCGCTGCAGTGCCTGGGACATTGTTTTAGATGGAGTAGGCTTGCCCAGCACCTATACCATCCTGACAGCTCAGTGGGCCATTACATACAATACAACTATAATATCCATAGTTTATTGTGACAAATCTGTATTATACACGCGTGCGCTCGATTCATTTCCGTTACGGGCGACTTTGCAACGAAAGTGTAAGCGTCTACATGCTTTCTTGTGCACATTGAGTAGTCGGTCATTAACCTTACCTTCACAAGGTTAGTAATTAGCTAAAGTGGTTTTCGTATACTCTTGGTCTTTGATAGAAATATGTATACTGTTGTACTTAAATTCAAGGATTGTTTTACTCGTCGTTATAACTACTTTAATTCTTATTCTATTCTTATTCTTCATTTCAGGTCCAATCGCAAAATACTCAAAAGCTTACGAGGTTATAAGCTGATATTAAAATAACTATTTTCGGTACATTTATTTTTTATTTTAGACTTAGTTGTTTGGGTCACCAACTCAAGCGGTCCATTAGTTTAGGAGCAAATTGGCTGTGACAGACGGACAGAAGACAGACGCACGAGTGATCTATTGGTCCCTTCTATAATGGATTAAAAAAAAATAATAGCTCCGCCGCAGTCGTGAAATAAAAAAAAAAAAAACAGTTTAAAAAAACTAAAAAAACACGCTTTTATAGCTGACCGAACTAAAAAGTAGAAAATATATTTTTTAAACTGTTATTTATTTTTATTTTTTTGTCGATTTATCATTTTTTTGTATATTTCTAACATTTCTAGTACTCAAACCTCAGTTGGCTCCTTAGAGTCTTTTGATCCCTACATGAAAGAGAATCAATTAACATAAAAAAAATTTTTTTTGTTTTTTTTAGGATTTTTTTGCCTACCGTACATTTTTTTCCAAAATCTGTGAATGCAGTTCATAATATCTCAAAAAGTTATGAAAGGTCTCCTAAGAACGTTTTCCTGTAACTATAACGGTTAAGGTACCTGCCCTTATTGCCCCGTCTCAAAAATCCACCCTGTATAATGGCACTGTGGGGGTATAATGGGAAACAGTTATCAAATTATTGCATTGTCATTGGTCCTTGATACCTATGCAAAGTTTCAAATTAATCAGACTTCTGGAAATTGGTAAAAATTAAGCTCAGTTTCCGTTACATACATACATACAAGGGCGTCGCCAAGGGGGGGCAGGGAGGGGCAGCTGCCCCCCCCTAGAGATTCAAAAAAAGTTGCCAAATATAATGCAACCAAAGTCTTTGAGTTAATTTGCTTGAAGTTCAAGCCTTGAACAATCATTCCCGTACGTCGAAACTCGAATGAATTCACCAATTCCACTCCTAATATTCCGTACGCTCAACTACGCTCTGCTCTACTCTATCGTTGAAGCGGGAGAGGGGGAGTGGGGAAGTTATTACAATCGCTGTAGATGTAAGGCTCGTAGTACAAGTGAAAAGCTTCATGTGCTGTCGACTTTACCTACAATTCATACCTACTTTTCTCATTCATAGAGAATGAGAAAAGTATGAATTGTAGTAGGTAAAGTCAACTTGCCCCCCCCTGCTCCATCGGCTGGCGACGCCCTTGCATACATACATACAGGCCAAGCTTATAAAAGCGTGTTAACAAAGCCAGGGCGGCCCTTCTGCGTGTCACTGATTGGTGTGCGGGTGTCCGCGACATTAGCGTCCATTAAACGAGTTGGGGACACTATTGTTTCAACTTTTCGCTCTGAGGTTTCTGTTTTTGCGTAGGTCGGTTGAGAATGGCTGGTCGGATTTGTGTTGCGGCCAACTGAGGCGGGATTAGCGAAACTTGTTGTGCCTAGCACTTGCCTTAATTGGACAGGTGTTCAGCTTTATTGGCAAGGTTCCCTAGGCCCTAGCACTGAAGGTATGGTCTCGCACGTACGCATAGGTTTCGGCCCATCATATACAGGGCAACTTTTTATTCCTGAAACACTTCAACTTTAAAATGTGAACTATGGGAAAAGTCATCGAACAAAAGTTTTTGACAATTACATTTAAAAGAAAGAAAGAAAGAAAGAAAAAAGGTTTATTGCAATACTCCAACAATATAGTAGGATTGTAGGATTCTAATGTAATAGGAAGAGTAAGGCAATGGGTTGTGGCTCAGCTTTTGCTTACTAAGGTTCTGCACAGAGAACCCTTGGAACAGCGCTGGTTTTCAGCCACAACCCATAAAAACTAAAACTAAAGCTAAACATAAAACTAAAACTAATGACACAAAAAAATTAAATAAATAAATCAATAAATAGCAATTTCAACCAACTTTCCAGACAACAAAATTAACGCATTATAGAAATGAATGTGAATGTATGTGTAAGTGAATGAATGAATAAGTGTGTACATATAAATACTTTAAATGTAGTAAATAAATAACAATGTATGTTAACAATGAATTTAGCAGTTGACGTGTTTCAGGAATAAAGCTATCCCACCAAAAACATTCTGTAAAAACTAGCCAGGTCTCGATGGATCTGCTTGTTTATCTCTAAAAAAGTAATGAAATCCCACCAAAAACATTCTGTAAAAACTAGCCAGGTCTCGATGGATCTGCTTGTTTATCTCTAAAAAAGTAATGAAATCTAGACAAAGTCGTGCCAAGTCTAAGGTTCCTTACTGCGATTTCTTTATTATTATAGTTAATGTTGTGAGACTTGGCTGTTGAAGGGTACACAAGGGTACAAAACCAGGTGCTCCATGACACCATTGCACCAATCTGTCGCCAGAACCGCTTGTGTACCCTTCAACGGCCAAGTCTCACAACATTAACTATAATAATAAAGAAATCGCAGTAAGGAACCTTAGACTTGGCACGACTTTGTCTAGATTTCATTACTTTTTTAGAGATAAACAAGCAGATCCATCGAGACCTGGCTAGTTTTTACAGAATGTTTTTGGTGGGATTTCATTACTTTTTTAGAGATAAACAAGCAGATCCATCGAGACCTGGCTAGTTTTTACAGAATGTTTTTGGTGGGATTTCACTTCTTTTTGTAGGAACGAGGGCATATTGATTAATTTTATTAGATTTTCTTATTTGACACAGTTTTTAAATTTGTGTAACGTTCGAGTAGAATAAAGTTAATCGTCCGACTATTTCTTGTTGAACGAGCGAGCGAAGCGAGCGAAGTCCTCCGAGTCTGCTGGAACAATCCGGCGTTTGTATGTATGTATGTTTGTATGTATGAATGTTTGTTCGACGATAACTTGAGTAAATTTGGTCGGATCGGTATGAAATTTGATAGGCGGGTAAACTAAATCAAAAGAAATTTTTAAATTCGAACATGAGCCAAATCGGTCGATGGGTTGCCGAGATATGGGGTTGTATAGTTTAAATGCAAAGCGCGCGCGCGCCTGCGCGAATGGCGTTAGCAAAGTTACATCTGTAACTGAGGTCGCGAGTTCATAGTTCGGAGCGAACCACTAGTGGGACGCTATAGGCTAGATTAAATGAAGATGTGTCCCACTACGCTGGATTTTTGCAATGACAGACGATTTTTTTAAGTACCAATAGTAGAAGGGGCATTACCATAATATCTCTAATAAAGCTGATACCAGCTGAGGGTTCTTCATCAGATACTTCAGACCTTAGATTTTTGACATCAAATGAAGCGGCCCACCAAGTTGAATATTTTTTGTAAGGGCGGTATATGTCGATCTATAATAGTTTGGTTGGGCTCTTGTGTTTTCTAATGAGGGTCACCAGGTGCTCCAGATCTTCGATTATCCTAGTTTTTATAGTTTTCCCTTTATGTGGCCATTAATCCCTAACTCTGTACCAAATTTCAGCTCTCTGAGTTTATGGGAAGTACTAGTTCTATTAGGGCTCTTGTGTTTTCTAATCAGGGTCACCAGGTACTCCAGATCTTCGATTATCCTAGTTTTTATAGTTTTCCCTTTATGTGTCCATTAAACCCTAACTCTGTACCAAATTTCAGCTCTCTGAGTTTATGGGAAGTGCTAGTTCTATTATGGCTCTTGTGTTTTCTAATCAGGGTCACCAGGTACTCCAGATCTTCGATTATCCTAGTTTTTATAGTTGTCCCTTTATGTGCCCATTAAACCCTAACTCTGTACCAAATTTCAGCTCTCTGAGTTTATGGGAAGTACTAGTTCTATTAGGGCTCTTGTGTTTTCTAATCAGGGTCACCAGGTACTCCAGATCTTCGATTATCCTAGTTTTTATAGTTTCCCCTTTATGTGCCCATTAAACCCTAACTCTGTACCAAATTTCAGCTCTCTGAGTTTATGGGAAGTACTAGTTCTATTAGGGCTCTTGTGTTTTCTAATCAGGGTCACCAGGTACTCCAGATCTTCGATTATCCTAGTTTTTATAGTTTTCCCTTTATGTGGCCATTCAACCCTAACTCTGTACCAAATTTCAGCTCTCTGAGTTTATGGGAAGTACTAGTTCTATTATGATGATCATGAGTGAGTGAGTGAGTGAGTGAGTGAGTGTGTGTCATAAATGCGAAACTTTGCTTTCGCTTAACTTCGGAACTAAATGACCTACAGACTTGAAATTTTGGATTTTAAGTATGTGATTATAGCTTACTAGATGACGAAAATTTCTGCGTTCTGGTCTTATCCAGAGGTTCTCAAATAGGGGCCTGAAAATGCGGCGAAATGGTTCCAGTAAAGGATGGTACGGCAGTGTTTGCTTCGCGCTCGACCTGGCGGGGGCACTGCCGTGCCCCCAGATTTACACGCGCTTATATGTATTTCTACGCGCGATGTAGAATCAGCAATAGGTTTTATCCGTTACATAATTATGACACATGACCATACATGTTTGCTTATCATCATCATCATTATATCCAGTGCTGCAGAAATGAGCGACAACATTCTTCGGATAGATACTGATTGATACTAAAGGCGGAATACTAAACTATTGTAAGAAAGTTTCGAGCAAGGTTGGGGTCCGCACGTGCGCGGCCGGGGGCGAACCCCTATGCGGCCAAGTTGCAGCGCGGCCGGCGCACCCATCAACTCGCGATTAACTTCCAACACTCCCCGCAGTTGGGCGACGTGTGGCGAACTTGCGAACTTGTTGGTCGGAGTTTGCGCCACTGTTTGCCGAAAAACGATGATCGGAAAATGGAGAAGACTTTATTTGACATGGTCGGTTTATTTGCAACGGCAAGCCTTCCATAAAACATTCACTTTTAATGATTCGCGATATTTAAGCATTATTGTATTCGAAACGGGTCGAAAAGCGATGAAACATCATGCAACCAGACGCCGTAAGAAGTGATATTCCTGGCGCGAACGCGACGGATCTAAATGTTCTTATTGCGGTACAAATTCATGAAATGAAATGTACTTTTTTGTTCTTCTTACACCAAAATTTGTACCTCAATAGTTTACGAGATATAGCGTAGTATTGTGGTCGTGCTGGGTAGTATACTTCCTGGCACGACCACACGTCAATTGAAAACCATTACACAATGTTTCAGAAAGGTCCTGTGGCACTGAAAGAGGTCGCTTTGCTCATCAATACAAGCAACTTTTACTATGGGGCTGAATGCGAAATCTCTAAAAAAATATCAGCTGTTTCATGTTAAAATTTGATACACACAGCTGTACTGAATGTTTGGTGTCGCTTATATTTTTCTCAAAATTTTGCCCTTGGCCCTTGGATAGTAAAAGTTGCTTGTATTAGTGAGATTTGGGGACCCCTTACAGTGTCACAGGACCTTTCTGAGACACCCTGTATTAAGTGCCAATTTTGCCGCTTCATGATCGATGACGCTTGCTCTGAAATTCAGGACCAAAAAACCAAGTGAGACCCACGGTGCCATCAATATACTTCAACAATACTAAATGATCTATCTATCAAGGGCGTCGCCAAGGGGGGGCAGGGAGGGGCAGCTGCCCCCCCCCCCCTAGAGATTCTAAAAAGTGGCCAAATATAATGCAACCAAAGTCCTAAGTCTTTGAGTTAATTTGCTTGAAGTTCAAGCCTTGAACAATCATTCCCGTACGTCGAAACTCGAATGAATTCACCAATTCCACTCCTAATATTCCGTACGCTCAATTACGCTCTGCTCTACTCTATCGTTGAAGCGGGAGAGGGGGAGAGGGGAAGTTATTACAATCGCTGTAGATGTAAGACTCGTAGTACAAGTGAAAAGCTTCATGTGCTGTCGACTTTATCTACAATTCATACCTACTTTTCTCATTCATAGAGAATGAGAAAAGGATGAACTGTAGTAGGTAAAGTCAACTGCGCCATCCGCTGGCGACGCCCTTGCTATCTATCAAGTCCTGCTAGGGGAGCACAATGTCACGATAAAAGTTTTATCCCATTATCGGCTATCGCCATCTTGCTTTTCACCGCGTGAAGCGAGACGCCGCTACCCGCTAGTGGGATAAAACTTTTATCTCGAAGTTGTGCTTCCCCAGCTGCTCACTGTTGAGCAAAATCCTCTTGTCTGTCACGCCAACAGTAACTTGATAGTCCGCTTTTAATGATACATGAGTTATTATTGATCTAATGTGTTAATACTTGGTTAATAGGTACATCAAATAATAATATGAAGATTATCACAAAAATGCTGGATATGAACATTCTTTATTTATAGCTCGAACGAAGCTATGACTGAGGAGATGTTTTTATCAATGTCCGACCTACAGAACCGTAAAAATTAAGTTACCAACTTCACGAAAATAGGCAATAGAGAGCAAACTTCTGCGAGGGGCCGAAATGGCACTTTATGTTGGAAAGAAACATGTTGCGTGCCAACGAGAGATTTGTTTAGGACCCTGCGAAAGGCGGTGTTAAAGTTTATGTAAGGGTTGTTGTTTTTGCAGTGACATGCAGCCAGGGGGACTCAATCGTCGGTCCCAGCTCCATTAACAGGCGGTAAGCACGAGGGACGACTTTAGCATAATTACACAAGTTTAAAACTGTTTAAAAGCATCTTCATGACGTCACGCCCCAGTGGAAACTTCGCGAGTGCATCGCTTATCAGAGCCAAGTGCTGCGGCTGAAGAAAAATGCCCCCTCACTTCCCGCCGTGAGCTTTTATTATTCATTAGCCGCGGTAATGTAACCCGTAATCAGCTCGTTTCTATTCTCAGTGCACCGCGCCGATACTTCACCGGCGCGCCCCTGTTACAACGGCGTAAGAGCTCTTTTGAGATGTTCACTGCTGAGCCAGGTGCGCAGCCAACTACCGCACGTGAACCCTTATCATGCTCTAGAATAGTTGTAGATAAAAAAGGCGGCGGTCGGTTTTGTTATCTGTCTTTTGTTTTATGTGACGTTTGTTTAGCATTCGGTCGTTCGGGCGGGACAGTACGGGGAGCGGCCACGTGTATGTTTTATGTTAGGACTCGCGTGCCTCGCTCGCTCGCCGCATGATGCATGGCTCCCTAGTCAGATAATTATGCCATTGCTCCAAATTGCTTCACATAAACCTTTGTTTTTCTTTCTGATGTGTTTCGTTAACAACAAATTGCTAGGCACTTCAATTTGCTTCAAAAATATGGCCTGTTTTTGTAATGGAATTGAGTGGTAAAGCAGATAGTTTGCTTAGTGCTTATTTTGCGATTGGAAAGGGCCGGGATTTTGGAGCGTGAAACTTTTCACGTGTGAATTAAATACCTTTTTCGCGTAACCGAAGATAAATTGGGCGGCGAATGAAATTCGCTAAGAGATTCGAAGCACGCATTAGCAGCAGCGAAAGGCTTTTTACAAACCGTTTGGGCCGTGGGAAGCTAAATAGACGGGACGAGAAACTAGTTTAGGGTCCAAAGTGGACGGAGAGAGGTGAAGGTGGCTAGGTGCCGCGTTCAATAGAAGTGTGAGCAGGATTAAATAATAGTTACTTTGAACAAATCCAAAGCAATGCAGTGCATACCATTCTGGGTTTACAATTAAATCGACATGTAGGCTAAACTGGACTTGAAACATGTTAAAATGGAGTAGTCAGTCAAGTTCGACTATTAACAAACTTTGTAATATCAGACCCAGGCTAGACTGGACTTAAAACATGTTTAAATAGAGTAGTCAGTCAAGTCCGGGCACTAAGAAAGTCCGAGTGGTCACTTCACCTATTGAGTTGAGCATGAGCGAGCACGGGTAACTCGAAATTTCAAGATTATTATCAAAGAATACCATGAGCTCTACAGGGTGCACTCTAAGTCGATAGCGGTACTTTAAGTAGGCTGTCTACTGATCAATACAAACCACTTGTACGAGGTGGCGACAAAAATGGAGCGAAAAAAATATCAGCTGTTACATTTGGCGCAGTACTGAGTCGACCTTTTGTATGGAACAGCTGATATTTTTTTCACTCCGTTTTTTTCGCCACCGTACGGTCGGCCACAATCTCAGATACCCCATGGCAGCTCTTATCGTGCGCGGCATAAGGGCGCCAATCGAACAAAAAGGGGTATCTGAGACTGTGGCCGACTGTACAAGTGGTTTGTATTGATCAGTAGATAGCCCACTTTAAGTTCCGCTATCGACTTAGAGTGCACCCTGTAGTAGATACTTATGAGGGAACTACAGAGTGCCTCTAAGGCCCGGTTTCTGAGTTGAGAATTTTACTAAGCACATACTTACGTATCGCTCTGTCACGCTCTTTTGTGAGAAATCTGCAGAGACAGGACGATACTTACCCATTTGCTTAGCAAAATTCTCAACTCGGAAACTGGGCCTATGTCAATAGCGAAACTTTAAGTAGGCTGTCTACTGATCAATACAAACAACTTGTACTAGGTGGCGAAAAAATGGCGCGAAAAAAATATCAGCTGTTTCATACAAAAGGTCGACTCAGTACTGCACCAAATGTATGAAACAGCTGATATTTTTTCGCTTAATTTTTTTGCCACCAAACTACAAGTTGTTTGTATTGATCAATAGACAGCCTACTTAAAGTTCCGCTATCGACTTAGGCCCGGTTTCTGAGTTGAGAATTTTACTAGGTTAGCACATACTTACGTATCGCTCTGTCACGCTCTTTTGTGAGAAATCTGCAGAGACAGGACGATACTTACCCATTTGCTTAGCCGAATTCTCAACTCAGAAACCGGGCCTTAGAGTGCACCCTGTAGATGCGCTCTCACCGCATTTTTCTAGGCAAGATTTGTACTGAACGCGCGCTTGTGTGTGACCAATGCGCGCAGAGCCTCATCTACACCGTGGAATTTGAGTGGTTTTAAAGCCGAAGGTATTTAGTTGCACTCGTGATTCTGAGCCAAATTCCAAAATTTTACTTCAAACGAGCGAAAAAAAAAACCAGTTCCCAATACAAACGGCTATCGCCAATCGACACCATTTGTATGGAGAAGTGAATTTTTTTTTCGCGCGTTTTGGAATGAATTTTGTAATTTGGCTCAGAATCACCAGTGCAACAAAATACCTTCGGCTTTAAAACCACTCAAATTCCACGGTGTAGATGAGGCTCTGCGCGCATTGGTCACACACAAGCGCGCGTTCAGTACAAATCTTGCCTAGAAAAATGCGGTGAGAGCGCTTCTACAGGGTGCACTCTAAGGCCCGGTGCACCAGTCACCAGTGCAACAAAATACCTTCGGTTTTAAAACCACTAAAATTGCACGGAGTATTTAATTTTAGAGCGTAATTTGTTACCTTTTTGTGGAAGAGTTAAAATAAACGACTTACGTGACACGCGTGGTAACAAAACCCTCTTACAGAACTTATGCAAATGCCTTACCTGTAATGAGATCCTGGTGCTAAAAGCTAATATTTTTTTACTTTTTGTTTTTTTCTAAAACACTATCTGGGGGAACATTATAAAGATGTTTGTAAGGTAAAAAAAATTGCTCGAGACAGGACTCGAGCCTGCAATCTCTTGCATACCGTGCAGATACTACCGAGCCAAGTAACAAGGGGTTGCGGGTTCAAGTCCTGTCCCGAGCGAATTTTGTAACTTTATAAAAATCTTTAAAAACATTTTTTACATGGCTCCGGAACACAATCAATCGAATGTCATTTAAATCAGTGACTGTGCTTAATTCATCATCAGCCTGTTAACACCCACTGCTGAGTAAAGGCCTCTTCATGCTCACGCCACCTCTCACGATCCTGCGTCAGGCGCAACCACTGTTTTCCGGCTACTTGGGCTATGTCGTCCGACCATCTGGCTGGTGGTCTGCCAACGGATCTCTTCCCCTCTCGGGGTCGCCATTCCGCAATGGTCTTTGTCCATCTGCCATCGGTACGTCTCGCCAGGTGTCCTGCCCACTTCCACTTTAAAGAAGTTATGCGTTTTCCGACGTCTGCCACTTTTGTGCTTAATTATTAAACCGAATATCTATAAGGAACACAATATTCAGCGCCTCCAAAATTAAAATGTGAAAGACAAAAAATTGAAGGCATTTCATAGAAATCCGTATGAACAGTACCGTCGGAAGTGGGGCATTCATCAACCCGCGGAATATTTCACTGAGAAATGGCCCATTTGTCAGGCACCTTGGGGGGGCAGGGGTGTGGAGGGGGGCATGGGGGGTGAGGGGACCAACGAACCGCTTATTTATGGCATCAATCTGTTGTTAGTCGGCACCCGTCTAAGAGACGCGGCTTTGTTTTATTCTATGCTTTATTTTTTTCGTGTGAGGTGGCCTATGGTTTCAGAATTTTCTAGGCCAAGTTTTACGAAGGGAAAAAATACAGGTTATTAAAAGACCGCCAACAAAGTGGGAAACCCATATTGCCCTCATCATAATAAGGAACATTTTTTCTCAAGGGACTATGCCTGGGAAATCAACGATTTCCGAGATAATGAGGTTCAAAGACAGAATTTTCAACAAAAAAAGTCAACACTGCGTAAAATGACTTCTCAGTGCAGCGTTACACGTCCATTGCGTGTTAACTAATTTGTTCCAAAATTACCTTTAACCTCAAAAACAAAACTCATTTCCCAGCAATAATTTATGGAAAAAGTACGTTTTGATGTCTAGTATGCGTTCCTTTCGGATCTGTCAGCGGTCTTTTAACACCCTAATGAACCACAACCGGGATCAACACGGATACGATTTCGCTACAAGCGGTTACCTATCTATCCAAAAGTTAACTGCTTTCTTTGTTGCCTTTGCCTAAATATTTGCTGAATGTCTTATCAAACTAGGCTACGAGCGCTAATATTTTGTAAAACAAAAAAAAACTACTGCAGGGTGCACTCTAAGTCGATAGCGAAACTTTACGTAGACTGTCTACTGATCACTACAAACAACTTGTAGGTACTAGGTGGCGAAAAAAATGGAGCTAAAAAAAAATCTGCGTTTTCTTACATTTGGTGCAGTACTAAGTCGACCTTTTGTATGGAACAGCTGATATTTTTTTCGCTCCATTTTATTCGCCAACTGGTACAAGTTGTTTGTAGTGATCAGTAGAGAGCCTACTTAAATTTCCACTATCGACTTAGAGTGCACCCTGTAGTACTTTTAGTAGAGCTGCCGTGGAGTTAAAATATAAATTCCAATGCGGTGCAGATTTTGGTCAACGCCGGGCCCCAATTAAAACTCACTAATATTAAATTTAATTGAAACATTGCGTGTTGGTCGGAAACTGGGGCAGTCACTACGCCGGGCGAGGGGTGGGGGGGCTAAGCGTCACACTTCATTGTTGCTAATTCAATTGAAACTTATTCAAACTCGAATGAATAGTGAATAATTTCCCGACTCTTTGTGCCTTCCAATATTGAATGTCGAACTCTTGGTGTGCCTTGGTCTTTAGAAACTGTGTCTACTTCATGATTCAAACCTGCAGACTTAAACTTTCAGTCCCGTTGAATGAACACGTCACCTTGATATAATTTTACATGAAATTTTCACTTCAGAAAAAGTACACTCTTCGTGTAACTGTAGACAACCTTTATTCCAAAAATCTTCGCTCGAGCGCACTACAGGGTGCACTCTAAGTCGATAGCGGAACTTTAAGTAGGCTGTCTACTGATCACTACAAACAACTTGTACAGTCGGCCACAGTCTCAGATAACCCTTTTTGTTCGATTGACGCCCTTATGCTGCGCGCGGTAAGAGCTGCCATGGGGTATCTGAGATTGTGGCCGACCGTACGAGATGGCGAAAAAAATGGAGCGAAAAAAAAATCGTCTGTTTCATACATTTGGTGCAGTACTGAGTCGACCTTTTGTATGGAACAGCTGATATTTTTTTCGCTCCATTTTTTTCGCCACCTCGTACAAGTTGTTTGTATTGGTCAGTAGACAGCCTACTTAAAGTTCCGCTATCGACTTAGAGTGCACCATGTAGTTCTTCGCCAAAGCTTCTTTGTATTCGTATTCGAGTATTCTATAAGTGTCACAGCCTTTGTGTGGACGTTCAAAGATATTTATACAAACCGGGAATCAGATGCATCACGGCGCAGACTCGCTTTGATCCAGACCTATTCTTAGACGCTTTGAAGTGCGCGAACGAAACAATCATCTCACGGAGTAACGTTCGCGATCAAACGGGCACACACAAACAAACGACGTCTTCTTTTGTTCCCGAAAAGGAACGTATGTGCAATGTTTACGAAACGTCAAACTGTGAAAAAAACACAACGTATACAGGGTGTTAAAAGACCGCCAACAAAGCGGGAAACCACGCATTGTCCTCATCATACTGAAAATTTTTGCCCATGGAACTATACCTGGGAAATCAACGGTTTCCGAGATAATGAGGTTCAAAGTCGGACTTTTTAAACTTTTTTTATTGCAGAAATTTGCTCAGTATCGAGTACTTAACATTTCTTCTTAAGAAGCCATATCAAAATTTTGAATATTTCTTGCATAAAATGACGTTAAAATTGCAACCCACAATGTATTCTAAACATCGGCACTTCGAGCGTAAGTAACACAACTTTATGACAACGCTTGTGCAATATGACTTCTTTGCGTTACACTTCCATTGCGTGATAAAATATTATCCAAAATTATAACCTAAAAAACCAAAATCATTTCCCGGCAATAATTTATCGAAAAAGTACTTTGTTTTGGTGTCTAGTATGCGTACCTTTCGGGTCTGTCGGCGGTCTTTTAACACCCTGTATACAAAATATACACAAATTTTTAAATTGTCTAGGAACCTTAATAAAGCTGTTCTAACAAGCCCTTGAAAACGTTCAAGTCGATGTTATGAAATTTTATAGAAATAAAAAAAATATATTATTTGAAGCTACTTAGGTATATAAAACTTGCAGTGTACTCTGGAATTACATCAGGGCCTGAATAAATTTTCATGTCAAGGTGTCAAGTGGCTTACACTACCACTAAGATGCTGGTAGTACCCAGGGGGCTCAATCTCGGGAATCTCGCATTCGACACATCTCGAAGGAAAAATCTCATTTTGCGGCAAATGTCACATCTATTCTCACGAAGTCATCTTCGACATAGGGCACGAGATACCGGTGAGATGTTTGCCTTTTTCCATTGACATGACTCGCGTGGTCGGGAGCAGTCGAGATCGAAATGACATGAGATTTTTCCTTCGAGATGTGTCGAATACGAGATTCCCGAGAATTGGGTAGGCAAAGTTTTTTGTTCGAAAGTCCGTTATTGGCTTAAACTTATCTTTAGACAATATTAAGAAACTAATTTAAATATTTTTTATTTTGGTCCAGTAGTTTTGTTTTTATGCGCTAAAATGTTTTGTTCCTATGACCGCCAACAGTATGCAGACCGTCGCGTGAAGGTCATAAAACCGTATCTTTGAAACGTTGTAAAATCCAAACTACTGAACCAAAATAAAAAATATTGAAATTAGTTTCTCAATATTGTCTAAAGATAAGATTAAGCCAATAACGGACTTTCGAACAAAAAACTTTGCCTTCCCAATTAGGGGCCAGGACGTGTTTTAGATCAGCGTGTGGGCAAAGTACAAAGAATTGGTGTCTCTGTTCACTTTTTAGAGGGCATACCTAAGCGTGAAAGTATGGTGTGGTTATGCTTAATAATGTGTCATGCTGTCAACCTCCAAAAACACAATAAATGATTCATTGAATGTCCCCGATGCGATATCGCAGAATACAAAACGACCGATGAATTAGATTACAATTAGAAACAGAATTGGACTTAGCCGGAGCAATTGTGTCGAATTTGTTTTTCGGCTCTATGTAAAATAAATTCGGAGCGGTCTTTGTGAATCAGTCGTTTTAATAAAGTTATTTTGATGGCGAGTTCCGAAAGGCTCGACAAATCGCTCGACGTGTGCTTTGATCTGTCAGCTCATTAGTCGCTGTCCGCCGGACGATGCGACTCTCTTGTAAGCTCTGTCGTTGTATTTTTAGTGTCGCTCCACACACGAGCAATTTTAAAACCACACTCCAACTGCTACATTATGTTACTGCATATTTCAGAACTTACAATTTCACTGCTTGATTATTAGCATTCTGTTGCGTTCTTTTTTAAGAAATCTAAAAAGCAGCTACAATAATTCTCAATTAGTGAAACTTCATCTACAATATAATTGATTATTCATGTCTTTTTGCAAAGCAGTTTGATATGGACAAAAACGTAGTTGAATCGTACGTTGGTTCAACTAAAACGAACATCTAAAGCTACACATCTCTACTTTTGTCTCTGAAAGTGTGAAGTTTTCATAAAATTATGCCCCAACTACAGTTTTTTTTCGACGTTGGAAAACGTTGGTGTGTAGCCTTTAGAAATAACTAAGTGGAATGGACGACACCGCCTCCTTTCAAGTGTGTAACATCCGATGTAAAAATACACCATCCAATTTGTAGGATGTAACATAATTATGCGTTAATGATCTCTTTGAAGTGGCACTGATACGCTTAGATCCAGTTGACGACGCTTAAAGTTTGGGATGATTGACACACACTGGGAGCTATTTAAAGGAAAAATAAAACCCCCGACATTTAAGCATAGAGCATATCTCATAAACAGCTGAACCGATTTTGATAAAACATTCAAGAACACTCGCTAGAAAAACTCCTTTCAAATTAAAAAAAAAAAACCGCATCTAAATCGGTTCGCCCGTTTAAGGCACAGACAGACCCACACAAAGACAGACAGACACACGTAGCGATCAAACTTATAACACCCCTCTTTTTTAGTCAAAGGTTAAAAAAAATACTGATATGTCTCTGAACCAATAGATCGTGCCAACAATGGAATATGGCTCGAGTTCTTATAAATAATACAAGGTGTTACAAAAGTACCTAACTCTTTTTACAGGGTGTAACCTACTGGTCAACAGGATGTCAAATCTGTAAAAAAAAGTTGAAAAAAACAATTTTTATTTTATAACCTCAAAATTGAAAATTTTTCATAACTTTTTTGTATTTGTTATTAGCTCAAATTTAACCCATATCTTCCCAAGATTATCTAGAATGGTCTGATTTCGCTCAAATTCATAACATAGCATGTTCTCGTGATGTTTAAGGAATACGTAAAATAAAAAAAAATTAAAAGTTGTAATTTTTTAAGTTTTGAAACCGTTTGAAAAATCGAACACTAGGAACATATCGACAAGTATTATGCAAGTCTTCATGTAATTTGTTAGAAATAAAGAGCCATGTAATGTGTGTATTTTATTAGTAAAAAAAATTCAAAATTACATATTTCAAACTAAGTTATACCTACATACATTATAAGAACTATTTTGAATGAAAATCAACAGAACATTTGTTATGTAAAGCAATTACACTTCGAACACTTCATGAGTGTGCTTTTGTGGCACAATCCACATTGGGTTGGTTTATTTTGCTTGATAATGTGATGTTCCATTTTGTCCAGTCTTATAGCATCTAGAACCCCTTTGATAACAGCCAGTGATGATCTAGGCACGCGATTTTTAGCAACAGATGATTTGCAGAATTTTTCATGAGAAAGTATGTTGATACAATATATCTGGTGAATGACAAAAGATCGTAACAACTGTTGCCGTTTTTCGATGCTGGGGACCTCGCCACACTATTATATCCTGATAATAGAAGTATTCCAATAAAATGTTTCATTTCAGTCTCAGTCACCCTGAAAGCATGATTGCCCTTCTGGATTGCATTTTTTTCAGTTTCTGAACGTAATAAGTAATTCAAAAACCTCCTCGTCGTAAAATAGCTCAAAATATTGTACTGGGGTTTCAATATCTTCGAGGAAACTTGGCGCTGTAGTTTCCTTTTCTGCCTTTTCCGGAATATCAATAGCCCTCCAACGTCTAGATGCTGCAACTCGCTTTTTTTTAGTGGAGGTGGTTTATCTGATGACGTACTAGGCATTGGTTCAATAGGTTGATCATTCAAGAAGGTGTCAACTACTTCAATACCAGTTTCAGAAGCAAACCGTGGCCCTGAGTTCAGCTTCGGCTAATAATTGATTCCTCGACAAATTATTTATGTGGGTAGATTTCTCGTCACCACTATCTTCATCACTTTTGTCATAATTATCCGGAGGTGTGATATAAATATCTGCCGATAAAATATCCGTGTCATCTTCCAGATGTGAAATAATTTCATTTACGGACTAACTGTAATATAAAAAATAAAAAAATCAAACTAAAAAATCATTTTTCAATAGGTAATCACACGGGATTATTGTCCTACTGTTCGAAAAATCAAACACTACAAAAAATATTATAAAATCTACTTACACTAAATGTATATTTACAAAAACTCATCATAATCCATTGATGGATACTATGTTCTGTTCGAAAGCATAAAAACAAAAAATATATGTTCTGAAAAATTAGAAATACTTACATTTTACGGTGAGACATATTTTTGTTGGAAAAACACTCGTAACAAACCTTCAAGAACAAAAATATACGCGCGTAATGCAAAACGTCAAAAATGTTACTTGATAGCTACTACTTCAGGCTTACCAACATAAAAAATTAACAATGGCTGCGTTTACATTTTGCTCAAAAAAAATTATTAATTAAAGCGTTCGAATAATCGAACACTAGGAGGATATGGGAAATATGTTTGTGCGTGTAGGTGCATTTGCATAGCTTTGAGTAGTTAAAACATTGTGAAAGTCAATGAAAACAATATTAAAAAAATACTTTTCTCCCGCCACATCGTTCACATTTTATTGATTTAAAAATTAACGGAACGCTATAGAGCAAAAAAAAAAATTAGGTTGTGATCCCTATCATCGGGTGCTATTACCATGTAAAAAGAGTTAGGTACTTTTGTAACACCTTGTATAAGAGCTCGAGCCATATTCCATTGTTTTATATAATTTAAATCTTTGAACTTGCATTTTAAATTACTTACAATACTTATCACATTACTATAATAGTATCATAAAAGGTAACAAACCTTTCTACCTAATGATACCATTGACAACCATAATTGATTGACCACCTCATTTATTATCTAGTGAAGTGAAACTCCACCATTCTGAAAAGTCAATGGGCATATTAGGTATTTTTAAACACTAAGCGACCGGGATGTGTCACTCAAACCTGCCAATTACTTGCTCAAAACGTTGGTTCGTACAATGAACTACGTTAGTAAACATTTAATTGTTACTAAGCGGGTAAATAGATAGTACATTGGTTTAGAATAGTTTTGATACAGTAGAAAAGTAATGTAATGGGTAGCAATGAGGATTACCGCGTATGAAAATTGAATGCTTTACAATCTGTTTTACCTCTGGTCGCAAGGAGAATCCAGTACGGGACACACTTAAATATCACGAGGTGCAGCATTCTTCCGGGTTCAGTAATCCGATGCTTCAGATAGTGATTCCTCCCGGATGCCGCAAAGTACCCTAAGGGCTGCTACAGACGAAGTGTCTTAGATGCACTAACCTTTGGTCTGAGACAGCAATAAAAATTGTTGGTGAGCAAGAATTGGAATGAAGAGATCGGTTGGCAGACCACCAGCCAGGATGGTCCGATGACATGGCCCAAGTAGCCGGAAAACAGTGGTTGCGCCTGGCACAGGATCGTGCGAGGTGGGGTGAGCATGAAAGGCCTTTACTCAGCAGTGGGTGTTAACAGGCTGATGATGATGATGACCTGATTAAGAACAGGGATCAGGATAAGAATAAGAACAAGATCCCACTGGGTCGAAGTGTCCTGGCCTTACGAAACGCGACGCTGGGGGAAAGCGACGGCGCCGCCAAAATTCACCCCGACTAGTGTGTACCAAAAACTCAACTTTTTTTGCTTTGTGCTAACATGAGGTTCGTCGCAGCGCTCGCAGCCAGGGGCCTTAGCCTGTAACATAATGGCGTATCAATGGCGTCCCAGGTAGAAGGACAAAACCGGGATTTTTTCCTTGCTCTCCTACAACCAGCGAACTAATCGTCTAGAATTAGACTCATAATATTCTTTTCTGTACTATAAAAACATTAAAAGGACCGACACTGGACCGACAGCATTAATAAATCATAATTGAAACCGTCAACCGGGAGCCCATTTTGGCACCATTGCGTTACAGACTAAGGGCCCTGTTGGACCCAACATCGACCGCGGTCAGTATATGGATGGGAAACTGACAGTGGCAATATCATAATGAGACCGCATCCGTGCTTTAGAAGGCACTTTAAATCATTAGACTTTTACCCTTTTACCTTTGGATATGTGCATAGAGAACTGAGGGCATAACAAACAGGGCCCTTAGCCTGTAACGCATTTGTGCCAAAATTGGCCAAAATACAGCAAAGAATATTATCAGTCTAATTCTAGAGGATTAGTTCACTGGTTGTAGGAGAACAACGAAAAAATCCCGGTTTTGTCCTTCTACCTGGGACGCCATTGATACGCAATTGTGTTACAAGCTAAGTCCTCTGGCCCCTATGGCTCAGCCCAGCATCAAATTACCAGCTGCCTTTTATGGTAAGTACAAACTTGCTACGTCTGTGGCGGCTTTAAACAGCACACCGACGATGCCTCCGCAGTAACACGGGGCGCATCCAGCGAGGGATGGTGTCGCGCCCTTTCTCAGGGAAATCAATTTAGCCGGCGGCGCCCGGCGCCCGGCGCGCCACAAAGACGCTTTCATTTGCCCAAGTGCTACCGGCATGAGCCGCTGCTGCAGCGATCGAATACGTAAAAGATTTACTTCTTCTATTTCTATTCGATATGGAAGCTTCAAGCTTATATCATATACATATCTATTCGATATGGAAGCTTCAAGCTTATATCATATACAGGGTGTTAAAAGACCGCCAACAAACCGGGAAACCACGAATTGTTCTCATCATAAGGAACATTTTTGCCCAAGGAACTATGCCTGGGAATTCAACAGTTTCCGAGATAATGAGGTTCAAAGTCGAACTTTTCAAAACTTTTTTTTAGCAGAAATGCATTCAGTATCTAGTTCTTAACATACCTTCTCAAGAAGCCATATCAAAGTTATGATTATTTCTTGCAAAAAACGGCGTTAAATTTGCAACCCGCAATGTATTCCAAACATGTGACATAAACTGATACCTACGCTTACGCAATATGTCTTCTGTGCGTTATGTGGACGTGTCCATTGCGTGATAAAATATTTTTCAAAATTATAACCTAAAAAAACAAAATCATTTCCCAGCAATAATTTATCGAAAAAGTACTTTGTTTTGGTGTCAAGTATGCGTGGCTTTCGGGTCTGTTGGCGGTCTTTTAACACCCTGTATAGTACTTCAGGCACGTTTGCCGTGGCACACACTGACGGTCTTGCCGCAATTATGCGGATAAAGGTGACTTCGCTGATGAAACGTGAGCACGGCAGTACCAAAAGCATCCTGAGGATGAGTGTCCTATAGCACGACACTGGACGTCAACAATAGTAAATTTACCACAATTTAAGTTAGGTTTTATTTTTTCCCTAGCCACGCAGCGGTCTTTTGTGCAATTTTTTTTTATTAGATTATGACATTTTAATTCATTATTATTAACTTTGTTTTCATTATTGACTTTTATATTTTATTTTTTCACTGACACTAGTATTAATTATTATCAATGAATTAATTAAATTCTTGTTTTTATCTTTTCTGTTTTTATCTTAATTTTACAAAATTAATAATTCAATCAATATGTCAATCAGCCGTGTTATATCGGACTTAAAATTATATAAATTAGAATATACAAAAATATATCTGGCGGCACGGAGTGCCGCCGCCAAGTCGAGCTCAGCAGAGGCACCCCGTACCATACTTTTCTCGAAGCAACTCGCGGCACTTTTGACCCCCCTGTATCTTCGTTGTGAGTAAAGCTAGAAGGCTGAAATTTCGGTTACTAAGAGTTTTCACGGAACCTACCTCGACCTCCAAATTACAAGTTTGTACCTATATTTAATAATGAATATAGGAAGTCAAAGTTCGGTCAAAACGTGGGTGACATACTCATCACCGTCATGATTTTTAAAGTACTTCTAGTAGACCTACGGAGTTGAAATTTTGTATGCGGTTATTATTGAGTGAATTATGCACTATGAACATATTCTCGATTAGTAAATTATAATTGAACGAGCGAGCGAAGCGAGCGAAGTTCTCCGAGTCTACTGGAACAATCCGGCGTTTGTATGTATGTATGTATGTATGTATGTATGTATGTATGTATGTATGTATGTATGTATGTATGTATGTATGAATGTTCGTTCGACGATAACTTGAGTAAATTTAGTCGGATCGTCATGAAATTTGGTAGGCGGGTAAATGAGGCCAAGAGAATTTTTAAGTTCGAACTTGAGCCAAATCGGTCGAGGGGTTGCTGAGATATGGGTTCGCGAGTTCTTAGTTCGGGGCGAACCACTAGTATATAAAAAGTTTAAAAAATATTTTATGCAGTCTATGCAACAACTAGCGCCATCTAGGGTTGTGTCTTGACATCAAAATAACAATATATTTACACAACAGATTAAATTCACTAGAGATTAAAAAGACAAATGTGAGCTAAAACTTATAACCCATCTTCTTTGCGTGCCGTCTCCTATCGGAGGTTGGCGATCAATTTGGCTATCTCGTCCTTCGAATACCCATACATAAGACCATAACAAAAAATATTCCTACTTCATGAAATTTTGTCTAATTTTTTCAATATAGCCTAACCTTTGAGTAAACATTACGAAGTATATAAAATTAAAGCATGACTGTGCGAATTAGAAATAAATAAATTAGAAGACTTTGTCAATATGAACGCAATAGCGTCTAGAGTCACCCCGCAGAACTTATTTCCGATCGGTAAATAATAAAAGTATTTATATTGCCACTTCCAACTAGATGGCGCCACTAAGTTTCTACATCGCAGTATGGTTATGTTTACACCACGCATATAAATGTCTCAGGATTATTTCCCCGGAATTTCCGAAAAAAACAAATTCGTCCACTATTTCACAAAGTCACTACGTTAGCAAAAAAAAGCCACATCACTCACCGTAAAACAAACAATGAACATTGCAATGGATATGGATGGTTCCATGAAGGAAATTTTGTACTTATCCCCATAAAGTTATTTCCATGAAGTCCTGAACTGAAGATGGTTCGTGTTTGATCCATTCCTTATCATTATAATCGTCGCCTGCCATGCCATTGTTGCGTACGCGTACGCGGTGTCGCATTGGGATAAGATGCAACTTAATGAGTGTGATGACGAGCGTGGAGACACTTACATAAATGCTGACCTATTATACTCGACGGCAATGGTGAAAACTACAAACCTACGGTTCCGTATCCGAACTTATGACGGCCGCCGCTTTGTATCAATGACGGCCGCCGCTTTGTATCAGACTTAGAGGCACTTGAGAAAAACTAAGAGAGACAGGGAGTGGGCTTTAAGAAAACCTGTAGCTAATGTGCAAGAAATATCACCCGAGAAGAAAAAACGGAGGACTACCTACCAAAAATAAGTGAAATCCCATCAAAAACATAAATGTACAAAAACCAAGTCTCGCTTCCACGGTAAAAAGTTGTGAGATATCCATGTAAAGCCAAGTCAGTTATTTTACTTAGTACTGAAGCACACATTCTTTTCAGTTAGTGTGAAAACACCTGTTCAACAACTTTGTCATACATTGTTTCCTAATTAGTTACCTACCAACATTTACTGACTGTATCAATATTAAACATATTTATTTCTAAAATATAAATAGTGACTTGGCAACAGCACAAATCTATGATAATTATAATATGGTAGATGAATTAATTATTATTATACTTATTGCTGTGCTATTGCCAAGTCACTATTAATATTTCAGAAATAAATATTTTTAATATTGATACAGTCAGTAAATGTTGGTAGGTAACTAATTAGGAAACAATGTATGACAAAGTTGTTTATCAGGTGTTTTCACACTAACTGAAAAGAATATGTGCTTCAGTAATAAGTAAAATAACTGACTTGGCTTTACATGGATATCTCACAACTTTTTACCGTGGAAGCGAGACTTGGTTTTTGTACATTTATGTTTTTGATGGGATAAAATATACACTCTGTTAGTGATATCTAAGTATTTTAATCCTAGCATATCTCTGTCTTGTTGTGCATCTATTTGCTACTTTATTTTCGCATCCAGTCCTGTCCATCCCAAGGTTGTCTGGAAGAGATAGCTTTTAGCTATAAGGCCGCCATTTGTACAAAATTTTGTTGTAAAAGTTATCTGTAATATTCTTTCTGATGTGGAATAAAGAGTTCTCTATCTAACTATCTAGATCTACAAATTGTACTAATATAGACTAAGATCAACATGTTACTAACACTATGGGCATATTTATGTCTTATATTTTGATTGATTATGATTGCCACAGTTCTAGAACAAGAAAGCTCGAAGAGAGTACCTTGTGACTTTCACCGCCATGTTCATTGAATGGAACAAGAATCAACGCGATCCTTCTGCAATGTATTCAATGTTCACTGCAAGCAGAGAAAATCCGCTTGAAATCCCACACCTTGCAGTCAAAGGAAAATGGCCTCTACGTGCATGTGGATAAGATTATACCATTCCTGAGGTGTTGGTAGATCAAAGCCTCAGCAAATGGAGTGACAACGCTTGGTGTCCGCGCGTGACGTGAGACAGTGTTATGGGAATACTTCGCTGTACAGCCTTCGACACTATGGACCGTGAAATAGACTCTATCACCTGCCCCCAAAGGCTTTCATTTTTCAATTTTGTGAGAGATCATTATCTTCACGGCGGTCGATAGGTTTGTTTTGCCATTTTCGTGATTGCATTACTATCATGAAGGCTTTACGGCTTCTGCGCGACTTTATTTTGCTATAAAATACTTCTTTACAGCCGAAAAAACCGCAGTAAAATTTTACAGTCTCCGCTGAAGTTTATGTGAGTGAACTCAGCCGAATTCGTGCTTAAATATAAACAGCTCGTGGCTTTCAATTGCTACTCAATTTTAATTAATTAATCTATAAAGCCGAAACATCCTTCCCGGCTACAAGTTATTAATTTAATTCGCGAGGCAAAGGCGAGTCCATTTAATTGTCTGTCAGCTCCACTGACATCCTGCTATCATCCGCAGTGGCATTTTGGTCGTTTTGGTCGGCATGTGGCTCCGAACGAACAGGGGCTTAAGTCTGGTAGCTCAATGTCATGTCGATGGCGTCCTAGTAGAAGGTCAAAACCGGTTTTTCCTCGTTTTTCTCCTACAACCAGCGAACTAATCCTCTAGAATTAGAAACCGAATATTCTTTGCTGTGCTAGAAAAACATTGAAAGAAAAGACATCATCAATAAATCGTAACTGAAGCCTAAAGCTGTGAGCCTATCGAGGCACCATTGCGTTATAGACTCAGGCCCCAGGCTTCCTATGTCACCCGCTCGTAGACGTGGTGATACGGTTGACATTTTGATATTTCTCGCTACCGATAAAATATAGAAACAATCTTCACTAAAAGTTTACATGAAGCTACACTTTGAACATAATATAATTTCATTAGCTTTCTTCAGTGTCTTTTTCACTGTGAAAATGTATTATAAAAACTTGCTGGCTGTGTATTCCCCCTAAGAGAATAATTTTAATAAAATTATCTTTTAGTGCACGTCTACCAACTCTCTTAGAGTGGCAGTAATAGTCGTCGCCTCAAGATCGAACTCAAGTAGGAGATCTCCGAAAAGTCAAATGCTAATGTCAATATCAAGATAGTGACTACTACTCAAGTTTAACATTAGCATTTGACTTTTGTGAGTTCACCTACTTAAGATCGAGCTCAAGTAGGTGATCTATTAATGCCACCCTTAATATTGTTCAGAATTTCGCGAATTTCGCTTTTCTATCTTTAGTGACTTCGGCCATGAACAATCTGTCACTGTACTTTATAGCTTTGGATAATATCTATGAACCAAGCCTTTGGCGAGATAAGATAACATTTGAAAGCTCAAAGTTCCGGCGGGCAGCGGAGTGCCGTTTGAGGCGAGTTGACCAACCGATGTCGCCCGGCGGAGGCCGACGGCCCACGGTCGGCCTCCCGTCTGCGGACGGGCTACGAAAGGCAGCAGCTGCTCATTCCAAGTTGCCTCAAACTTTTCAGCACAAAACCAACTAGTCCAAAAGCGATTTGGTCATGTGTGGGTATTTTAAGGCACCTCTAGTACCTCATTTGTTTGGCACCCTTCGGGTACGGAACTCTAAACATGATGACGCCTACGACCTCGTTGAAAAAGTTTTCCTGATATCCTATATTTTAGGGCGCCAAGTTTCCAGACTCCGTTTCGACATGAATAGGAACCCTAAAGTTGGTTTCACTTAGGGTATAGAGTAGAGACACAATGAATAACTGGATAGTTCTTCAACTGGAATAAACAACCTGTTGTTTCTGATTTCGGGAATCAGTAACAACTTTTAATTTAATTTTCTTTAATGACATGTCAGAATAGATTAATTTTTGCTATTTTTTGACATGCCAAACTTATTTTATATTATTATTTTTTTCCATATTATTATCGGTAATGCTAAATTTGTCATTTATGTTTGAGATATATTATTTTTTTATTTTAATTTAATTCTCTAATTGCTAATTGATTTGATTTTATTTTTCTTATGACATGTAGTATTTATTTCTTATAAATTTATATTATTTGATTACTTAGTTTTTAATACGATAGATTATTGATTAATTTAATTCTTTTTATTGCAATCTATAATTTAATTTACGATTTATTAATTAGTTAATTATTGTTTATTATATTTGATTAATTAATACAATTTATAATTACCTACAATTGTCGCATTAGGATTGACCTGTAATGACATTGTTAAATATATTATGATAATAAAAATAAAAAAAATAAAAATAAATAAATAACTTTCAGGTTTTCAAGACTTCTGGGTCTTTCTACAGGGTGCACTCTATGTCGATAGTACAGCCTACTTTAAGTTTGATCAATATAAACTGTGGCTAAAAAATTATCAGCTATTCCTTTAAAAAGGTCCACTCAGTCCTGCGCCATAGGGGTATAGGGACAGGACCCTCCACCAACCCATGGTTATACCGACATCATGTCATGATAACATTTTCTGTGGGCCAACAAATTGATAGGTAAATATTTCAACCTAGTCAATGTTGACTGGTCCTACACATTATTTTTTAAGAATGTCCCTTTTAGTTTCATAATTTGCACTCTCCCCTCATAGGGGTATGTATGAAACAGCTGATATTTTTTTCGCGCCATTTTTTTCGCCACCTAGTTGTTTGTTGATCAGTAGACAGCCTACTTAAAGTTCCGCTGTCGAATTAGACTGCACCCTGTAGTTGAAAGTTTCACAATCGTCCTTCAAGGAGGCAGTGGTCACAAAGGGGCGGGGTGCGGGGTGCGGGGATACGGGGTGCATATATTACCCGCCATATGACACGTTATTTAACGGACCGTGAGGACGTTCCATTTTTGAAATTTATCGACGTTCCTGTTGCCGTTATTTCGCTTTATTTTATTACAAAGGGACCGGACGCCGCTTATTCCAACAAAAATAACAAATGTATTGTAATAGGAGCGCTTTCAAATGAGAAGTTATTGTGCGTGTCGAATGTACCGAATATATAATTGTTTTGTTTCTCCCGGGAGCTGCAAACAACAATCGGCTCTATGGTTTCTGTTCTGTACGTTTGAGTTTAATTAGGTATCCGTTTAATAACATAATATCGCAGGATCGCTTCAGAAATAGGAGTGTGGGTAGTTGTTATTACCTATTTACTTATCGGAATTTTGGAACTATTGTAATAATACAGTATTAACAAAAAAAAAATTTAACCAGTCTTCACTGGTGAAAAGGTACCCTGTTATTAAGCTATTACACTGATTCCGAGTGATTAGCTGCTGTCCATTGAGGAGCTCCATTCTCCATCGCCGAAGTTCTTCATTTCTTTATGGGACCATATGCGGAAGTATACCTTTGCACCCAAAAAAATAATCTTCAAAGTCATCTGAAAAAAGTTCTGTAGAAACAAACATAAACAAAACACGGGTTGAATTAAGTACTTTTCCTAAGTGGGTTAAAAATTAGTACACACGACAGCACGTCAGACTGTACACTTTTGTTGTATAGTCACCCGTAACGTAACGGAGTAGAGTGCTAGCGTGTAAGCCTCGACGTGCTGTCGTGTGTACATTAGGTACTGCCGCGATCTGTAATGAGTGCATTTCTGGCGCGCTTTTGATGGCCGACAGAGCGCAGCGTAGCGCAGCTCAAGGCCCTCACAGTGCGGTCAGCATTGCAGCCCTTGATGGACAAGCAAGAATGAAGGCCGAGACCGAAGGTCGAGGCCTTTATAGCGCGGCCAGCAAGGGCTGCAATGATGACCAAACTTGAGGGCCGAGAGTGTAGCTAAGCTAAGCTCGAGGCCATCATAGCGTGGTCAGCATTGCAGCCCTTGATGGACAAGCTGGAATGAAGGCCGAGACCGAAGGTCGAGGCCTTTATAGCGCGGACAGCAAGGGCTGCAATGATGACCAAACTTGAGGGCCGAGAGCGTAGCTAAGCTAAGCTCGAGGCAATCATAGCGTGGCCAGCAGCGCACTCATTGCAGACCAAGGCTTGTATAGTGCTTTACTCGAACAATGCGAGTAATGAAAATAGTAATTAGAATAGTAATTAAATAGTAATTTAATTAGCTTACCATTAGGTATCCATTGTCTTAGATTAAGTACTTTCTGTCGATTTTCCATTCCGCAAACTTTTTGTTGGTAAGCTTGCTTGTATTTTTCTTATGACTTCGGTGGCAATAAATTTCCAATTACTAATTTCGCTTGCTTTTGAATGTCCGGCGGTGTTAAACAAATTAAATCGGAGGATTCGTCGCTTTGAGAGTTCACTTTTTCAACAAAAACACTTCGTACAACGCGCGAAAGCCTTACTGAAATGAAGCCACTTTAAACAGTTAACTCATCTAAACTAGTGGTTCGCCCCGAACTGTGAACTCGCGACCCCATATAAACTTAACAACCCCATATCTCGGCAACACCTCGACCGATTTGGCTCATGTTCGAACTTAAAAATTCTCTTTGCCTCATTTACCCGCCTACCAAATTTCATGACGATCCGACTACATTTACTCAAGTTATCGTCGAACGAACATTCATACATACATACATACATACATACATACATACATACATACAAACGCCGGATTGTTCCAGTAGACTCGGAGACCTTCGCTCGCTTCGCTCGCTCGTTCAATAAAGTGTAAGTTAACTCATCATTGCACACTTCACACTCCCACGCGCGTGCCAACGTTACGTTTGTAGCGTTTTGTTTACGCGTACTTTTGTGTGGATCAACATAATATTTACCTCTGGCCGTGTTTAATGTACAATACGTTCGACTGAATGTGGTGTAATTACTCTGTGTCAATACTCGACACAATGGACTCTGTGCAAATAGCAGGCTAAAACGATAACCCGCTGTTACGAGCGGCAATAAAACAGTTCTCTTTCATTTCTAGATTGCCTTACAGAGACGTAAAGAGAGCTTAGACGTGCGTCTGGTGAAGATGATTCTTGGAGGTTCTGTTCCGGAGAAAAATCTCCAGGAAGGAAAACTAGAAACTAGTTAAGCTATCCAAACACTGAAATTGAAATACCTATTTGTACTTCGTCCATCTACCATCAGTGCGTCTAGCCAGGTGTACGCTGTATTTATCATGTCATTACGTAAACGCAAAGGCCTTATAGCTAAATCTAAATAACTACGTATTTTACAAACATCGCACACGCAGCGCCGCCCGCCCAACGCCCGCCCCACAGACCGCCGCCCTCCAAGTCGCCGTTCCGGGCGTCCCAGGGCGGGCGGATGCACGACGCGCGGCTAAAGTTGCACATAATATCGTATTTCAGGCTGCATTTCTCTTTCTACCTTCTATTGATCTAACGTTTTAATGTATTTCTATGTAGTGTTTGTTAAGTTGCCTCTCGTGTAGCTTAAACTTGGTGAGAAAATCTACGAAATAGCGATTTTCAGACAAGTTGCTAAATCGAAATGGTAACATACTACAATTAATAAAGACATACCTAATAAATAGGCAACAATTAACTGTCATAAACAAAATTGACATCAAATCTCAAGAGGAACGTATTTATACATCCGAAACAAGAACAATTGGTTACGGTGTTCCCCAAGTAGCGTGCTGGGCCCTCTTTTATTTATTTTGTATATAAATGACCTTCCAAAAGCCACTTCACAAAAAATATCGCTCTTTGCGGATGGCAGCACCATAACCATTAGTTGTAAAGACCCAGATAACTATGAAAAGGATATAAATTTAGCAATTGGTAATGTAATCTCATGGTTGGAAAATAATAATTTAAAAATTAATATGGTAAAAACTAAAATCACTTACTTTTCTCAGAGGCCTAAAGACACTAACTTAAATGCAAACTATAAAAACAATAAACTCACAATAGCTACTGAACATAAGTACTTGGGCCTGATTATTGACCAAAAGCTTAATTGGAAAAATCAAATACAGGACCTGTGTAAAAAACTGGGAACATCTTCTTATGCACTGTTTAAACTTGCCCCCGTAGTACAAACAGACTCGCTTGTCATGGCCTATCATGGCTTAGTGGCATCCCACCTTAGATATGGTGTTATATTTTGGGGGAACGCCACTGACAGAGACTTGGTATTTAAAGCACAAAAAAGATGCCTGAGAAAAATGTTTAGGATAGGACCCCGGGTTAGTTGTAAAGCGTATTTTAAAAAGTACAAATTACTGACATTTCCCTCTATGTATATTTTGGAATCAGCACTATTCATAAAAAACAATCCAAATTTATTTGTAAGGCAGAAGATAAGAAACAGGCGTGATAATTATAAAGTAGAAGTACCATGCTTCACTACAGACCTTATGAAAAAGGGCGTCTTGTATATGGCACCATTAATTTATAATAAACTGCCAAAAAGTATTAGAGCCTTGAATGGGCCATTATTTAAAAAGAAAATATCAGAATACTTATTAGAAAAATGTATCTACAAATTAAATGACTTTTTAGCATGAATGCATATATGTTTATAGATTTTACTAACTGTTTTTTTGAATGCATTCTTATTTGATTAATTTTTTTAACTTTGTTTAATTGATTTAATTATGACTAGCATTGATACAGATTTTGACTTTTTATAATGAATGCATGAATAGCACAAAGTTTTTTGTTTTTTTAATGCATTTTTTATTGACTATATTTCTATTAATTCATTGCTCTTTTAAAATATTTAGAATATAACAAAATTTTTGTGGCTGGTTAGATTATTTAATTTTATTGTAAATTTGTGACATGCATTAACAATTGATTTTTAATTGTTGTGTGTACTTAGCTGATACCTACATTATATTTGTACGCCGGAAGGCAAAATGTGGAGAACTCTTGAAACATTTTTACACCCACCTGTGTTGTACCCACATTCAACAAATAAATTATTTTGATTTTGATTTTGATTTCGAATTGTGACCTACCTTAATAGTATGAATATTGTATTTGGTGCGATAAAGAAACAAATTGCAATAAACAAGATAGAAAATGAAAAATCACCAACGTAATTATTGAATAATTTCCACTGCCACGATTGAATCTGTAGCAAGTAATTGCGACAGGACGAGGGTAAAAAAAATCATGTAATATTTTATTTTAGCTTCTAAGAGCCGCGTCTTTCAGCTTTCATAAAAAAACATAATTTACCCACTTGTATCTTCGAGACGTCTGGACCACTCTGATGGAACAAATTAGATTTTCGTTTATTGCTCTTAGGGCATAATTTATGTGCATACTTTTAAAAACTAATTCAGCATTTTAAGTACTACTTAGCTTAGAGGATCTGCAGGTGATGTATCAAAGATTTATATGCAAAAGCAGCCGAAAAGAAATGCTTGGGATAATATCAGAGAGATAATTAATTGAACGAGCGAAAGTGAGATTAAAATAATTTTTAATTCGAACATGAGCCAAATTGGTCGAGAGATTTCCGAAATATGGGGTCGCGAGTTCACAGTTTGGGCAAATCACTGTTATTTAAGTGATAGAATTCTAACTTATGGTTTAGGTAGTTACCTAACAGTATAGGTGCTGGACAAGCCTACTCCATTTTAACATGCCTCATACACTACTGTGTCCAAGTAAAGTTAAACGAAAGTTCCCAATCATTAAAATCCTTAGAACTAGGCCCTTGTTTTGCCACCCATTGCCACAATTATCCCAACATGCGCTTTATGAACAAAGCCATTCGCGCAATCGTAAGCTGTATTTTAACCACACGAAAACAGCAGCTGCAATGTCGGCGAAACTCGATAACGGACGCTTGAGCTGCAGTCAAAGTGTCCCCGCCCGTGTGTGGCTCCTGTGACGTCACACGAGTGTCGCCGGCACACACGGTCACGTCACGTGACACCCGGCTGACGGTGACACCGTGACACACAGCCCGCCCCGCGCTGCACCCTTTCAGCTGGTAAATATGCAGGGATGAAACATTGTTTCCGGGCCTTACTTTGCATGCCGTAGGTTAAGGAGCCCTCGCGCACGGCGACTAGACATGCGCGAAACAGTGCACTTCGAAGACATGATATATTTCATGACATTTCATACCGCGTGATATTACCTTATATTATGGCACCAAACATGACACATGACAATCAATTCAGCACACGTCATGAAATGAAACATGACATGTCATGAAATATGACATGCCATGAAACATAACACGTCATGAAAAGAAACATGACACGTCATATTTCAGCACACTTTCATTGCAGTACAGTTATAAATTTCAGTACACCAGATGACATGAAACATGACACATGGTATTTCAGCACACTTTTATTGCAGTACAGTTATTCATTTCATTACACCAGATGACATGAAACATGACATCATGGTATTTCTTCATTGCAGACATGAAACATGACATCATGGTATTCAATACACTTTCATTGCAGACATGAAACATGACATCATGGTATTTCTTCATTGCAGACATGAAACATGACATCATGGTATTTCTTCAATGCAGACATGAAACATGACATCATGGTATTTCAGCACACTTTCATTGCAGTACGAACATTGTGCTGAAATTCCATGTGTCATGCTATGTGCCATGCTTTATTCTCTCGTGTAATGGGTAATATTTCATGACACCGTTGTGAAATATGTCTTTTGTAATATTACCTACACATGTCTAACGGCGACTTTTTGTAGTGATGCAAACGTGATACCGTCGCGTTTCTGTTGCGTTGCAAAGGCAATTCGCGCGCCACCCTTCCTCCGTTCTGTCCCCGATGTCACGAATGTATTGATGGTTTGTATCAATTAGTCGCGATGCTATAGCGCGTTAGTAGCGCGTTGGCATCGCTTCTGTAGCACGTTGCAAATGCGACTAAAGCGCGTTAGTAGCGATGCTGCTGCGCGTTTACGAAACGCGTGACCGCATCGCTACAAAAAGTCGCCGTGGGCGAGGGCTCTAAGATGCTTTGGGACAGGATCGTGAGAATTGGCGTGAACGTGAAGAGGCCTTTTACTAAGCTGTGGATGGTAACGAGCTGACGATGACAATAAGATGAGGCATTTGACAGCTGGCTCGGGCCAGACATGATGTCTCTTTCATTGTTCGCGTGACCTTGAAGAGTCAAATAAAACATCCTTTCTCATATTTTTAAACATCGTGTTGCATTATTTCATGAAAAACTTCCTTATTTTTATGGAATATCCGAAGATTAAAGAGTAATTTCCTATCATTGTCAAAACTTATTTTTGGACAGCTGTAACATTTGCGAAACTATTTCTTGGACAGCTGACCATTCGTAGACACCTCCTTTAGATTGAATTTAAGACTGCTCCCCACACGGGTGTGAATTTCTTTATTTGTGTTATGTGAAGCATTTGTTATTAGGTGCACATGCCCACGTAAGCACGACACCGTGATCCGACACTCGGTGCACAAAATAGATAGCGACAAAAGTTTTACTCCAAAGACAGCTGAGAAAAAAATCTGAGTCTTCTTCTCTCGGGTCGAAAGCGTCACAACGCGCTCCCAGAAATGCGCCAGTTTGATCACGCTGCTGGGGGTCGCAAAGTTAACTTTAATGAGTGTCCGAGTGTCAGATTCATGGAGTATGTAGTATTATTTCCGCTTATCGGCTTCGGTGGCGCATACTACCACCACTTTCTTTTTTCGGTGGGACAGTAATATTGCCTTTGCGGGCTTCAGTAGCGCACAATCACTCGCTGGTTCCTGGCGCAGTATTACTGGCGCTTGAATGCCAACATCGTAGCTTCCCTTGTAGTATCTACCTCTATGGTGGACCTTTTCTTCTGTGTATTATTGTACAGACTGGTCTCAATACCGCCACGTGACAGCGTGGGTATTTCCGCTGGCCAGCCCTAACATTGCAGCTTCCCCTAGTTGCACCTAAGACGTTCATTAGCGGTGGATCGGGCCGAGTCAGGCCGGGTCGGGCCGTATCGGGCCGCTCGGGCCGCAACGCGGGGATCTCTCTGCCTGTATTTATATGAGAAAGCGTCCACTAGCGGCGGATCGTGGAAGGGCGGGCCGCAGCGCAATAGTCCGCCGCTAGTGGACGCTGTTTCATATAAATGCAGTTGCGCCCCGGCCCGATCCGCCTCTAGTGGATCCTTCTGTTAGTGTTTGTAGAGCGGCGCGCTCGCTCGAGGACGTGTCATAATACCGCCGCGTGACAGCGCGGGTATTGCCGCCCGCCGGCTCCGTTGCCGCAGTTTTATTGCCGCCTCTAAGATTGCAGCTTCGCGTGAGTTCGGAGTGCGGGACAATTCCAAGGGCTCCAGTTTACAAAGCGATCGAGGAATCTGCTCGAGGACAGAGTAATAATAAATAACCTTCCCGCTTGTATGAGCAGTAGATTTGTGTGCGTATAGGTATACCGTCCCAATGTACCATAATATGTAAGTAACAAAATGTACAATGATAATTGTTCGACGTGTAATGGAAATTACCAATAAATATCTGTATCTGTATCTGTATGCAGGGTTTCTTCTGAATATCCTATTACCTACATAATTACAGTTAACTCAGAAAAGGCAATCCTTCTGCGACCGTAACTTTCGACTAAAATAAAAGGTGAATCGAGATTCGGGAAAAGATTGAAATGTCCCACTCACCGAATGGTCTTCTAGTTCTCCTGAAACTTTAATGGCACTCTAAAATTTGTGTTGTCACGAACATTGGTCCAACAAATCAGTGGCGTGTCCAATTTGTACACTCGGGGGAAGCCGCCGACGTTAAAACACACTGCCGTCCGAGTAGCTTCCATTGCTCTCATCTTAGGGGCGTTAATCGTCTGACAGAGTGGTATTTAGCGTCGGTTTAACACGTGAGAAGTTAGTGCAAATAAGTGATGCTTGTTTGCCAGTTTGCGCTGCGTTGCGGTGATTGGGTTGATGTTTGCAGCGACGCGTCCGTGTAGACGGACGAGAGGCTTGGGACAAACACGCCGGCTGACAACAAGCGATGGTTGGCTGGCACCAAGCAGTACTCGCCAATAGGTACCGCGCACTCAGCTTTGGTGTTTGTCACAGGGACCAGCTAAAACATAATACAAAATTAACAAAATAAAAATAAACCGACCTCACTGGTGAAAAAATACACTGTTATTAAGCTATTGCAGTGATTCCGATTGATGTGCTGCCGTCCGTTGAGGATTTCCGTTCTCCAATCAGATCACAATAATAATGTTATTGATAAAACCTATAATATCGAA
The DNA here is from genome assembly GCA_949319315.1 of Zelleria hepariella. Classification (NCBI taxonomy): domain Eukaryota; kingdom Metazoa; phylum Arthropoda; class Insecta; order Lepidoptera; family Yponomeutidae; genus Zelleria; species Zelleria hepariella. Next base: position 276,275 of record OX439393.1, on the reverse strand, counting down.
CACCATAGGTTTTGTCAATAACCATTCAAAGACAGTTATGTAGGTAATTTAATGGAGAACATTTTGGCCATTTACGGTTCTCTCGTAACATCAACCGTTTCCGCGAAAAATGCAAAAAACCTCGATGAGTGAAGGAAACAGGAAAAAAAGAAGAGAAACAATTTATTGCTCAGGATAATATGAAAGCTACGTTCGTACCAAGTTTCAAACCGTCTGCCGGTTTGAATCAGGTACGTTTCTTTCGACCTTGAAATACAATCCCTTTTTCGCTACGTCTCTCGCTTCAGTCCCTCCACTCGCAGTGTGTAAACGCAGTACACTTGCTCAATTCGCTGTGTGTAAATGAGCCTCTGGCGCGCGTGAAGTTTGACAATCCCTACGCTCGCTCGCTGCGCCTTTCGCTCCACTCGCTCCGCTCGCTAACTCGCAGATGAAGTACGCAGAGTTCCTCCGCAGACTACACCGCACATGTTGTCTAAGTTTATTACATTGTTTTCTTTACGATCCGAGTACCGAGGAACTTAATGAATTTTGAAGCGGACCGCTTTTAGTTATCTTCCTTCGGGAGTTTTAAGGAGATACCCAAGGTCTGCCACGTCGTAAAACGTAGCTACTCTGGCAGCTCTTGTTAAGAGGATATCACAATAGTTAAGTTAGGTTATCTTATGAGGTAGTGGCCACTCCCGGTGTCAAAGTTTTTAGGCCGCCCAAGGGCCTCTGACATGGCTTAAAGATTGTTATTAATCAACAACAGCCGGGACCAACGGCTTAACGTGCCTTCCGAAGCACGGAAGCGCTCAGATATTATTGCCACTAGGTCACCCATCCATAGACTGACATGGACTGACCAAAATGGTTAGTCCAACTAGGCTATGAGAAAGGAAAGTGGGGAATACGAAACCTCGATTTGGTAGGTTTTTTCAGGTGGTCCCTTTCGCTCAGTATTTGCGCACGCGAGACAGCAACAGATTTTACAACAGATTTGTCTGTACTGCTATACGCTCTTAAGCTCGACGTAAATGAGAGATATGCAGCAGCCTTCACTTTACCTTCCTAATTTATTACAAGCTCTAAAACTTTTCTCTATGACTGCGGCAAGGATTATTTTTGTTACTTTCCCCCCCCTCTGTTACAGTGATGACAACTTGACGTGATCCTCTCGACGCGCGCGGACAGACAGACAGACGGACGGACAGTTGTAGTCTCGTTAGTTGTTCCTTTTCATCTAAATGCGGCTCAAAGCGAGGGCGTGACACTAAAAAAACTTGAAAGGAACAAAAGTTGAGCTTGGGATTGGGGATTAGCTGAAATGAAATTAATTTATTGTGCTAGAACATGGGTTACATTTAGCTGATAGAATTGCTCTGGTACACACGACAGCACGACGACCCTTACACGCTTGCACTCTACTCGGTGACGTTACGGGCGAGTTTACAACAAAAATGTACAGTCTGACGTGCGTACATTTAGGTCGCCAGGTTCTACCTTTTCAGGTATACATATGCACCTTTTAACACCACTAGCTTAAGTTAATTGACAATTAGGAGGAAATCCTGGCTGAGAAATCTACGGGAGTGGACTGGGATCGCCAGTGCTGCCTAGCTATTTCGCCTCGCGAGAAACAAAGAGAGATATTATGTGGAGCTGACCACCAACCTTCGCTGAGTCGGAGAGGCACCTTAAGAATCATTATCACTAGTGCCAAGCTAATGACACTGACGACAAAATCTTATCGGTCATGACGGTTCAACCGTAGCTAGTGCAACTTTGCAAGTGTTCAAATGCTTCACGTTACTTTATCGTATCTACTTGCTAGTGTTTAAATACTTCACGATACTTTTGTATCTATACTAAGGGTGGTATTCTAGAACGTTACTTAAACTCAGTTTAAACAGAGTTCAGACTGTCGATAAAACAGTGCATGTTTTGATATGATATTCAAATCAAAACATGCACTGTTTTATCGATAGTCAGTGAATCGATAAAACAGTGCATGTTTTGATATGATATTCAAATCAAAACATGCACTGTTTTATCGATAGTCAGTGAATCGATAAAACAGTGCATGTTTTGATATGATATGCAAATCAAAACATGCACTGTTTTATCGATAGTCAGTGAATCGATAAAACAGTGCATGTTTTGATATGATATTCAAATCAAAACATGCACTGTTTTATCGATAGTCAGTGAATCGATAAAACAGTGCATGTTTTGATATGATATTCAAATCAAAACATGCACTGTTTTATCGACAGTCAACACTACTAAACTCTCCTTAAACTGAATTAAAACAGAGATCAAGTCGCGTTCTAGTTTGAACTGAGTTTAAGTAGCGTTAAACTGAGTTTAAACAGAGATCAAGTCGCGTTCTAGTTTGAACTGAGTTTAAACAGAGTTAAAGTAGCGTTCTAGTTTGAACTGAGTTTAAGTAGCGTTCTAGAATACCACCCTAAGTATGCTTACTTAGAACTATGCTTCTGTATCATTATATCGCCGAGTGTCATGGCTGTAAATAGCTCGCGATTTATGTCCGCTGCAAGCGCCCGATACTCGTCCTGCACTTTAAATATTTCAGTGGCATTTTTCCGCTTTCATTATAAGAGTTTTGAATGCCATTTGTGTCGAGTGCTTCAAACTTAAACTGCAGTATTTTAGTCGCAACAGATGCCGGGGATGCGTCGCGCCATTAAATAAATAAGTTTTGTTTTACAGACAACGGGAACGTTTCTCTGGGAACCAACCTTAGTGGTCTGGCATGTCTAGACGTACCTAGGCTACTCGTGAGCTTTATGTGATTAAGGTTCAACGAAAGTAGCGTAGACAATTTTCACAGGTTTTTAAATTTTACAGCTACCTAATTTTGTTTTTCAATTCATTTTTGGTGTACAATAAAGTGTTCTCTATCTATTTCTATCTATCTATCTAAACTGACGATTTTTTTTTAGCGATTTCCGTTTCACGGCCATAAAACAGTATTATTTTTATTATTATTTGATATCGATAACAATTGTTGTAGTATAAAACAACTGTGTAGAGTGGACCCAATTATGATACCATATTAGGAGTTTCATTCTCCATCTCCGAAGTTCTTCATCAGATCTTCACCACATTTTATGGGACCACACGGGAAGTCCCATAAACTATAAATAATAAAAAAAAAAACATCAAAATCGATTCACCAGGAAAAAAGTTCAAACAGACATAACAAAACAAGATACGGGTCGATTCGAGTACCTTCTTCTTTTTGAAGTCGGTTAAAAACAAGTCATTGCCTTGCATTACCTGTCGGGCTAGTATTTAGTTGCAGTTGCAAGTTGCACAAATAGTTGCACAAATCAGCGTTAGCATAGCATCGGTTTTGCGTCGGCGCCCCCCCCTCGCCCCTGCCTCATACCCGCTGTATCGAGACACTACAATAAATGGCGACACGGGGCGTGCGGGTTCGGAACAACGATGTAGGAAAGCATTGGTTTGCATTAGATAGAGGATCTTGAATATCTGTGTATGACCACAGTTTACGATACCCCCATGGTAGCTCTTACCGCGCGCGGCATAAGGGCGGCAATTGAACCAAAAGGGGTATCCTGTGTTTGCTTGCACGTAGTGTTGTTGCGACTTTCAAACCAATTGGCCTTGTAAGTGGTTGACAAGAACCAGGAGTGTGCCGCTAAAGCTGCATAGGAAAAGATTAACCCTGCGTAGTTTTAGCTATCCTACGATAATTCACAGGAATAACTGGCGACGAGAAATTTAGCTCCAGATAGATAATGAACACTCGCTAGAAACACTGCTTTCAAATTAAAAAAAACACATCCAAATCGGTTCACCCGTTAAAGACCTACGTACGGTACCACAAACAGACACACTCTCACACTTATAACACCCCTCTTTATAGGTCGGGGGTTAAAGCTAGCTCTAGCTGACCTCATGTTTGTGCTCCCCAAGCCGTGTCTTCTGTCGTTCCCTGCAGCCGGAGCGAGAGTCCGCCAAGTCGCCACGTGCTGCCTCAGAGCGGCCGCTTTTTGCGAATAGAGACATTACGGGAATAAATGGTTTCCTCCGCCGCAGCCGCCACCGCAACACAGCACGGCAGACCTCTTTCGCAATCCACGGGTTAGCCGGCCGTTTATTTAGGCTTAAAGACGGAGTTTTGTTAGGCTGTGGCGCGTGAATGCTGAGCATACTATGTCTGAATCGCAGGACAAAGTCTCGATAAGTAGGTTGTCCGCTCCGCCGCGCTTCCTGCCACTTGCTCACTCTGTCCTGGGATCGGGAGGTAAGGGGGAGAGAGAGGGGGGCATGCAACACAAACAGATATCTTGTCCCGATCTGCACAGGGTACACGAAATGCAGACAGAAGGACATCGAACAAATTGCTGTTTTACAGGCTTTACGTCGCTCGTTAATGGATAACCTATTTTCTTCAAAACCTTGTGACCACGTCAAGTGAGCTTATCCATCTTATAAATCAGTTACTTGCCTTTCTATAAGAAAATAACATAAAATTACACAGAAGTTCTTAAAATTAGAAGCACAAGTGGCAGTCTTATAGCCAAAAGCAATCTCTTCTAGAAAACCTTTGGGTGGACATGACTGAAATCAGAAATAGAGTAGCAAGTAAATTCACTCTAAATAATTATTATATGATAAAGAAAATTACTAAGATTTTAGCATTACTTATGCTGTCAGGATGGTATAGGTGCTGGGCAAGCCTACTCCATCTAAAACAATGGCCCAGGCACTGCAGCGCCGAGTGGTCTCTTCACCCATCTAGTGTGAGTGAAGGTGCCACTGGACGCTGTATAAATCATCTCATTACGTAGATGCAAAGGCCTTAGTTTTTTTTTTATGCTAAGGAGTATACATATACTTTTGTGTTGGTAGTTATTTTATATTTCATAAACATAAGTAAAATCTATAACCAGTCACGATATCGATGGTATCACAGTGTGGACCCTCTGTCGCTCTTAGTTAGTAGATCTCGGAGGGAACTCAGTTCTTTCTTAAGCGCGTTAAAAAGATCCCGAGGAGAATTTACAAACAGCTCTGAAACATCCTTCTGAAATGAAAAGAGACTCTCCTTTCATGTTATTGAAAAAGTGTATCCGTAATGTGGAGCGGTGCTGCTCCGAAATAGTAACACACAAAACGTTCACACAGGGAGAGTTCTATTTTACTTGATTTCAGACTCTCAACAGACTAGTGGTTTGCCCCGAACTTTGAACTCGCGCGCTGTGAACGTGGCTTCCAAAGCAGGGAAGCGCTCAGATATGAAAGTGAAAGTGAAATTGAAAGTGAATAGTGCTTTATTGCCAAAAATAAATAATCTACATTGTTTTAAAATTAAACATTACACACAGTCGATTTTAAAAGTATACAAAAAAAAAGATAGTAGGGTCCCAAGCTCAGCTCATCCAAGCCCATATGATTGCCACTAGCGGTCACCTATCCATAGACTGACCGCACACGATTTTGCAATCGGTAGTCCAACTTGGCTGTCAGCGCTTAATTATAACATAATATCATCATCATCATCATCATCATCATCATCATCATCATCATCAGCCTGTTAACACCCACTGCTGAGTAAAGGCCTCTTCGTGCTCACGCCACCTCTCACGATCCTGTGCCAGACGCAACCACTGTTTTCCGGCTACTTGGGTAATGACGTCGGACCATCTGGCTGGTGGTCTGCCAACCGATCTCTTCCCCTCTCGAGGTTGCCATATCATTTTTTTTACAAAGCCCTAGTGTTAGTATCCCACTGCTGAGCAAAGGCCTCCCCCTTTCAGTCGAGACTTTTCTGCCCTGGACCAACTCAGACCACTCCGGCAGGTATTTGTCGAGATCGTCCCGCCAGCGTCTTCGCGGCCTTCGATGTCCATCTGCTGGCACCCATACCGTGGCGATTCTTGCCCACCTATCCGAGTACCTACGGCTCATATGTCCGACATATCATATCATTAAAAGTCAATCCAAACTGTACAGTAACTGTACCTTCTGAAAGTCCTACTGCATGTCTCCGCGGGCTCCGGGCCGCTCGCAGCTTTTCCGCGAAGCCCGCGCGAGTTGCGCGAATATTCGCGCGGATCCGACTTCCGTTTCCGCTGCAATCAGCCGCCGACCCACTGGCTGCGACGGGCAGATACTAAACTGACCTGTGTACTGGGAGATAACATTATTCACCATATTTAATATTCAGCTCGCTAACTGTGAAGCAGCAAAAAAAACTGTATACAGTATTATAAATTGTCCTGCTAAGCAAATAGTTCGATTGATACTGTTATAATCACGGAAATCTAATGAAATCGGTGTCATATAAATATAACTGTCAACTAAGTTAATAAAAAAATACCCAGGCTGATCTTAAAATAGTACAAATCAATGTTAGAAGTTCACACAGTTTATCCACACCACGTAATTCTGCGATTTCCTATATGTATAGTGTAGCATTTTCTGTCTATCGATACTATAACCAGCCCATGAATATTGGATATAGATCTTCTTTGTCACGCCAATCTAACCAGCCCTTCTACCCTTGACGCGTTTTTCCAATACGGCCGCAATATGGCGCAATTTACAAAATTTAATATTTTACAAATTAAGACGCATTTTGTGTTTTTATTGAATAAAACAGCCTTACCTTTGAATAAACATCACAAAGTTTTTAAAATCAAAGCATTACTATGCGAATTCAAAGAGAAATTAATTTTAAAACTTTTTCAATAGAATCGCAATAGCGTCAAGGGTAACCCCCCAGTTCCTTGCTAGCTCTATCCACTGCTTTCCAGCCACCTTTACAAATAAGGATTTTGTTTATATTCTCCGCCAACATAACGTTGTGAATTCGTGTTATAAACAAATATCGTAAGCTTGCGGACAGGCGGGCCCGGGGCCACCCCTTGTACATTCACTTATATCCCCGAAGCAATGCGCCCGGCGCCTGCTTTGAATTCAGTAAAATGCATTTACAGCGTGTGTGCAGAAGTGTCCTACATTGTTCCGCTGAATACTTGCCAACAAATGTCGCACAATACCTCGCCACTGTCGCTGCGAATGCGCGTAAATACTACCACCGTTTATACTGAATACAAAGATACAAGCAAATAGCTTTGAGGCCATTGCAGGTGCTCTGGTCGGGCCCGAAATGGCATGTTCGGTATTGAACAAAGAGTTTGAAGTCGAACTAACTTAATTTTCTGGTGGTTCTGGTGAAAAAAAAGTGGTAGAACATTGGTCTCGGAAGCTAGAGACCCAGGTTCGATTGCCGTCGCAGGCATGTACCTATCACTTTATTTGTGTTAAAAGTTACGTGGATTTGTGAATAGGAAGTAGCAAAAATCACTCGCTAACGGTGAGGGACAACATCGGTGGAAACCCGCGGATTAGTTGGCTCCACATAATACATAATTGACTTGTTTTTCCTGTGCTAGGCCGACTGAGCTGTCAAGATGGTATAGGGCAAGCCTACTCCATCTAAAACAATGTCCCAAGCACTACAGCGCCGTGTGGTCTCTTCACCCATCTTCTACAGGGTGCACTCTAAGTCAATAGCGGAACTTTAAGTTGACTACTACTGATCACTACAAACAACTTGGACCAGGTGGCGAAAAAAATGGAGCGAAAAAAATATCTGCTGTTCCATACAAAAGGTCGACTCAGTACTGCGCCAAATGTATGAAACAGCTGATTTTTTTCGCTCCATTTTTTTCGCCACCTAGTACAAGTTGTTTGTAATGATCAGTAGACACCCCGCTTAAAATTCCGCTATCGACTTAGAGTGCACCCTGTAGTGTGAGTGAAGGTGCCACTGGACGCTGTAGAAATCAAATCATTACGTAGATGCAAAGGCCTTAGTAGTAGACCAGTCGACATTGAGATATTTGTATGGCTGTTCTGTTACGTAATGGAACTACTATTCGGTATTAAAACTCCATCAAAGCCAGTGCTTACAAAGCAAGTAACTAACTGAAGCAAGTGTGTGCAAATAAGGAAACAGTGACGTGGTAGGTATTTGTGTAGCTCTCATGCCAACAACCTCGAAGTCTCTCAACCGTCAACTTGTAGTAGGCCTGGGGCCTTAGTCTGTAACGCTATGGTGCAAAAATGGGCTCCCATTTGACGGCATCAATTACGATGTTTTAATGCTGTCGGTCCTTTTGATGTTTTTGTAGTACAGCAAAGAAAATTCTGATTCTATTTCTGGATGATTAGTTCGCTGGAGAAAAACGAGGAAACCCCAGTTTTGTTCTTCTTCTAGGGCGGTATCGACACCCCATAGCGTTACAGACTTAAGCCCATGTACGCCCACACCTAAAACACCTGCGAAGGTCACTGAACTCATCAATAGCACTTTCACTGTGGGATAAACCGATACTTATACGAAATTACTAGGATGAAAATAATAGCTGTTCGTTTTGATGAATTCAACGAACTCATCAATAATTTAAACACAATTTTTAACGGATTTAACACTCGTTTGATTAAATTTATACTTTTCTTTTTTATGTATAGTACTCGTGCAAACCTAAGAAAATATTATGAACTCCTCAATATTAACGATATTTCTGTAACACACCTCATCACACAATATGATTTCTTAAGTCCTCAGTGGCATCTTCATCCACAACACTGAAACGAACATACATATTTTACGTGTTGCAATCGTAAGTAGGATAGATTTTAGGATTTAAGATGTTAGGAGGAGCTGGTGATCATGGTCCTCGACAATAAAGGGAAATTTCCTGCCAAGCAGATATAATGCTTGGGGATCGGCCGGGTCCACTGACCTTCGTTGGATGTTCTATACATTCTTAGCTACGGGATTTTTTTTCTGGCGCGATGCAGGATTCCAGCGATTAGCGTTTTGACTGCTAGAGTATTAAGTAGCAGTTTCTTGTGCGCCCGACAGGGGTCGCTAGAGTATTAATAATTAACCACAACCGAGACCTATCTGAAACACGGAAGCGCTCATTACGATATTGCGACGAGCCCTCCATCCGTTGCCGATAAAGCTTTCTTTGCCTTTCGATTAAGAGGAGGTCACATTTGTGTTTTCTCCATACAGTTACAAACTTAGTCCCCGATTTCCTCCCTGGATAATGGCACTAGAGCAAACATTTTTGGTACACCTAGAGCAAACATTTTTGGTATACCTAGAGCAAACATTTTTGGTATACCTAGAGCAAACATTTTTGGTACACCTAGAGTAAACATTTTTGGTATACCTAGAGCAAACATTTTTGGTGTACCTAGAGCAAACATTTTTGGTATACCTAGAGCAAACATGTTTGGTATACCTAGAGCAAACATTTTTGGTATACCTAAAGCAAACATTTTTGGTATACCTAGAGCAAACATTTTTGGTATACCTAGAGCAAACATTTTTGGTATACCTAGAGCAAACATTTTTGGTATACCTAGAGCAAACATTTTTGGTATACCTAGAGCAAACATTTTTGGTATACCTAGAGCAAACATTTTTGGTATACCTAGAGCAAAAATTTTTGTTATACCTAGAGCAAACATTTTTGGGATATGTCCACCCCTAGCGCGCAGGACCATGTAGATTTTTTCGATTAATTATTATTACCTTCCATAAATAGAACAAAAATTCTTATTTAGAAGTGGCGACAAAATACGTCTGGTAAACTGATTTAAGAACTTAAAAATGAAACTATCTATTCTCTATACTTGTAGATGCTCAGAAAATATTAACTATACTGGAACCTTTGTACTTCTTTATCCTTTGATCTTCGTGTAAATTGACTGATGCTGATCGGGGTGACACGGGAAAAAGCCACTGTATCAATAACGCGCATCGCTGTCGCCCCACAGAGCACAGGGGGCAGAGATTAATGACACCCCGAGATGTGAGCTGCATCAATCATCGACCCTCTCATCTACTACTCACTCACTCACTCACTCACTTCCGGACTACGAGAAAGTATTATATGGAGTTGACAATAAACTTCTTCCAAGCTAGAGCCAAATAGCTAAATGAAATAAAAATAGGTAAAAAAACTTTTTAAGTTAAACGGTTTTATGTTAAACATACATTGCAATGTTTAAGATAAATGTACTAAAAACCAAAAAATAATAAAATAGATACAGTCGTGGGAATTATAAACATATGCATAGACTAGACTAAAATAAAACCGTGGGGCACGTCAATTGTCTACAATCGTTGATTAAAATGTTTGTTTTGTAATGTTACACTATAATTAGGCAGTTGACGTGCCCCACGGTTTTATTTTAGTCTAGTCTATGCATATGTTTATAATTCCCACGACTGTATCTATTTTATTATTTTTTGGTTTTTAGTACATTTATCTTAAACATTGCAATGTATGTTTAACATAAAACCGTTTAACTTAAAAAGTTTTTTTACCTATTTTTATTTTCTAGTTTTTAGTTTTTATTTCGCATTCTGTTTAATTCATATAGTACATTGTATTATACTGGTTGAGCACTTTCATTTGATACCCATATTGATGGGATCGATAAAACCTACGTTATCCGCCATTTTGTAGCGGCCGCCATCTTGTATTTAAATTTTTTATAGTATATTGTATTCTGCTTGTTGAGCCCTTTCATTTGATACCCATATTGATGGGATTGATAAAACCTACGTTATCCGCCATTTTGTAGCGGCCGCCATCTTGGATTTAAATTTTTTATAGTATATTGTGTTCTGCTTGTTGAGCCCTTTCATTTGATACCCATATTGATGGGATTAATAAAACATAAATTATCCGCCATTTTGTAGCGGCGGCCATCTTGAATTTATAATGATAATGAATAAACATAATTGTATTGTCATCAAAATCCAAAGTGTATACAAAATTTCAGATTAATCGGTTGACAGGAAGAGGGTGAAATTTGAATTACTAAATTTGACCCAAGAAAGAATAAAACAAACGGGGTGAGCTAAATAAAACCGTTTAAAAACATGCATGACAAAGTAAGACAGTAAAGTCAAAGTCATTTTATTCAATATGCCATAAAAAAAATATTTACATTGAACGTCAAAATAGGTATTTTTTATTTTAGTAATATTTTTTTCTAGTCTAAGAACGTCATCATTTTGTTTTTAGCACGTTTACAGTCTTTGATATTCTGAGGATATTACCAAAAACAGAATAATATTACCAAAACCTGTATCATACAACTGAGAATAGATCGACAACCCATACAAGTGAATCCAACGATGAGGAGCTCCCGCTTCCCTTCTTAGAATGTGAGGTACGTAAGACCATTTTGTCATTAAAAACCTCGAAAAGTCCCGGAGAAGATGGTGTTACAAACGATGTTCTTAAGGCCATGGTAGAGCCACTGACCTCCATATTAACTCAACTGTTTAACAAAATAGTTGAATACGAAACGATACCCGAGGAATGGGAAACCTCCATAATAACTCTACTCTATAAAAAAGGCGACCCACTGAACATCGGTAATTATCGACCAATCTCCCTTCTGCAGTCGATTTACAAACTATTTACAAATCTTATCCTGAATAGAGCAAAGAAAACCCTAGATTTCGAACAAACAAGAGAACAGGCTGGCTTCAGACAAAAATACTCTACACTAGATCACATCTTTACACTAACTCAACTGATAGAGAAATATAAAGAGTACGGCAAGCCTCTCTACATAGCATTTGTTGATTACGCTAAGGCTTTTGACACAATATCGCATGAAGCTCTTTGGACTGCACTTAAACAGCAAGGTGTTAATATCAAGTACGTGAATATCCTGAAAGAAATTTACCGTAAGAGCAAAGCCAAAGTGAAACTGGAAAGAAAGGGAAAGCAGTTCGAGGTACAGCGAGGAGTGAGACAGGGAGACCCCATCTCTCCGAACCTCTTTACATCTCTTCTAGAAAATATATTTCGACAGTTGGGTTGGTCTGAGCGAGGAATAAACATTAACGGAGAATTCCTGAACCATTTACGCTTTGCAGATGATATAGCAGTCATTACTGAGAACCATGAAGACCTTACCTATATGCTAACTACGCTAGATCAACAAAGCAAAAAAAATAGAAGTTAAAAACTAAAACCCGACTACTAAAAGGCTTAAAACAAGACCTGTTTATCCTTAAAATAGACTCATAGATAATTAATCGTAGTCGGAGGCCATCGGTTTATCAAATGCGAATGTGGTGTCCTCCGACTACGATTAATTATCTATGAGTCTATTTTAAGGATAAACAGGTCTTGTTTTAAGCCTTTTAGTAGTCGGGTTTTAGTTTTTAACTTCTATTTTTTTTTAGCTTTTTAGTAAGTCATTTTGGACTATCACCCAGAATAGAACCAAGAAGGGCAAAAAAAAACACATTTTGTAATTTTTTGTACTATTTGTTATGTTGACGCTACATGTGTTATATATTTTTGAAAAGGTCTTTTAAAGCCCTTTCATTTGATATCCATGAAGATGGTATCCGATAATTTTTATTTTTAGGTCCACCACTTTAGGGCGCAGCACAGCCGCCATCTTGGTTTTTTTTCAAAATTAATCTATCCTATGTTACCTGGGTGATTAAGACAAATCCAACGACACCTCATTTGTTAAAATCGGCCGAGTAGTTTAGGCTCTGCGAGGGAACAGATGAACACACAAACATACATACATACATACATACATACATACGCTGCTAAAATCATAAGCCTCCTTTTTGCTTCGCGTAGTCGGGTAAAAAGAAACTATTTGACTCCGTAGTAACACCGACTCTATTATAAGGATGCCAAACATGGCCGCTCACCTCAGAGATTATGAAAAAACTCAAAGTTTTTCAACAAACTGCAGAAAGAAGCATGCTAGGACTGAGACTGGTAGACAAAGTACGACTAACAACAATAAGAAAGAAAACCAAACTCATAGACGCTGCAAAACTAGCATGCTGCCTGAAATGGAGATGGGCTGGTCACCTAGCAAGAACGAATGATGGACGCTGGAGCGAGAGGATGCTACACTGGTACCCACGCGGGTCGCGCCGCCCCCCGGGTCGGCCGCGACGCCGCTGGAGAGACGACATCGTGGCGTGGACCAGCATCACTTGGACGAGGCTAGCCGCAGACAGGCACACTTGGCGCGGGATGGAGGAGGCCTATGCTCGACATAATTTTATTTAAAGTGATAAATGAGTGAATTATTTTATTTGATTGATTGACTGATTCAACTATTATTATTTTTATTACTATTTTAAAATTTTATAATTAACCTGATTGTTCGTCATGATTTTAATTTTTTAGATTTGAATTAATTAATAATTTTAATTTATTATCACTTTTTTACAATTTCATCAAATGTTTTTAATTAGCTAAAATGTTTATTTTGATTTTATGCTATAGTATATTATTTTGAAAGTTAAGTTAGAAAATTATGCATGAACCTTTTGGAAATAAATGGCTTAATTATTATTATTACAGTCTTTGATAAGTGACGCAATGTTACGAGTATTGGTCAACGGTCTGAAAAAAAAGTTGAAAAAATGGAGTTACTACACCCAACCCCATAATTAAAAAAAAGCTAAAACGGTCATTGAGTATCTATTTGACGTATATCAATTTATATTATTTTTTGCGTACAGATAACTAGTTTGTCAGACCACAGCTGCCTCTATAGCACCGTTAATAACTTTATAAATAAATCGGATATACTTACTTAGTTTTAGTAATCGAATACAAACCGTCAGATCCTCCTTTCTGTCCTTATTAGGTGAAGGTACTCGAGTGGCAGATAATTTTTTTGTTGTCTATCAAAGGCGCTGAATAAGTAAGTAAGTAATCGTCCTTTTGATGTAGGTACTACTCACTCACTCACTCAATCAGCCGCGGTTATTCTCGTCTCGGATCTCCAACGACGTTGGATGCTTTCGCTCCGTGTTGAAACAACGCGCGAGTGCGCTGCGCCGCTGATTGAATTACTATTAACGTTTTATTTATCTGGAGAAACTGGAGCGAGCGGAGAGTGAGCTACGAACGTTACTCAGGATTTCTATGTTTTTTTTTATTCTGACCTATTTCACAGTTACTTTATTCATCTATTCGCAATGAGTCGTTTTCAAAGCACAAATTCAAAGCAGTTCATAGATGGCGCTTACAGGCATGGCAATTGAAGAACCGGAACGCGACTGTCAAAATTAATCTGTGCTAAGCGAAATTTGACAGTCCTGTCTCGATTCTTCTAAGCGACATCTATGAATTGCTTTGAATTTGTTCTTTGAAAACGGGCCATTACGAATGCATTACAACTTTCAAACTGCGGCCTTAGCCTGTAACACAATGGCGTATCAATGGCGTCCTAGGTAGAAGGACAAAACCGGGATTTTTTCGTTGTTCTCCTACAACCAGCGAACTAATCCTTTAAGATTAGACTCATAATATTCTTTGCTGTACTACAATAACATTAAAAGGACCGACACTGGACCGACAGCATCAATAAATCGTAATTAAACCGTCAACCGGAAGCCCATTTTGTCACCATTGTGTTACAGGCTAAGGGCGTTTGTCTTCTTTACAGTTTACGTTGTGGCAGTTTTTCAATTCGCTTGCGCGTATTCCCACAAAACTGATTATAGTTGTTACTTTAACTAAATACCCATGAAGTTACAAGAACATTACAACAGCTCGTAGGGTTAGAGCGTATCCATGGGTTTATAACTCTATCTTTCCCGTTCTAAGTCAAACAAAAGAGTCTGATGCACATAGTTATAATCCACTTATGTACTGACTAACCCAGCCTTACGCTACGCTTGCAGGAAATAAAGAAAGTTCGTTTGTTTATTTCATCATAGTAGGTAAGTACAAGGTCCCCAGAGAGTCGGCAAGACACAGACATCACTACTCTTGCATTAGGTATAGCTTTTTAGGGTTCCGTACCTCAAAAGGAAAAAACGGAACCATTATAGTATCACTCGTGTGTCTGTCTATCTGTCCGTCTGTCACACCCAATTTTCTCCAAAAGTACTGAACCGATTAAGTTGAAATTTGGTACACAGTATGAAAATTGGTGACCTAAATACATCTAACGAATAGAGAAATTCTACGTACGGGTGTCACTTTTGGGGGCAAAATTAGAATTTCGTTTGGACCATGTGAAATGCGACACCGTGTATATTACAGGAAAACCTATTAAAAGTATCTGGTATTTATAGTAACAAAAAAAAATATTGTTTATTGTATGTCAATACGGAACCCTTAGTGCGCGAGCCCAACTCGCACTTGGCCGGTTTTTTATTTTTCTCTCAGGAGATGCAGGCGGAAGGAGCTCACGTAATCCTTCCCGCTCAATGAGACATCACCATTAATTTCCAGCAGAAAAAGGATAATGACAAACAGCCTTCTCTTTTACATCACTCCTGCGGACCCAAGGGGATGCTCCGTGCTTAAAACCACTCCGATTCGTTACTGCGAAAGTGAACTCTAACTCCTTTACTACAGGAACTATTTATCCAACGCATTGTCTCAGCAAGCAAACACAAACAAACGCCGAAGCCTCGAACAGTGGATTATAAGCTGTACTTCGTTGTAATAAGGTTGACGGAGGGGGCAAGGGCACTTGGCGAATGCATATTTAGGTCGACCGTTTGGAGAGGATAGCTCCAAATATTGGGACTTGTGACGTCACAGGAGGCCGGGGAACGTTCAGGTGGCATTATTTCCTCGAGATTATAATTTTCTGAGGCGCTCCATTAAAATTAAGGTTGTTTCGAATTAATCAAGTTCCATTTAGTGATTGATGGTGTACTTTGACTTGAGCACTCATTACCATAAAATGTTTGTCGACGAATTCCGCGGAAAAGATGGAAAAAGAGAACTTTATTTTAACTGCCATGACCTTATTCTTTGAGTTCTTAGAATTGTTGACAGTGAAAGTAACAAAAGAAATAAAAATTCAAATATAACCACCCTCGTTTACGATTTATTTACCTAGGTATAGTATTGAGTTGATATAGTTTATTCATAAATACACGTATTTATTTTAAAATACAAACCTTGTACCTTTATTGCTTAAAAGGGGGAAACTTTAAAGTGAGCAGCGGAGTCGAAGGCCCAGTTTCTGAATTGAGATTTTTACTAAGTAAATAGTTAACTATCGTTCTGTCACGTTCTTTTGTGACAAATACGCAGAGGCAGAACGATATGTAAGTGCTTGCTTAGCGAATTTCTCAAATCAGAAACCGGCAGTAAGGGTGCTATTCCAGAACGCTGTTTAAACTTTTCTTACCCAGTCGGAGTTTAAACATAGTTTAAGTGTCGATAAAAAGGTGCATGTTTTGATTTGAATGTCTCTAAGCTGCATACCCGACCAAGTAAACTAGGCACCGGGCACCTAGGCAGCCGCATACAAACCAGATGCCTAGTTGTCTTGGTCAGGTAGTACAGCTTAGTGGCATTCAAATCTAAGCATGCACTGCTTTATCGACACTTTAAACTATGTTTAAGCTGTTATCTAGGAGCGTTCTAGAATACCATCCTAAATCTGTTGTATTGTATATCTAAATCCGTCGTCGTTTCAATCAAGTGCAATTGTCAGTCCAAACTGTTCAGCCAGTGCAGTCAACTCTCCGCCGCCGGCGGCCGGTCGACTCTGAACACCGGGTCTGCTGTGTCACACTGTTCAATGTTCATTGTACAGTGAACAATAGGAACAATGTGCTGCAGTATCGCTGAGTGGTCAGCATGTTGATTCCGTTGATTTGGTTGTTGATTGAAGTCAAGATAGAAAGACAAACTATAACCACAAAGTTCAGTCAAAAGAAGACCATTATTTACTACGTGTACGAACATTATTGCCTTACTTCTATGCGACACCGTAGTAAATACTCGTACGTATCCGTACAATGAAACTTTTTGTTGTTACAAACAATATTGAGATGTTAATTATTCGAATCGTTTCGTTTAAAATATATCCGACAATTTAGCTTCAAATGGGTTTTGCTTAATATCTCATAAACGGCTGATCCGATTTTGATAAAATATATTTAAAAACTCTCTCAAGAAAGCCTGCTTTCAAATATAAAAAAATACATCCAAATCGGTTCACTCGCTTAAGAGCTATGGTGCCACAGACAGACACACACACACACACATAGCGGTCAAAATTTATAAAACCCGTCTTTTTGGTCGGGGTTAAAAACCTGTAGCATCATTTGACACAGGATCAAAGAGCAACTTGATTGTCAGTCCCCACGCGCCTGTCCCATCGCTTGAGCATTTTTGTCCCCTCACGGATAAGGTACAGAAAAACGTTCAGACATCATTGAATTCAGAATTTACTGCTGGAAACTGATGGTAGAGTATTGTCTTTGAGGGGTTTTTTCCTAATGACTACGCTGATAACCACCAAAATTCAAATTCACAAATTTATTGCCATAAATTACATGTTTGTAATGGTGTTCTTATACAAGGTGTTACAAAACATCTCTTTTTACACGGTGTAACCTACTAGTCAATAGGATACCAATTATTTAAATAAGTTGAAAAAATCATTTTTTATTTCATAACCGCAAAATTGAAAATTTTTCGTAACTTTTTTGTTTGAAACTTTTTTGAAATCAGCCGAGTAGTTTAGGCTCTGCGAGGGAACAGATGAACACATAAACATACCCACATACATACATACGCTGCCAAAATGATCCCTCCTTTTTGCTTCCCGTAGTCGGGTAAAAAGCGTTAGGACCTTCCGTAATACCTTGTATTTGTACTATTCGTCACGCGCGTGTCGAGTCGCAGCAACGCTCCGCGCGACAATTGCGCGCGTTTCCGCCCGATTCACGAGTGAATGGCGCCGCTAACAATCCACTTGGAAATCTTTTCCGATGTGTCGACGACGCGCTAGCGAGCGGACCTTGGCGATAGGCACGCCATTGTGGCCTGAAAAGAAGCATTTTATTGTAGGGAAATACCCAAGGTTCTATTTTTGCCTTTGCGACGACTCACAAAAGCAAACAGAATGAGCGTATTGTGGAACATACCTAAGTGCAATCGGCTGAGTTCGGCTTAGCTAATGCAAAAATCTATTCCGATGATAAGGATGATCTATTATCATGTACCATTCCCTAATATATGATAGATGATAAGAATTTGGGTTTTTTGAAATCATGAAATCAGTTTGCCTGAGTGACAGGGTTGCAAGTTACCGGATCGCATTGGGACGAATCGTCTGTTTATCTAATTACAACAAGTTGTGCCTTTTCTTCATCATCGTCATCATATCATCAGCCTGTTAACCCACTGCTGAGTAAAGGCCTCTTCATGCTCACGCCACCGCTCACGATCCTGTGCCAGACGCAACCACTGGTTTCCGGCTATCTTGGGCTATGTCATCGGACCATCTGGCTGGTGGTCTCTCAACCGATCTCTACCTCGAGGTCGCCATTCTAAAATGGACTTCGTCCATCTACCATCAAGAAATAGTTATTTGTTATGCAAGAATGCAAACTTATTGTTTGCGGCGAGTGCTTGTATTGAATACCGAACTAGCGAAGGTTTCTAAAATTGAGCCACGAGCGTAGAGAGTGGTTCAAAAAAAGAAACCTGAGTGTAGCGAGGCATTCAGAAGCTCGAGACGCAAATAATATTGCATTCGTGCGAAACACAAAACTTTTCATCTCACAGAAGCGAGGAAATGATTTAGTTAGCCAAGCGTGACAAACAATAGACATAGGTAGGTACGTACCTACATAGAGGTTAGTGAAATGAGTTTCCTTCTTTTTTGCTTCTTCACCAAGGAGTATGTGGCGTTGCCTAGCTTTAACGGGTTGTTACAAATCGTGTCTTCTTGAAGTGTCATAAAATCAACAACCCGTTGCTAGGCAATGCTACAAGTTGAAGGAGTTGCTTTTTTTTTTTATTAGGGCGTCGAGTTCAAATTTCGAAGCGCACAAAAATACAAAGCGGTTGAAAAAACGATCTTCTACGATCGCATGTTTAAAGTAACAGTAATAAGCCATGTCAGAGACCCTTTGGGTGGCCTAAAAACTCTGACACCAGGGGTGGCCACTACCTCATACGATTACCTACCTACCTAGTAACAGCGTACTTTCCGAGCATGGGAGATGAAAAAGTCATTTTCTTACCCATCTGGAAAGAGGCACAATGCACAAAGCGACTTTCCCTTACAATGTGTTTTGTCTCGGTTTATTGTGATGCTAGTGTGGATAAATATACATCGTGCCTTGTAAAGGGTATTATAATAATGATTCGACGGCAGACTTTGTCTCGCAGGGTCCGGATGCGGGCTCGAACGCGCTCATTGCAGCTTAGCTCTATACTCACTGCTCGGGAACTCTCATATGCTGCAGTAATAACGTGAAATGTTTAGAGACTTCACTTCTACATAATGCTACCGCTAAGTGAATACTACAGACGCGCGGCTTAATATGAGATGAATGAGGTGGTTCCTAGAGCTTGAAGAAGCAAAAATAAAAACAATTTCCCAGCCACTGTGACTGCAGTGTCCGTGTGGTCACTTCACCCATGTAATGTAAGTGAGATCCACTTGCATCAACCACGGTTAGCCAGTTAACTCCGAGTTAATGTCAATCATTATAAGGAAATGTCAAATTAACTCAGAGTTAGTTGGCTAACCCTGACTGACGCAAGTCCGCCTAAAGGTGCCACTGGACGCTGTATAAATTGCAAAAGCCTAAGTTTTAGAGTCTAAAACCTAGTTAGCTAAAAACATTTGATATCTTTGAAGCTCCAGTTACTTGGTTAAAACAGACAATTTTTTTTTGTCAAACTGGCCAACCAAGCTTTTGGTCTTCCTACCGACCATCAACCCATTCTAGGACACCACTCCGATGTTATCCCAGCAGTGGTTTTTACTCTTCGACCGGATAGATAGATGTTCGCAAATAAATTCAAATTCAAATGAAAATCTTTTTAAACATTTATAATAAGTTGAAAAAATTCACTCGGGACAGGACTTGAACCCGCAACCTCTCGCATACCGTGCAGGCGCTCTACCAATTGAGCTACCGAGTCAAGTAACTGTCGATGCGAATTTCTTCAACTAGTCTCCGTCAACTGGACGGGGGGCGCCACCTAATGTGATTAGTCCCTAGCACGGGTTAGTGCTTTAGAAAAAACAAAAAGTGGTTAAAATCTTTTTATTTCGGTCGAATCCATAGTGTTAGTTATAAACAACATCTTGTTGCGAGTGTCGGTTACACAAGTTTCCATGAGTGTTAGCTTCTCTTCTGTGTTGTGAAAGCTGTCCGTGAGCACTTAGCGGCGCGGCGCGGCGCGGTGCGGTGTGCGGGACGAGGTTTGTCGTCAGATTAATTTGTCTCTTGTAAGCGAGTGACGTCACCGGTGCAGCAGCTTACTGCGCTCAAAGAGGACCATGAGCGCTACAACTATCGCCCTTATCACCCCCACATAGGGGCCAAAACTGTCCACGACGGAGGTGTGTGGGAAATGAGAATTATTTACGCCGAGCAATGCAAAACGAACGACTAGATGCCTCAAGTCCAGAATTATTTACAACATAAGTGAACATTTCCCTCTGAAATGTACGCGCTTTCAGTTTCCGAGCATAAATTCGTTTGGCTCGGGCCCGGCAAAGTACGCAACTACGCCATAATTACAATTGAAAATGGACAAACGTGCGCTGCCAAATCACGTCTCGTATTTTAGACAAGACTGTTTCAATTCCATCTATTTAAAACCTTCTACATATTATTAGTACATTACTGCCGCGGTCTTTAATGGGTGCGTTTCTGGCGCGCTTTTGATGGCCGACAGAGCGCAGCGTAGCGCAGCTTAAGGCCTTCGCAGCGTGGTCAGCATTGCAGCCCTTGATGGACAAGCTGGAATGAAGGCCGAGACCGAAGGTCGAGGCCTTTATAGCGCGGACAGCAAGGGCTGCAATGATGACCAAGCTTGACGGCCGAGAGCGTAGCTAAGCTAAGCTCGAGGCCATCATAGCGTGGCCAGAAGCGCACTCATTGCAGACCAAGGCTTGTATAGTGCTTTACTCAAACAATGCGAGTAATTTAAATAGAACCAGCTTTCCTTTTGTCTTAGTTTACTTTCTGTTGATTTTTCAGTCCGCAAACTTTTCGTAGATAAACTTGTATTTTTCCTTTGACTTCGGTGGAAATAGGC
The DNA here is from genome assembly GCA_949319315.1 of Zelleria hepariella. Classification (NCBI taxonomy): domain Eukaryota; kingdom Metazoa; phylum Arthropoda; class Insecta; order Lepidoptera; family Yponomeutidae; genus Zelleria; species Zelleria hepariella. The sequence goes on along the minus strand of OX439393.1, from coordinate 255,153 downwards.
ACCTTTAAATATCATTTTTCGCTTCCTTTTTATGTTCGGCGTTGTTAAACACATTGAATCGGAGGATTCGTTGCTTGAAGAGTTCACTTTTATTTACAACAAAAACAGCACGCACAGAAAAAATCACTTCGAACAACGCGCGAAGCGGCGAATACAATATGGCCGCGCTTTTTTTTTCTATGCAATTTGTAGACTGCCAGCACCCAAACAGCCAAATTCTAAATAAATACTTTTTGTGCCTGACTTTTGAGTTCTATTTTTGAAGCAAAACTCGACATTAATGGATTTTCATACAGTTTTTCTGGCCGCAAAACACGACATTAATGATTTTCCATACAACTTTTCTGGCGCCTAATCAAAGTAGCCCGCAAGTCCTCCTTTGCTCAAAGAAGGTTGTCGAATTAATGACCACATTACGAGCTTTTTTAGTAAAACTTATTTCCATCTCCTGACAAAAATACGTAGAATTCGGCCTCCACTTTCCACCATCTTGAATTCGTACCATTTCAAAAGAGGTAGGCATCATAGTTGAGCAGATCCCGAGCACAATGTTGGACCGATATGCGAGCCTCAACAAAGGTCCGATTGAATGTCCCGCGCGTCTGACTGCGTCCCTTTACGGTCAGAAGGACGGAGGGATGGAGGCTACGACTAAGTTTACGTTAGTCGTAGCCTCCATACTACGTTTCTAAGGCCCGTAATACAGTTTAAACCCAGACCATAGATTAAACCTCGCATTTCGTATGAAAATTAATCGACGGATAGGGTTTAAACTAGCCTTTTTTGTTTAAACTGTGATTGATATTACGGGCCTAAGCGTTAGCTCACTACGGACTTGCGTCACGCAGGGTTAGCCAACTAACTCTACAGGGTGCACTCTAAGTCGATAGCGAAACTTCAAGTAGGCTATCTACTGATTAATACAAACAACTTGTACTAGGTGACGAAAAAAATGGAGTGAAAAAAATATCAGCTGTTCCATACAAAAGGTCGACTCAGTACTGCGCCAAATGTATGAAACAGCTGATATTTTTTTCGCTCCATTTTTTTCGCCACCTAGTACAAGTTGTTTGTATTGATCAGTAGACAGCCTACTTAAAGTTCCGCTATCAACTTAGAGTGCACCCTGTAGAGTTAATCTGACATTTCCATACAATTTGACATTATTGACGTTAACTAAGAGTTAACTGGTTAACCCTGTTTGACGGATGTGAACCCTATGGTGTAAAGAAATAAAGGAACTAATTCGACTCATTCATACGTCACTTGCAAAGAAGGAAACTCATTTCACTAACCTTTCTTTACCTAGCTGTCTATTGTTAGTTTATTGTTTAGTGCACTTCCTCACTCTGTGAAACGAAAAGTTGTGTGTTTCGCGCGGATGCAAATTGGATGCTTCTGAATACATCGCTACGCTCCTCAGGTTTCTTTTTTTTAATCACTTGCTACGCTTGTAGCTCAATTTTAGAAACCTTTGCTACCTCAGTAATTATTACATACAGTCGCTTGCATTTCGCTTTTCATCACTGATGTGTTCGATACTCTTTTGCCTTTACACCGATCAGTTTGATAAGAGTAGAGAAGACGAAGTTTAAAGTAAGTTTAACCTGGCAACGGAAAAGCCTTTGTTACTGTAAACTTAAAGTGCGTTTCTGGTGCTTTTCCTACAGGATTTGAAGAATAAGAACGGTTTTAATAAATGAAGTTTAATTCATATTTAAAGTATGTACATTTATTTTTATTTAAAACATTGAAATCATTCCAACATAATGCTACGAATTCCAATACGGCGTTATTTTATATCTTATTATATGTTATTTTATGATGAGGGATCCGCCAGGACGTCACAGCCAAAAACTATAGAGCGAGGCTGTCCGCAAGGATCGATCCTCTCTCCTTTGCTCTATGTCATTTACACTGCGGATTTAGTAAACAAGATCAACCATTGCAAGACTCACCTTTATGCTGATGATACACAGCTCTACTGTTCTTTTAAACCAGCAGAGACGGAAGCAGCAGTGGTCAAAATCAATGCGGATCTCCAGGCAATGGACCAATGGGCGAAAGAAAATTGTCTGGTTCTAAATCCTTACAAGACGAAATTTATGGTATTGGGCACGAAAAATCAACGTCAGGTTACCATTACCCACAACCCGCGCATAGAAATAGGTGGCAATCTAATTGAACGCGTCACCAAAGCTCGTAATTTGGGTATGATGATGGACGCTGAACTGTTATTCATAGACCACATAAACGCTAAAATACGATGTGCCTTCTTTAGACTCAAGGTTTTGTATAACATCAGACGACATCTTAAAGAAAAGATTCGCATAATGTTAACTGAAAGCCTGGTCCTATCGCTACTGAATTTCGGCGACGTGGTTTATGGCCCTAGAATTCTGGCAAAAACAGCAAAAGCTATTCAGCGCGTTCAAAATGCCTGCGCTAGATTTTGTTTTAATATACCAAAACGTGGACACGTTACGCCGTTTCTAAACGCAGCGGGACTTCTGAAAATGGAGGAGCGAAGGCAGCTACATCTGTCAAATATGGTTCACAAGGTTGTGCATAGAAAAAGACCTTGGTACCTTTACAAAAAGTACACATGGGCAAACGAAACCTATACCCGTAATACACGGAGAAGACATCTAAATCTGATGATATTGCCAAAAGCAAACTCCGCAGGCGTCAAGGGTGGTTTTAAATATGCGGCTTCAAAGATATGGAACGACTTACCTCCTCCTTTACGTGAATTTAGGACCACTCTTAGTTTTAAAACACACTGAAAAAAATACTTTTCGTAAAACAAAAGACATCTTTGTAACCGCCGCCAGTTCGCTTTTGTTTATTTTTATTCCCTTTGAAGCCCAGCCAGTTGCGCCAACTATGCCTATTATCGTTTTATGATTGAACAACTTGATTTCATTTGATTTATCTGGGGGCACGGCAGTGCCCCCACCAAGTCGAGCTAAAAAGCGGCACGGCCGTACCATACTTTTCTCGAAGCAGTTCAGGCCATTTTCGACCCCCCTATAACTTCGTTTCGGATAAAACTAGAAGCCTGAATTTTCTGTAACCAAGAAAGCATTGTATAAACACGGAATATTTCAAATTTCATTCAATTTGAACCAGTAGTTTAAGAATTATAACTAGTAAAAGTTTCGTATTTTGTCACTCACTCACTCACTGATTGATCATCAAAACTCTAAGGCACTTCTAGCACACATAGAAGCTTCAAATTTAGAATACAATTAGTATTTAGTGTATAAATCAAGGAAAAACTAAAATATTTTGCAATTTCAGTCCAGGTTTCTAGGTACACTAACTGCATATATAACTTTGTATTCCCATATAAATATATGGGATTACAAAGTTTTATTTGCATACATGTACAATGCAAATGTAACTTTGTAATCCTATATATTTATATGGGAATACAAAGTTTAATTTGCATACATGTACCCACGACAGCACGACAGAGTGTACAAACGTAACCGAGTAGAGTGGTAGGGTGTAAGGGTCGACGTGCTGTCTTGTGTACAATGCAAATGTAAGTTTGTAATCCTATAATAGAATCAATAGGTGTAGATATGTACCTACATAATATTATGTACCTACCTACATATTATTATGTTCTAAGGTAACTTGTACAATGGTCAACGGAATGAAAAAGCCAGAATGGGATGTCTTGAAGTTGTACCAAAATCCCGCAAAGTATTAAGTAGATGGACAGAGGCCCGGTTTCTGAATTGAGAATTTTGCTTTAGCAAAATTCTCAACTATCGTTCTGTCATGCTCTTTTGTGAGAAATCTGCAGAGACAGGACGATACTTACCCATTTGCTTAGCAAAATTCTCAACTCAGAAACCGGGCCTATAAGTTTAGTTGCCCGATCGTAATTGAAGCCGTCAACTGGGAGCCCGTTTTGTCACCATTGCGTTACAGGCTAAGGGCCCTGGAAGGTAGAAGACTTACTCGTAGAAGTAGTAAGCAAAAAAAAGTAGGACTATCTACAAAAAGAAATGAGATCCCACCAAAAACAAAACTTGTAAAAAAAAACCAAGCCTCGCTGCTCAGTTCTTCTGCCGTAAAAAGTTTTGAGATCCATGTAATACCAAGTCGGTTAATTTATTCAGTCCCTACTTTTTAAGGGTCCTTCTGTCTTGAGTAATTTATAACGTAATTAGCTAACCTAACAACATCTTATAGTGACCATATCAAAATTAAACATCTTTTATGTTTTAAATAATTAGATTGACTTGGCAATCGCATTAAATAATCTAATTTAATATAATTTGCATTACTTGTGTTTTCATGCGATGGCCAAGTCAATCTATTTATTTAAAACATAAAAGATGTTTAATTTTGATATGGTCACTATAAGATGTTGTTAGGTTAGCTAATTACGTAATAAATTACTCAAGACAGAAGGACCCTTAAAAAGTAGGGACTGAATAAATTAACCGACTTGGTATTACATGGATCTCAAAACTTTTTACGGCAGAAGAACTGAGCAGCGAGGCTTGGTTTTTTTTTACAAGTTTTGTTTTTGGTGGGATTGTAATTAACTTAATATAATATTTTATCTCAATCTAATTCCGTTGATTTGATTAGTTCTGTTTTGACTGATTGTGATCTCATTTATTTGTAATTGATTCAATTTAGTCCTATTCGATCTGCTTTACCGTTTGAATTGCATGATTTTATCAAGTGTCTAATAATTATTATTTTTTTCCTGAGTAAAAATATTTTTTATTTTTTATTTATGCCAACTTATTAATTTAAGCTAGCAGTTTTTTTTCTAAATTATTTACAATTCAATTTTATTATTTTATTCACAAATTTAATGTACAATTAAATTTCAATTCAATTTTATTATTTTATTCACAGATTTAATGTACAATTCAATTTCAATTCAATTTTAATATTTTATTCAATTTTATTATTTTATTCACAGAATACTATTATTTGATTTCGGAGCATTTAACAACTGCATTTTATTTTTTTTAGTTCATAGTTATTGTTTTTTTTACGCTGTTGTTTGTTTATAAATTTCTATTATATTTTTACATGAAAACAGGGATGGGCTGAAAACCAGCGCTGTGACTCAGCATGTAGTCACAGCATTAAGCTGAGCCCATTCCTTTTATCACAAATATTTATGTACAAATTCTGTAAAATTATAAAATGTTAATGTTATGTTTGTGATAAATAAACCATTTTCAATTTCAATTTCATATCGTAGTTCGCTAGAAATTTTTTGTACTGTGATATATTTTCGACTAGTAGTGAAGCTGCTGTGATGGTTAAACTAAATTAGTCATGTGAGTGGAGCGAACTCAATTTTAACTAGCACTATCATGAAAGCATAACTATTTCTGACATAATATTTATTGTAGCAAAATAGTTGAGTAATGGAACGTTTTAGAAGCACATTGAGCCATAATTTTTCTAGTTGGTCGAGCAATTGGGCCATTTTATAAAAGTACAATTCCTACAGGGTGCACTCTAAGTCGATAGCGGAATTTTAAGTGGGCTGTCTACTGATCACTACAAACAACTTGTACTAGGTGGCGAAAAATATGGAGCGAAAAAAATATCAGCTGTTTCATACATTTGGTGCAGTACTGAGTCGACCTTTTGTATGGAACAGCTGATATTTTTTTCGCGCCATTTTATTTGCCACCTGGTACAAGTTGTTTGTAGTGATCAGTAGACAGCCTACTTAAAGTTTCGCTATCGACTTAGAGTGCACCCTGTAGTTTATGATGAAAACCCGATGTACATCAAGCAGACGGTTAGTAAATCTAACCTTTTTTGTAACCTTTGATATATGCCTAATCGGCTACGCAATCTAAATCGAATTGTCATAGTAAATTGTCAGTTTTATGAAATGGCCCACGGGTTCAGATTCTTGTAAAAGCCATAGAAAACAAAACCGTTTGGTTTGGTAAAAAATATTTATAGGTTGTTGGCCCAACATCAGTATGATAGAAAAAAAAAAAAAAGAAGTATATCGACTCGACTTCACAATCTTGTTGAGCTCATACCAAATTGATGCCAAGTGATGTGGTGTGTTACGTTACCGTACGGCTCAAAATATTTTCCAATCGGTCGGGTAATGGTATCGTAGTTGGTAATACAAGTAGGGCCTCATGCTCAGTCGTGCATGTGTGCTGATTGCTCCCGCGGGCGAACATTGCCAGATACTCGAGTGCTCATCTATCTAGGTACCTATCTGCACAACTATTACAACATAATTATAGGTACTTAGATTTATTGTGGGGTTAAATATTATTGATCGATTTAAGATTTGAACCTGCAATCTTGATAATTAGCCCAGAATATAGATGGTAACCAAATATTCCGCGTTTGTCTTCACTTTCGTACATTGCAATGGCCTGTGTCTTCAGTTTCATACACTCTATGAAAAGCGTCGATAAAGCCCTACTCTATGTCAAGCTTGCAAGACGATAACATTTTTCTTCTAGCGGCTACTCAGAGACAGAACTTTTTTTTGTGTTTCGTAAACGATTTAACTTACTTGTATTTATGTCGGTGTAGCCGACTAGTTTCGGTTCTCATAATTTATCCTAGTTAAACCATTTACGAAACACAAAATTTGCAGTGCTTACGTAAGTTCAAGTCTAAAAACTTGTTTTATTATTTTATTATCGAACTATAATAATCCACATCCATTGATGATCCCTCCGATTTTGTTAATAAGGCCTTTGAATCTACGTAATGAGATGATTTATGCAGCGTTCAGTGGCACCTTCACTCACACTAGATTGGTGAAGATACCACTCGGCGCTCAAGTCCACAAGGACCACTCGGCACGACAAGCAGTACATTGTACTTAAAGCCTGTGAGACAGTATTATCAATTTGAACACTTCATAAGGTAAATAATATTTGCTCCGCGTCGGTACAGATGACACCTAGCGCTGCCATTACATTTTGTTGCAAAGTAACCTGTAACGCAACGCCATAAGGGCATGTGTGCACAGGATGGTGTGTTAGGAGGTACACTGGCGACGCGTCTGTTTGCAGAGGACGTCACCATAAACATTCGCTAGAGCACTAAACAAACACTAACAGAACGGTCACCGACTACCGACGCCGCGCAACACATCTCAACAAGTCTCTCTAACATCTCACCACCGAGGAGGTATGTTGTATTTAACATACATAGCCTTGAAACACATATAGACTTGATGACATTAAATGGTATAATGATCCAGCCGCTAATATAGCCATAGCCTCAGCTTTTTAACCCCCGACCCAAAAAGGGAGGTGTTATCTGGGGGCACGGCAGTGCCCCCACCAAGTCGAGCTAAAAAGCGGCACGGCCGTACCATACTTTTCTCGAAGCAGTTCAGGCCATTTTCGACCCCCCTATAACTTCGTTTCGGATAAAACTGGAAGCCTGAATTTTCTGTAACCAAGAAAGCATTATATAAACACGGAATATTTCAAATTTCATTCAATTTGAACCAGTAGTTTAAGAATTATAACTAGTCAAAGTTTCGTATTTTGTCACTCACTCACTCACTGATTGATCATCAAAATTCTAAGGCACTTCTAGCATACATAGAAGCTTCAAATTTAGAATACAATTAGTATTTAGTGTATAAATCAAGGAAAAACTAAAATATTTTGCAATTTCAGTCCAGGTTTCTAGGTACACCAACTGCATACATAACTTTGTATTCCCATATAAATATATGGGATTACAAAGTTTTATTTGCATACATGTACAATGCAAATGTAACTTTGTAATCCTATATATTTATATGGGAATACAAAGTTTAATTTGCATACATGTACCCACGACAGCACGACAGAGTGTACAAACGTAACCGAGTAGAGTGGTAGGGTGTAAGGGTCGACGTGCTGTCTTGTGTACAGTGCAAATGTAAGTTTGTAATCCTATAATGGAATCAATAGGTGTAGATATGTACCTACCTACATATTATTATGTTCAAAGGTAATTGTACAATGGTCAACGGAATGAAAAAGCCAGAATGGGATGTCTTGAAGTTGTACCAAAATCCCGCAAAGTATTAAGTAGATGGATAGAGGCCCGGTTTCTGAATTGAGAATTTTGCTAAGCAAATACTTAACTATCGTTCTGTCATGCTCTTTTGTGAGAAATCTGCAGAGACAGGACGATACTTACCCATTTGCTTAGTGAATTTCTTAATTCAGAAATCGGCAGTAAGGCCCGGTTTCCGAGTTGAGAATTTTACTAAGCACATACTTACGTATCGCTCTGTTACGCTCTTTTGTGAGAAATCTGTAGAGACAGGACGATACTTACCCATTTGCTTAGCAAAATTCTCAACTCAGAAACCGGGCCTATAAGTTTAGTTGCCAGATCGTAAATTGAAGCCGTCAACTGGGAGCCCGTTTTGTCACCATTGCGTTACAGGCTAAGGGCCCTGGAAGGTAGAAGACGTACTCGTAGAAGTAGAAAGCAAAAAAAAGTAGGACTATCTACAAAAAGAAATGAGATCCCATCAAAAACAAAACTTGTAAAAAAAAACCAAGCCTCGCTGCTCAGTTCTTCTACCGTAAAAAGTTTTGAGATCCATGTAATACCAAGTCGGTTAATTTATTCAGTCCCTACTTTTTAAGGGTCCTTCTGTCTTGAGTAATTTATTATTACGTAATTAGCTAACCTAACAACATCTTATAGTAACCATATCAAAATTAAACATCTTTTATGTTTTAAATAATTAGATTGACTTGGCAATCGCATTAAATAATCAAATTTAATATAATTTGTATTAATTGTGTTTTCATGCGATGGCCAAGTCAATCTATTTATTTAAAACATAAAAGATGTTTAATTTTGATATGGTCACTATAAGATGTTGTTAGGTTAGCTAATTACGTAATAAATTACTCAAGACAGAAGGACCCTTAAAAAGTAGGGACTGAATAAATTAACCGACTTGGTATTACATGGATCTCAAAACTTTTTACGGTAGAAGAACTGAGCAGCGAGGCTTGGTTTTTTTTTACAAGTTTTGTTTTTGATGGGATAAGTTTGACCGCTAGCTACTTTACATTTGACGTCGTGCTACGACGTACTACGTTGTGCTATGACGTACTACGTCGTGCTACAACGTGATACGAAATGCTACAACGTGCTACGTCGTGTTACATCGTGCTAGGATATACTACGTCGTGCTACGACGTGCTACGACGTGCTACAGACGTGCTACGAATGGGCGTAGCCGTTGTTGCGTGCTACGAGAATCTTGCCCATTAACTCTGTTTATTTTGCAACGACCACAAGAGGATAACTCTTAAATATTGATGATAATGATGTAATACAATGAATAATAGGATAAAATTGATGGTGAAACAAAACAAAATACGTAACACCTACTAAGCAACAAATAATACAATCTGCCAGTTTCTGAATTGAGAAATTCGCTAAGCAAATGGGTAAGTATCCTCCTGTCTCTGCAGATTTCTCACAAAAGAGCGTGACAGAACGATAGTTAAGTATTTGCTTAGCAAAATTCTCAATGCAGAAACCGGGCCAATGTTATTTTAGAGAGCTAACAGTTTCTAAGTTCCTCAAATAAAAGTGTGTAGGTAGCTCATGTTCAATTTTATCCCTAGTAAAGCTACTCTGCGGATAATTCGATTATTGAAAGCGGACCTTAGTGAGCTAAAGTGTGATAGACTATTGAGCAATGTATTCCTAGTCCGTGAGGTGAATGCGTGCCGGCTCACAGCGCGGCCGATCGATTGTCCCGCTGTGACGCAACTGTGAATTGGTTTCACCTAAATTTTACTATTATAAAAATAATAAATACAAAGGCTTTTGCATCTAGGACCTCCATTTCCACTCAGACTAGATGAGTAAAGTTGCCACTCAGCTGTAGTGTTTTTTTTTATAAATGGGGAATTTACAATAAAAGTGTACACTCTGAAGTGCTGTCGAGTGTACATTTCACTTGTATTAAAATTTGTATTAGTCCGAAGCCGAGCAACGAAATAATTTATGATGTAGTACTCAACTACTTACACCTACAACGTTGTTGCATTATTGTTGAATTCAACGGCCGGTAATTTTACTAACTTTGAGGGCAAATATTTCTGTAATTGTAAAGTCAGGCAAAAATGTTTAAATTACATTTTTTTATCTTACTTAGAAACTTAGAAATAGAAATAGCTCAAAAGTATAGGTCGTTGTTAGAAGTGACTTTTAGTCACAATAATTGATGTATTCGGAATACAATCATCCTCTTTTTCTTCTTGAACAATTATTTGTCCACTGCTGAATCGTGAAGAAATTTACATTAGTGAGAATTGATTGTATGGAGTATTCGAGGTGGCAGGCTCGTCCCGACCGAGTATGATTTGATGGATTGGTGCTTTTGCTTGCCTGAAGTAGTGAGATATATTTGTAGTAAGAAATTGCAATTGAAATGCAACATTTCACACATTACTTTATCAACTGGTGCAATCCTTAAGTTCCTCCGCTCGACGACAAAGTGAGCAGATCCGCATTGGTGACGGGAATCCATCGGTTCCTGCAAGTTTTACACAGAGACGATGGGGCTTCCTTCCTGCGCGCCGCCCGCCCTGCCGCGCCGCCCGCCCTGCCGCGCCGCCCGCCCTGCCGCGGCAGACGATAAACAAGCTCTCGTTAGGGACCGCTATAGATGGGGACTTACAGAAGATATTGGCCTCAACTCTGTAAAACAAGATTGGCATTGGCACTCCCACAGCGACAAAATTCTGACACCTTGTAAATAATTCCACTGCGTTTTAGTGAATTAAACAATTTTTTTTTCTATTTAATTACGGTTTGACTCACTAGTAATTTGTCGGTGTAGCCGACTGGCTGGTAAAAAACGTGACTTAATAGAAACGTGTCGAAAACCGTGATTTAATAGAAACATTTGCAGTGCTCACGAAAGTTTAGGTTTAAAAATTAACAAATTTTATTTTATTTTTTACGATACTGCAGTAGCACTTTACGCCCTCTCGACTAACATCACACTGTCATTGCTCTTAACCAGTACAAGTCGCCCCATTATTTCGAGTTGGCGCTTGAAAACAGCGCTTAAAACTTTCATACATCATTCTGCAGATGAACCTGAATAGATGTGAAGAACGTCATTCCTGTCACTTGCTAGTCAGGCAGGCTTTGAACGCGTATCAGCCAAAACTAAACAGAAGAATGCGATTGCATAATATCAGATCGACGTGCCCCCCTCTTTCGACTCATCAACGTAACACTGCAGCGTTTGCTGGTAGTTTTCGGTATAGCGCGACCAAATGCTGAAATAATATACCTCCCCCAATAAGAAGTCTCAAATATAAGTTAAAATTTAAAACCCTATTTAAGACGTTCCTCCTTGAAAAACAAAAATTGGATATTCCTACCGCATTTGAGTCCGTAGTAATGTGCATTAGCTAAAAATGGTTTGAAGCTATGTGGATATGTTTGGTAAGTCCAGTCCCCGTAGCATGACTTTTATCGAGGCGGATTTATCCAACAAAATGGCGGTTTATCAGCATTTTGACGTCTATAGTGGGTTATATATCGCATTCGACGCTATATAACCCACTATAAACGTCAAAAATGCTGATAGACCGCCATTTTGTCGGAAAACGGCGGAGGCAATCCAGAGAGTACAGAATGCGTGCGCGCGTTTCTGTTATAAAATCCCAAAGCGCACGCACGTCACCCCCTACCTCAATAAAAACAATAAATTGAAAATGGAAGCTAGAAGGGAGCTACATTTGGCTTGTCTCACGCACAAAGTAGTATGGAATAAGACCCCTGAATACCTCTACAAGAAACTTAAATTTAGACGAGATGCTCACTGTATACACACAAGATCGACAGATTTGAATATGTTATGTGTACCTAAACATAGCCTAGCAGGTTTTAGAGGATGCTTTACTTATAAGTGCAAAAATATGGAACGACCTACCTCCTCCAATAAGAGATAAATTAATTACAGTCCAAACGTTCAAACTAAAATACAAACAAAGATTACTTAAGTTACAAAAGGAGTTTGGAAACCTGCTGTGAGCTAAAAATACGGTCTTAATTCAAACGTGATCGATAACAAATTGTATTATTGTATTAGTGTATCGACAAAATGTGTCTACCTGCCTATATCATTGTTTTTTCGTGCAATGTTGTAACCGCCAATATTATTAATATATTATATTTTTTTTGTTGAATTGTCAATGTAATTGCTAATCTTATTTACTTAATTAATTGAACCATTGAAGAATCGTGAATGCGTCACCTGGGTTAATATCTGTTTGTAAAAATGTGTGTATGTACCTAGTTAATTAATATGTGTATCAATGAATCAGTGGCATGGGGCTAGCTGAAAATCAGCGCCGTCTGAAGACTATTTCAGACGGCATACAGCTGAGCTAGGTCCATTTTCGGGAAGATAATTTGTAAATATTTTTAATTTTAATCTTATTGTGCTTGTTTTTATTTTGTGATATTCCCGAAATAAATATTTTTTCAATTCAATTCAATTTCAATAAATCCGCCTCGATAAAAGTCATGCTCCCCCCCCGTGTACAGGTAGTTAAAAATTCGCAAAAGGTATAATTTCATCTGGCAACATATATTTAATTTTAATTTTATTGTTATCGTCCATTTTAGCGTATCCGTTAGGTATCATTATCATAGTTCACATAAAGGTTCATAGGTATTAGTATCACTGAAGTAAGTAAGCACTATTGATTTAACTTTGTTTTAATTTTTTAACTTTATCTCTTTTTTTTACTTTTGTTTATCCTTTTTATGTAAGCTTGTAGCGACCGCGTACTCTCGACGGGCAATAGCTGAAAATCAGTGCTTTGCTCTCGTGCAAATACCAAGCACTGAGCTATGGCCCTTTTGCATCACTGTGGCTCACACTCACTCACAGGCACAAAGGCTACCAAATTTGTATTTTTCTGTAATAGTTTTACTTAGGTTTAAGTTACTTTTGTTTGTGCCTATTGTTTACTTTATTACTGTGTATTTGCTTCATAATTCATGTTGTGTGTGTGTGTGTGTGTGCACATGATGCAAATAAACGTCTTATCTATCTATCTATCTATTGCCTCTAGTTAGGGCGTGCCTAGAAAGATGATCACAAGATGATTTATTTTTACTCTTTTTACTCTTGATAACACCTATTTTGACGTTCAATGTAAATAATTTATTTATGGCATATTGAATGAAACATTTTGAATTTGACTTTGACTTTGATATGGTTGAAAAAAAAAACTGCGTAAACTTTCTGTGTGCTATTAGTCTGTGGCGGCGCGTATCCGCGGGATTCAGAGCACGTCGATGGCATTTTGTTTTCGGCTGAAAAATAAAAACTAAATTATACGAGAGAGATAATAATACGCTTGGTATTTTATCGCGGTCCTTTGCCTGGAGCCGCCGCTGAATCGCTAAGTACAGACATTTTTGCTACTGTGTAAAATATTATTACAATGTTGCGAATAAAATAAATCAGTCCAAAAGAGATCTACGTCTTCATTGCATTAAATTTTCTGACGCTTACTGAAACAGAAACACTACTCCCGCAATAAGATCCAAAAGATGGAAGATAATGAAGACTTCACTTGTGAAGCACATTCACGACCTAATTTATTCTACACCACAGAAAAGGCGAGGTGTTTCTTTCTCGCTGCTAAGCTGGTCATGCCTAACAAAAATTCTCTAATGCACACTGGTAGACATCATGGAAGTATGCCCGATTGCTCCGTTTCAAATACGTATTTGACTTTGAGGTAATTAAAATTTCTGACGTACAATATACTCCGCTTTACATTTTCCCAGGTTCCAAATCTACGACAGGGACAAAATAAATAATAATATACGTCTAACGTGAATATAAAATATTTTAGTGGAGCACTTAATGGCTCTAGCGCGAGCTCTTAAAAGTAAATTAACTAATCTGTACGAGAGAGCGATCAACCAGTGCTGTAGAGCGACGACTCACTCACTCACAACGTAATTACTTTTATGTGTCTTGAAATTTCAATATCAGTTTCCAACTTCAGAAACTCTGCTAGCAACTCTCTACCGCAACAATATGCACAGAAGGTCTGGTACAACGTAATAGCTTGAGAGCTGGTGATCATTCGACGTATTTCATCGTACAAGGCTGGGAGTTGGTAGACTGATAGAGTAGACTTCGTTGAGACTGGGAAAAATATTTTTTTTGGACCGATAGCGGTTGAAAGTTTGTTTTATTGACTTTGAAAGTGTAAATGTATGGGTTGAGTCATTGTTTTGTCTACAAGGCTGGGAATTTCTATGTTGATTGGTCACCAGCTCTCAACCTACTTAGTCAGAGGTAGCTCAAGTACTGCATTTATAGAGTTATATGGTATGGGCCCTATTTAATCGACACAATTTGTTTAATTTAACAGTTCTAAAACCTGTGGAGGCTTTGCTCCACATTTTACCACAAATTGTACACATTTTTATACCGAACAACTTTCTGTGTGTTTTTCCTCTGCCTGTCAACGCACCCCATCTAGTCTACAAACAGTGGAGTGATCTCTAATGCCCCTTCAATAACGCCCATTGTCGCCTAGAACAAAGCGGACTACAAACTAGTTGGAGTTTGCACTCGATCCGAAGCTGGAGGTCGATGGGAACAATAAGCGGTCATGGGCTAAGAGTGGTGGTTTGAATGCCGTTGTCAATAAGCTGTATTTGAAGTTAAAAGCGTTTATAAGCAAAATATTATTATTATCTACATTAGGCGTGTATTGTGGAAGTTGAACCCGTATTACCTATTCAATAAATTAAAATAATGTGGATCTGCGAATGAAGGTATTTGTGTGGTCTAAATTTACAGTCAAAGTGTACTACTGACTGAGCACAAATAAAATTATGCAGGTCTCAGGTATTCTGGTCTCCGGTCTCAGGTAACCTATCACGGTAAATACGTAAAAAAATAAAGAAAAAATGCCCCGATATTCGATAGCTCAATTAATTGGCACGGTTAACCAAGGTTGCGGGTTTAATGCCCGATTTCACAAACTATACTTAATTTTTAAGAACTTCTTTAACTTTTTTAAAAAGTCCTTTGCGTAATTTTGGTTTCCAAAAAAGATAAAGAAGTTCTTAAAAATTAAGTAAAGTTGGTGAAATCGGGCATCAGTCTTATTTATCTCAAGCAAATTTTTAGACCGCACAATTTACATCATTAGCAATTTGTGAGTATACACAATCGATCACTGACTTGCACTTCTGTAAAAAGCACTTCATTCTGTGGCAACAGATTCACGCCGTCGTCTGTTTGACTCAGACAACCTTCAATGTGCTTCTATTATGATTGGTTGTGATACATTATAGCCACTCGTGCGATGGTAATAAGATCCAACGCTGTCATGCACGATCTGTTTGACACTTGAGTGCTTGCGGAGTGTCAATTTACTTTTGAATTATAATATTTTGGGTGCCTATCAAGTTTTTGCCTATAGTTTTACTTCTTTCATATTTTGATAATTTGCAATTGTTTCATAGCAAAAAGCCATTCCAATATTGACTTTAATTTACTCAAGAAAGTTAAAATTAAAGGACTTATAAGCAACCAATTGGAAATATTTCTACGAAATGACTCAGATTTAATCAAGTACACAGCCAAATCTTTTGTTACGCGATGCGTTCGCAAACAAGTGAACCCTTTCTAACTTTTAAAGAATAAGAATATTCAAAAGGTTATTTCTACAAATTAAGCCTCAAAAAATCGAGATGCTTATTTATTACGTAGGCGTAATATTTTTTCTCAAACCTTACAAGATGAACTTATGAGTACGTACAAGTAAACGTGCCTGAGTGGTTTGGCGTGTTTGGCATACCAAGTGTATGTGTTATGTGGGGCCGACGGTGGGGGCCGACTGAACAGTTTTGTGTCTCGACATCTCCATCTCGCGCCGCTCTCGATCATTCGCAGTGGCTCGAGGTGTCTCTATCACAAATCAGATTTAGTTTTTCCGTTGCAAATTGGACTCTCCCCCCGAGGGGTAGTGTCGTGTGTCCCGTGTCACGTGAGCGGCACGCGCCCATCGCTCACGTGGAACTGTTTGTGACAGATGTGTTTTTTTTGTAAATTCAAGAAGACAATAACTCGAACTTTCGACCTCGGTTGAGAAAAGAAGTAATGATTTGAGACGACGCTTTGATTTTTACTAGCCATGACGAACTTTTTTGTGAGTCAACTGCTTATAAACAATTGTGTAAGTAATTTTTGTATACTTTAAAATAATTATTTTCGCTAGACAGATTTTTTTAAATTGAAATCAGTGAAGATTTTTCTCTGTAATTTTGTTATTACTAGAGCTTTAACTCTGAAAAATTAACAATAAATAAAAAATGTAGGTTAGTACTAAGTTATTTTATTTTATTCAACTTGATTTCTCTTGAACCAAAGGGACTAAATCAATAAAAAACTTCTAGCGGAAACTTCTAGCGCGATTGTCGTAACCGCCACGCTGCAGCGCAGCATTATTTTGGGTGTTATTTCGATTGTGCTTCGGGTGACATTTCCACTTACGTTTATGAAGTTGCTTAAAAAAAAAAAGAATCATCAAAATCGGTTCACATACCTAGAAAGAAGTTCTGAGGTAACAAACATAAAAAATACGGGTCGATAGAGTACTTCCTTCTTTTTTAAAAGTTGGTTAGAAATAGGGTAGCAGCTACTGTAAGATATTTCCCGGATAGTAAATAGCAGCCGTAACCCAATAGAAACTCATTCCGCCCGCTGCGAGCTCCGCGCACTCATAAAGGTTCGTATCGACTCGCGGGTTTTAACCGATAAATTACAATGTCTGCTTCCTTTCGCAGCAGTGGAGCGCTGTTAATAATGAATCAACTATAACACACGGTGTCAAAAGGCAGAGGGTCCACTGTAAAGTGTGCGCAAAAATACACAAGCACCCAAAGATTTTCATTAAAAAATTATAGTTTTGTGCTTTCTGAAGTTCTTTACCGAAAAATAACAAGATATTCGGAGATTAAACTTTCGCAAGAGGTCATGGGTTTAAGTTTTTTCTTTAGATCAAAGTAGATTTTAAAGAAAGAACTTGATATCTTATCTAGATTTATATTTTAGGATTACAATCCATTTGTCATGCGATGCGATGTTGTGCACTTAGCCGACAACTATACCGAACAAAATTAACTCGTGCAAAAATACTTTTTGTCAACGAAATTTATATTTCAAATGTAAGAAAACATCAATCATAAAGATCGATTTAAATCAGCTGTCACGACAAATCATATTAGATTTATTTGGAGTGCTATGAGAATGCATTAAGGTGATACGTGAAAAGCAAATTATAGCTCTAGTACAGTCGCCAGCGACCGTTTAATTTTCTTGAAAGGTTACCGGTTCCCCTTTTGATATGTTGTAAAGCACGTCATTCTGGGTACAAACATCTAATTTTTGAAGTTCCTAACCCGCCGCATCAATGAGAAATTTAAGGTCAAACGTAGGCAAAAATGCACTTAATTCAGAGTAAAAGGTTACCGGTTCCCCTTTTGATATGTTGTAAAGCACGTCATTCTGGGTACAAACACCTAATTTTTGAAGTTCCTAACCCGCCGCATCAATGAGATATTTAAGGTCAAACTTACGAAAAAATGCACTTAATTCAGAATAAAAGGTTACCGCTTGCCACCTTGATATTGTGAAAATTTATGCAATTTCACATAATAGAACCTAAATCTTGCAGTCCCTAACCCGCCGCATCCATGAAAAAAATTAAGTCAAAAATCGAAAAATGCGTTTTGGCAATGAATGTATGGGTACCTTGCTTTACATCCGGTAGTTCTGAATTTTGGCTGATTTGTTTATGATGTTGGCCCAATGAATTATCAAAGTTTGTGATCTCGAGCGCCGACCGCAACCATGTAAAAAACTGAAAAAACCGCGAAATTGTATTGAGAGCAACGCCTTTTTTCAGTTTTTGGCCACATTTTTGCTCAGATTTTTCTGTAACTTAGTACAAGTACTCTACGACAAAATCAAATAGTAACGTATTCTTAAATTTTTCAAGAATTCCCCCCTAACCGGTAAAATTGTATGTCAAAAGTCACCAAAAATGCAGTTAATTCACTTAAAAGGTTACCGCATGCCGTTGTGAAATTGTGATAAAATACGTAATTTGAGCTACAAAAAACCAAATCTTGCCGTTCTTAACCCGCCGCATCAATGAGAAATTTAAGGTCAAACGTACGAAAAAATGCACTTAATTCAGAATAAAAGGTTACCGCTTGCCACCTTCATATTGTAAAAATTTATGCAATTCCACATTAATAGAACCTAAATCTTGCAGTCCCTAACCCGCCGCAACCATGAAAAAAATTAAGTCAAAAATCGAAAAATGCGTTTTGGCAATGAATGTATGGGTACCTTGCTTTACATCCGGTAGTTCTGACTTTTGGCTGATTTGTTTATGATGTTGGCCCAATGAATTATCCAAGTTTGTAATCTCGAGCGCCGACCGCAACCATGTAAAAAACCGAAAAAACCGCGACATTGTATTGAAAGCAACGCCTTTTTTCAGTTTTTGGCCACATTTTTGCTCCGATTTTTCTGTAAATTGGTACAAGTACTCTACGACCAAATCAAATGGTAACGTATTCTTAAATTTTTCAAGAATTCCCCCCTAACCGGTAAAATTGTATGTCAAAAGTCACCAAAAATGCAGTTAATTCACTTAAAAGGTTACCGCATGCCGTTGTGAAATTGTGATAAAATACGTAATTTGAGCTACAAAAAACCAAATCTTGCCGTTCTTAACCCGCCGCATCAATGAGAAATTTAAGGTCAAACGTACGAAAAAATGCACTTAATTCAGAATAAAAGGTTACCGCTTGCCACCTTCATATTGTAAAAATTTATGCAATTCCACATTAATAGAACCTAAATCTTGCAGTCCCTAACCCGCCGCAACCATGAAAAAAATTAAGTCAAAAATCGAAAAATGCGTTTTGGCAATGAATGTATGGGTACCTTGCTTTACATCCGGTAGTTCTGACTTTTGGCTGATTTGTTTATGATGTTGGCCCAATGAATTATCCAAGTTTGTAATCTCGAGCGCCGACCGCA